>JAVJGJ010000057.1:56741855-56778847 GCA_035590215.1 Microhierax caerulescens | reverse complement strand
GACATCATCCATGTCAATCAACCCACTGCCGCTGAGGCAAGGCCACAGCTGCATGTTATCTGTGCTGATAACATGTCCTCCACATATGAGAGGTGCCACATGGGCACTGGAGAACTTGCAATCATCTTTTGATTCTCAAGAAAAGGTGAGGTCTAGCATAAGCTTGTCCACCCTATTTCATAAATCAAACCTGTACATAGGTATCTTTCCAGCATGGTTGACCTGTTGCTTTCCATCACACAGTGCATGCGTGTGTGTTTTGGCTGTGACTTAGGACACCAGAATTCTGTGTGTCCTGCTGGGATTACAAACCCTCTGACATCTTTCTGTTAAGAATAAGCTGGAATTGTTGCTTCCCTTAATGTGCGTTTTTCTGATTTTTGTCTTCTACTCTCTGTCTGAAGGTGGTGGCATTTGATGTGTGGCCAGGGCCTGTAAAATTCTCTGGGCCAACGTGTGCAATGTGTTGACTCAGATCTATGTCTAGTTGTATGGGCTATTTGGGAGACAACTGTGAGAGAGGCAGCAGTCAAATCCTCACCAAAGCATAGTGAAGGAACAAGTGAAACTGTAGGACATGGGCTGCAAAGCCACTTTTTTTTCCTCAAGTTAGGAAGGGCAATCCCAGAATTCACCTTATTGAGATACACTAATGCATGAAGGGCTCTCCTCTCCCAGTGTGCATTTAAGGTGTGCATATCAAGGTAACAGATTTGTCATTTTGAAAGCTAATGTAAGAAATAGTGCTTTGTGACAAATCTTAGGCAGGCACCATCTGTCTAGGACACCTCCCATGTTCTTCCCCTCCTTTGCAACCCCTCTGTGGTCCCCAGGTGGGGACCTTCCTTACAAGAGCTGCCATTGAGTTAGATCCCTGTTATGGAAACCAAAGGGAAGACAGCATCACTGTCCAAGAAATTGGGTCTGTGTCCTGTTGAACACATAGTAGTATGGAGGGGAAATAACAGAAGAACTTGAAAACACCAGAAATAGCAGTTGCCCTTCTCAGCCCTGCCAGTCTCACCACAGGAGCATGAAGGCACTGCCTGAGAAGGTGCAGCCTTGGTTACAGGCCTGGCAGTATTTCTGAAAGGCAGGAGGTGACCTGCAGACTCAGCCAGCAGAGGCCACTAGGTCTCCTGCAGCTGAGACCCAGAAAAAAAGTCTCTGGAGACAAAAGGAAAAGCCATCAGTGAGAAACGTGAGGATCTGTACGAAAAGTCAAAATACAATAAGAGATACCCACCCAGGTCCTGCGCAGGTCTCCTTGCTCCTCCTTCATCTACAAAGCTGGAAAGCAACGCAGTGCTGGGAAAGGCACGGGGCTGGGGCTGGCACGACGTGGGCCAGACATGGCAGCAAGGATGCTTTTTCCCTGGACTCCAGCTGAGCTCAGCTATGAGCAGGAAAAGGTCTGGAGAGGAGGCACTTCAGACTCAAAACCCGCATTCGCATTTGTCCAGTTGCCTCAGCTTTGCCCCCTTCCCGCAACCAAGGGGATGGGGTCAGTCCTTTACACCACAGCAAACATCCTACACGCGGCTGTGAAAGCATCCTCCCTCATTTGTCTGTATCCAGCTGTCACGGTTTCTGAAATATACACCAGATGGGCAAAATGCCATTTTGATGAAAGAGAATAATACACAGGAGAGCTGTGAACTGAAACCAAGTGCGGGCTTTTGGAATAACTGGAATATCTGGGCAAGGAAGGATTAGGAGGTGCTGCTTGTGCCTGCTCATGCCATTTCTAAGGTGACTAAACAGCAAGTTATTTACACTGCGTTGCTAGAGCTTATTACTTATCACATATATCCTGTAATTTATACACAGTGAGAAATAGCTAGAAATGTGCGTGTTTTCAGAGTGCAGGTCTGAATGAAATAGAAACAGTTTTTCATTAAAAACAAGTCAGAGGTGTCTCAATGTATGGAACCAGGTTTATCCTAGAATTAATTGCGGGTGACCTGGGGCAGACACCTGCGTTTTGTTCCCTTTTTACATGGTGTTAAGCACAACAAGGCCCAGCCCTTTGACAGAAGATCTGAGATACTGCAGGAGTATAAGGACCATATGGACCATAATTTGGCTGGGATTTTGAAAAAGACACCAGGGACCCAGTGCCCAAATCCAATGGCAATTTTGAGACGCTAGTCCATAACGTTAATACTTAAAGAATGAAAGTTACAGGAAGGGGTTTGTGTCTACTGTAGTGCAAAGCCCACGTTGCTCAAGGAGTCCTTTCCCAGTATAAAAAGTGAATAATCATGTATTTCCCTGTTACAGTCGGACTGTCCTTTTGTGGTTCAGGGGATCACAGATTTCTCTAAATGTTGAATACTGCTGTCCACAGGTTTTTATCTGGGACACTACACACTACCAAATCTCTTCTTGTATCTATAATGCCAAGACAGAAGAAGAGTGATTCGGAATGCCAGGATCTGTGTGGCATCCAGCTCAAGAACAGTAAAAATTGGATGCTGGATTAACAGAAGCTCAAGATGGAGCAAGCATTTAATGAACATTTAGTAAATAGTGAGCTCAGGGTAAAAGGGTAAGATATACATAGGGTGAACTACATTAAAATCCAGGGGATACTTCTGATCGAAAAGGAGACCATGATTTGTCAGGCTTCCTGTGCCCATGAACTCAGAAGTGCAGGGATTCATTTCCAGTCCAGCGGTTCAAAGCTGAAGGTGTGCTAAGCTGGCTTCTTGGCATTTGGGAACAGAAGCTGTCTTCGACTCAGCATGAGAAACAAGATTAGCCTTTCCAGATTAGAAGGAAAGTATTAGCAAAGCACCAAAGGGTTCAGTGTGGGGTCTTTTTCATAGCAACTAGCGTGGATGATGATGTTGAAAGCACAAGCTGCCAACTCTAGAAGGCGGGATGGATGAAGTATTAATTTACTTATTGCTTAAGTGCCTCAGCTGATGGTGAAATACTGTTCAGGTTAGACTGCTATAAAACGAGGATTCTTAGATCAAGGTTATAATACACAGCAAGAGTACCTAAAATAATAAAAGGATTTGAAATTGCCACATGAAAATTTCCAAGGCCTTCAGCTAAGCACATTTGCAAGAAGAATGAGAAACGTGAAACTGGGTGACATGGTCCAAAGGATAGAAGGGGAACCCTATTGCTAATATCAGATGTGCCTCCCCAGGGATATAATATATAAGCAAAGAGCATGTTATTTGCAGACCTGCTAGTGATCAGAAGACAGATTTTCCTCACAGTTTGGGCATTTTCTACTGATTCAATATTTTTCTTTTTACCTACTGCCAAATCTTAGACAAAACTACAGGCAGATTTCCTGTGAGACCACAGAATTATGTGTCTGTATTAGTCACTAGCTCTGGAATTGCATTGATCTCTTCCTTTATTTTTTATCTTGAGCTATTTCATAAACAAAATCACCCAGCAGCATTGCTAGATAGCCTCCATGGTGTAATTTAGGATACGTGCTTTGCCCAAGAATGGTGTCTCTGTATTTTTAATCTAGCAATTTTGTTTGTTCAGCAGAGTATATCGGAAGCTATATGGTAGGGACAATCTAGCAAATGCTAATTCAACAGATCAGGGCTAAAGCATTCTGCACCACTTTGGCTTCAGCCCTGGAGACAGCAGTTTGAAAATCTGTGTTGCCAGCACCACACTGCACAGAGCTGTTACCATTCCCGCTTCATGGCCTGGCTTCCCCGTAGTGAATCAGATCCCTGAGAGGTGCAGATCAGCTGTGCTTCCTTCATTGCAATGGAGCTACACATCTTTAACATGAAATAATAGCATAGGCTGCCACATGACAATTCCAGCTCTTCAAGTTGAATTAGTAGACAAGCAAAAAAAAAATAATCAATTAGCTAAATATTTTTGTTTATTTGACTGTAGACATGAATAGCAATGCACAAACTTCCTGAAAAGTCAGCTGTTCTCCTTCCAGAAGAGGAACCAAATTGACATAAAGCTGTGCATTTATGGTGCCTTTTCTTCTTTACTTAACAAAAAATCATATGGAAGAAGCACTGCTAGGTTTGAAACAAGCTACAAATCGCTAAGCAACCACCCGCTGCCTTGGTACACCTATGTACAAACGTTGATTGGTTTCTGACACATAGGAAGCCACAGACCATGGTGTGTACCTATAGTGGGCTCACGGGCTGCTAAAAGGGATGCTCAACGCTGTCTACGCTCTGCACGCCTTGTGCAGTCACTAACAGCAGGTATGGGGTTCACTGCTCAAAATGTATTCATGAAAGGCAAAATAAGGGAGAAAAAAACTCCTCTGAGTGCTGCAGTGAGAAACTGCTGACCATCAGAAGTTAACGTAACTCGTGGTGCGCAGGTTTGTGCTGCGCGCCTGAGCCCACACATGCTGCGGTCAACTTGTGCCTGCACAGAGCGGGCAGCATGGCAGGTTCAAGCAGAGCTGGCATCACCGTTTCTCTCAAATACAAGCTGCCTCATGCTGGGTTCTCCTGACTTGAAATCCAGGCTACAGGAGGAAGTCAGCGTTTCTCATCTGACTGGGACATGCAGACCCGTGAGCCCAGGGACCGAGGGCACCAGCGCCGGGCAGGGCAGGGGCTGAGCAGTCAGCTTGATGCCGCATTTGCCCAGCTCTAGGGTGGGCAAGAGGACATGTCCTACGTCCTCCTACATGCAGGCAGTGCAAGCAGGTCTGAGAACATACAGATTTTCCTTTTTCTCCAACTAGCAGAGCACTTGTAGTTCACACCGTTGCAGCCTGTCTGGTTTTGCCCAGGTACACGGGAGCCGTCCCAGTTCCCATCAGCTCTGGGAGAGAGGGCTGCTGGCTTCTGGCTTCGTCATGTCCATAATTCACATGAAATGTAGATTTAGTTTCATTTGGTGAAATGACTCCAATTTCAAGAGAGCTTTTGCAGTTAGTGCTTCCTTTCCCAGAAGACTTTCCAGCAATCAGTTTAGAACAGTATCGTTTATCATCGTCGCTCCCTACAACTACCTGAAAGGTGGTTGTAGCAAGGTTGGGGTCGGTCTCTTCCGCCAAGTAACAAGCGATAGGACAAGAGGAAACAGCCTCAGGTTGCACCAGGGGAGGTTTAGATTGAATGTAAGGAAAAACTTCTTCACCAAAATGATTGTCAAGCACTGGAACAGGTTGCCCAGGGAAGCGGTTGTGTTTCCATGCCTGGGAGTATTTAAAAGACATGTAGAAGTGGCACTTAGGGACGTGGTTTAGTGGTGCAGTTGGCAGCGCTAGGTTAACGGTTGGATTCAATCATCTTAAAGGTGTTTTCCAACCTAACTGATTCTGTGATTCTATATATCATCAACAATTCTGCCCTGGCAGTGGGGCTGTCTGTGGCAGCCCTTCCCTCCCGCTGGGCAGCTGCCAGGCACCACGCTGCCTCAGCAGCTCTCCAGTTTCACTCCACTTGCTGCCAAGAGCTGCTTCAGGTATTCAAGCTAAGCTTCGCCTGCTGTGCTTACTCCTTAGGCTTTATAGTTTCTTTGCTAGAGTGACTGACCACTAAAATAAACTTGACAGGGTTTTTTTTTTTTTTTTTTTTTTTTTTCCTTGGGAAGTGGTTTCAGCAGAATATTCCCTATTGCCTCACAATCACAGTTATTTAACACAGCCTGGAACCTTAATCCTTCTGCTTGCTCTTTTGGCCAATATGGGCAGTAAAAAAAAAAACCAAACAACCAACAAACAACTTATTTTTATTTTATTATTAGTAGTATTATTTAGGTATCCAGATCAATTTTGCTCCAAAATCCAAACAACCAAGTTATCTCTTGTTATGGTAATAGGTGAGCTCCACTGAATTTCTCTCTTCTCCCCCAACCTGGCTTTTTACTTACTGGAGAATAACCCAGGTGTCTCCTGTCCCCTGATAAGAAAGCAAGCTCTAAATCAACAGGTACTGATACCATGACTTTCATGTTGTTTTTAATGACACTGACAGCCTTGACTTTCTGTGCTCCCATCGCCAAGCCATAAACCAGCTGGGAGCCTGGAAAACCACAAGCGATAAGAGGCCAGTACAAACACAGCACCTGCCTGCAAGTCTTGACGGTGTTAGCTCTTGCAGTCATAGCTGTATTGCTCAAAGGAATAGGAAAAAGCTGGGCAAAAAATTTCTAGCAATGTTTTCATGTCTGGAAATATCCTTTGGTCATAACCACAATGTCTGAAAAATGCTGATTCTGAATACATTTCTTCTGAAAAGCAGATGAAAACAAAGCATTCAGTTAAGATCACTTGGAAGCATATCAGGTAGAGCATTTCAGTCTGGCATTTTCAAATACTTTGAAATTAAGAATGCAAGATAAGGAAATCAAAGCTATAATTGAAAAAAAAAATTATTTTGTCCAATCCATAACAACAAATACTCCCAACATTTAATGTTAACAGAAACTCCAAAATTACATTTTATTATGGTTTTGACTTTTTTAAAATTTGAAAATCCTGGGGAACAGCTCTAAAGCTGGCAGTCACTAACCTCTTTGCAAAAAAATAAGAATACTATTCTCTTTTATTGCTTTTGATCAGTCTGCCTTCCTTTTGCATGCAGAGGATTTTTATTTTCCATGCTTGAACAGCACATTTAAATTGTAGCTTTTTACAAGAAAACTTAAAGGTAATTTTAGATGGAGAAACAATGTAAGAGCAGGAGGTTTTTTCTCATCGTATTTACTTAGATTACTGAGCTAGTAAAAAAGGACACCCGAGGTGAAGGTACAGCAAGACAACACATTTGAAGTATAGCAGTTGCAAACCTTCTCTAAATTACCTCCTCCTTGTGGAATTTGCCTTCGTTTTCAAGTGCCTGGAGAAAAAATGAAATTCAATAACATGAATAAGTGGAAAAGCACAATAAAATGAACTCTGGAAAAATGAACACAGATAACATAACTTGTATGGTAATAAATCTGTGGCCTGTCAGACCAAGGGCTTCACAGCAAAGCACCCTCTGCATAAGCTGCCTTAGCCAGGAAGAGTCATGTCTGCCTTTACCCCCAGGATGTCAGCGCAGGCACCTGCATTGATCCCAGCTGCAGTGCTACAGCTGGGGAATAAAATCGGTAGGCAGAAACAGAACTGGTACTTAATCACGTAATGAGTGCTGAAATTCGATGAGCGCTGCTGCATGTGGCCAGGTCACCAACGGGATGCTGTTATGCAGGAAGGGAACCTACTACCTGTGAGTCCTAGTATGGAAGAGAACTAAAAATTTCCAGCATTTCTGTGTCATTTTTCATCCCACTTCCACCTCACCTCTTGTTTGAGTTGCCGCTCGTGTCAGTTACTGCTCAGTAAGGACGAGAGGCAGCATGCTGTGGATGCACAGAAGATCTGGCTGGCTGCGGGGGAGCTGTGCACACACAGATGCCCTGGGCCACCTTTCGCCCTCATTTTATGGCCCTAAGAATGAGGGAAAACAGCCCTTCCTCATTCCTGGGCACTGACAGCTCTTCCCTCTAAGACCCTCATTTGGTGCTTTTCACTTGTGGGAAGCAGGGGAGGAGGGAACCCAGCCTCTCTGGGCAGAAGGATGGCCCCGGTAAAACCCCCAAATTACTGTCAACATCTGAGACCAGGGCCTTGCAGGCAGGTTGGCTATCTTTTTTTTAGAAATTACCACATCTTAAGACTCCAGCTCACCCCTTCCCAGTGCTGCACTGGCCTTTCGCTTGTGCTGCGGTGCTGGCGGCTGCCGCCCACCGCTGCTTCGCTGGGGAGCACGGGCAGGGAAAGCTCGCCGGGCAATCGCGCCACGAGGCAGCCAGCCAGCCGTTATTTTTCAATGCCTTACAAATTGTGCCATCTCCTCAGCGCACCAGGTGCTGGCTCCCTGTTTCTCTCATTGTCTCAGGTCACGGCTATTTGAATTATATCCTCCACGTTGTCTCTGATTCATGTCAGCGGGGACAGGGAACGGTTCCTGCCCAACAGCAGTTTGGTGGGTTACGAGAAAGTCCAGCGGTCCCAGTGACTTCCAAGAGCTGCTGCTTCTGGCATCTCTAATGCTTCTGGCAGCTTAGTTCCTGGGCCTTTCACTCCCAAGTTAAAAAACTCATTCATCACTTGACCTTAAAATGGTACATCTTCAAATATCCAAAATATATCTGTGCAAGAACCTGTCTCTGTAACTAAAACCTAGTTGGAGAGAATTTATTCAGGCTTTAAAGGGAATTAAAATGCTTACTTTTAGGCTCAAAGCAAGCCTTGGAAAATGCAGGTGGCAGACCACAAACCCATGCAAACTTACGGTAACAAAATACAGGCTCTCTAGTTCATCAGCCTGTACTCAAGTGGCTGCAGACAGCAGAGAGCTGCTTGCAAACGTTTCAGCAAGTAGGTAAGTAGGTAAGTTTTTACTGTGAAATGATCATTTGAAAAACCTGCTGTCCTATCTATTTCTACATCATACACAGTAAAAAAATGTTAGAAAAAGAAGAAAAACTGTGATGGTGTTTCAACCTGCCTCCATACAGTTAGAAGGACAATTACCAAATAAATGGGTATATAATAAATAAATAAAATCCGTACCATTGGTCTGGCCCCTCTGCCTGTGTTGCACATTCACCGTGACATTTTGGTCCGCAATTGATCAGTTTTGCCTTATTGCTTAAGCACAGCTTTCTTGTCGCATGCTAACCTGTTATTTTCCCGGTGATTTCCTCTGTGTGCCTCAGTCACGCTAACCCAAGCTGAAAGGAGACATTTACTGCCTTGGAGCACAAACAGCGTTTAAGGCCACACAGAGGCCTTAGCGAGGTGGCTGTTTCAGCATGAGAACTAAGTCAGGGTTTCTAGGGGCAAAATCTTGCACAAAATCATGCTGAGGTCCTCTTGAAGTTTTATCTTGCAAGGCTGTGATTGCCCTTGCTGGGTTTCCATGGGGGCTGCTGTGGGACCCCCTCCTCTCTTCTCCCCGTAACACCTGCATGCATCCCGACATGCCAGTCTGGGCATCTGGGCTCCAGCTTTGGGGTGAACTACGTTGACAGGCACTGGTCAAAGCAATGGCAAAGCCAAGAGGTGGCCCTCCCTGTCCATCCACTGAGACAAAGCCTTTTCTTCTTCTGTACGGGTGTTCATCACCATAACCCCTACAGCTGCTTCCTCTGCGCTTGGCAAACATGATCATCAGCCTGTTTGTATTGATCTGTTTGCTATTTTGGTGAGCAAAGCTCCCTCTTTGCATCCTGCCAGAAGCTTCACTTTTCCTTCTTTATCAAGCACTAGCAACAAATTTCAATCTTCAAGGCCCTGCCAGCCAAGCTTCTGTGAGGGCTGTATAAATACATAAAAGTCATGACTCCCGCTGAAGTGAAGACACATCCTGGCATTCATTTCAGGTAGCTTCTAAGCAAAGGCTTCAAAGGTGGCTTTCACAGTTAGGCTCCAAGGAGGAAGATGTAAACTCCCATTTCCAGCCTGAACTGCTAGAACATTCCATAAAGTCCCCATTTCTCCTTGCAGCACCTGGGGGGACTTGGAAAGTTGGCCACCTAAAAACAAACAGCATGAAATGCCATGCTCCTGCTGGGCAGTTATATACTTAACACTGTCAAGGATCTTTAGTCATGAATCCTCTCTTGGACTGAAGTCCCAGAGCTGGAAAAAAGGAGACAGCAATAGACTTCACATCTGGTAGCAGAAGTAATGGGTGGCCCAGGTTCAAGTCCCAGACTTCCTGATCTGAAGCAGGGATTCTGAACCCCGGTTTCTCGGGGAAGTACTCCAATCACTAGGCTATCGGATAGCTTTTTACAAAGGATAAAACGTCCATGGTAGTTGTTTCAGTGCACATAAAAGAAATAATTACATATTAAACTGTAAGCAAAGTTAAAAGGCTTTACAGCTAGACC
Organism: Microhierax caerulescens; assembly: GCA_035590215.1. Lineage (NCBI taxonomy): Eukaryota > Metazoa > Chordata > Aves > Falconiformes > Falconidae > Microhierax > Microhierax caerulescens. Next base: position 56,768,983 of record JAVJGJ010000057.1, on the reverse strand, counting down.
AATGTCTAGCTAGATTTCAGCTCGAATAGCACAGTGACAGTCTTTGTCATCCTAGCTAGTAGTGTCTGCCACTAAATTGTCTGTGTCTTTTGGGATGTGTGCAATCTCCAGAACCCCTCCCCAAACAGACACTAACTTTTACAGCAACTTCTCAGTTCCACCATCACAATCAGCTTCCCCCACCTCCTCCCCTGACACAGCACAAAGTTTAGATACAAACCCAAGTCATTTCCATAATCAATTAATTAATGTAATGCGTTTCCTCCTGTAAATTCAACATGAAAATGCTCTGCTGTTGCCAATGGCCAGCAGCAGCTGCTACTGAAATAGCTAGCTTCAGAATGGAAGGACCATTGTGAAGATGCTCATGTTGTTTAGCGGTATTTTATTGCTACAGTATAATTTAGTAACAGGGAAGAGAGAAGCCTGCAAAGTTCAGAAAATTTGAATTGTTTTGCTTATTTGAATGATTCCCATAGATTATGTCCATGCTTGTAGGAATGATTCTTCTCTCGTCTCAGCTATCTGTCAGAGATGCCCAGGGCCATCATCACGTGTTCCTTCTCAGAAAAGCTTCCCTTAGGCTTAGGGCAAAACCTCTGCCTTTGGCTCCTGCTGCCAGCATCTCTTGCCTGTCCCAGGTCAGATTCGAGCTGTGCCTCCAGTGACACGGACTGGAAGGACCGCTGAGTGCAAAACCACCCTACTGTCACCTTAGCCAGACTGGTTGGCCAATGAGGACTGACAGTGTGGAGAGGACAACTCACCTGCCCGGGGGAGGGGGGCGGGCAGCAGTGGGGTGAAACGTGCAGAGGCAGAAATTGCTCACAGGCTGATATCCCCTTAGTGGCTGCCAGCACTATCAATGCAAGTGTCATTTCAAGGCCCCCTGCATCACCCCTCCTGTTTCTAGACCAGCCATAATCATAATGCCCTTTGCAAAAAAACAAACTTTATTGAGCAGTTATATAAGCACAGCAGCCCCAGTTGAAAGACGAGCAGTTTGAGCACTGCTATTCTTGCCCAGGCAGATAATCGTCCTGCGGAGAGCAAGGCAGAGCTGGGCGCACACTGCTCGGCTCATCTTCCCAGCAGGCCACCGCAGATGGGGTGATGCTACACACCCACTTGTCATTTTGGTGTCAGCCACTTCAGACTCTCTTTCTAGCAACGTTAGCTTCTAGGACAGAAGGACAGGGGGGAAAACCTGCCTGTTTACCTTCAGACATGTGAGTCATTGCACACGAGCTGGAGTTCACCAGTACCAATTGTGTTCCCATATTCCTGGCAATAATAATACAACTAAACATGCCAAAATCTGAGCTTTTGAGCAATGTTCAGAGCTCCTGTATTATGGGTTTCCTTGCTTCTTTTTCCCTTTTCATTTTTTTTCTTTTGTTTTTTTGTTGGGTTTTTTTTTAATTTGGGGGATGGAGAACACAAACAAAAACCCTATACCTTTAAAGTTGATTTTCCTTGAAGTTGCAAAACACAGATGATCGCAGCACAATGAGTCTAAGGGCCAACTTTTCAGTAAAACTTTTCTGTGTTTGCAGTTCCTGCTTAGATTGCAGTCATGGCTGCTGACAACAAGCAACCTAGATGGCGAAGAACATGGCACGGTGCAGCTGGTATGGCTGCCTGCTGCAAGCCAGCATTCCCATCCACAAGCCGGCAGCACAAGGAGTGCTCACAATTATTTTAGTTGCCCGTGTCACCAGTGACAAGGATGGGAGGTGGTGAAACCCAGCTAGAAATTTTGAAAGGCAATACAGCAAATGTTTTCATTTAACATCTCTAATATCTCAATGGATAAACTGTTTGTTTTGATAAGACCTAACATTTTTAACACACCAAAAATGAATGAGAACACTGTTCAGAAAAGATCCAATTTCTTTATATGATAAATTTTCCAGTTCATATCTTTGGTTGGTTCTCCTGCAATGGAGTGGAGTATGTACGTAAGCAAAGCAAGTCGATAAGTTTGATCAAATCCTTTGTCCTCTATGGAAATAGGGGTGGTCTAAGCAAAACTGCAGGCTCACAATGAAGGACATTTTTTGCCAGTCTGAAGCAGAAGGCTGCCACAGAAAAAACCCACTGCCTGCCTGGAGACTGACAAAACAGCAAGAGAAAAAGTAGTTAGGTGTTTTCTTTTCTGTATCCCAGCATCACTGCTCCCAGAACCTGAGAACTGCTGGTGTATTTAACCTTGCCAGCCCAGCTGACATCCTCTTACATCAGAGGAAATCTTTTCAGCATCTGTTGGATTGGGGCCCATCCAACTGGAAAACATTACTTATGTTCTAATATACCCTTATGTTTACTTACATTTTTTAGACAGGATAACACCTTGTCCAAGGCTACAAAAGAAACTGTAGAAGAATCCCCAAGATGCAGTCTGGTACCAGACTCCATCCTTCTTTGGAGGAGAGCTCCAGATATCGGTCACAAGATACAGCAATGTTTCCACTGCCATTTATAAATAACATAGTTTGAACTCCCAGGTACAAAGACTAACTCTGCAAACAGAGAAGGAGCCCAGCCTCCTTCCCTGCACGGTTACTAACCGCTCTTGGGTTCGGACAGGGCACCCTCTGGAATGGCCTTTCTCCATGCTGACGGGTGAATAACGACATTTACCTACCTTAAAATCATGGTGACAGAGTCAATACAGGATTTGTTAAGCATTTCAAGGTCCTTGGAGAAGAGGAATTACAGAACTACATGCTGATATGGTATCAGACAGAACCTTGCGGGGCTTTTTAGGACAACAAAACAAGTTGCTCTGTCTTATGGCAACATTAAGAACTCGGCTGAGATACTCAAAGCATGAAATCCAGCACATTTCTCTCCTAACAACAGTCCCTTCATCAAAGGATCATAAAAGGATGAATCGCGTTAACCAGTCAATGTGATAAGACGACTGTTATGGGCTATGAGCTTAACTCAGAATTTCCTCGGATTTGTGGGTTTAAGTTGAAATTGGAAATGCTTTTGAATGTGTTTGTGCAGAAACGCATGCATACTGAAGAGAAAGAGAAAAATTCAGTGGAGGCTGCCAGTACGCGGCTGACAACCCAGCACACCGGGTTATGTTGGAACCGATTCACTGTCTTGTGCCATAAGCTTGTTTTGGGTTAAAAGAGGGCAGAAAAGATAAACTCCACTGAGATTGTGTTATGTGAGTCCATGGAGAAGGGCTTGACTTCTGATGTACATATATTTGGCAGTCAGCACTGGAGATTTGTTTACAGGGTGTCATTTGAGGTTTGCTCTGATATACCCCACAGGATACCCGCCGGGGTTGTTTTGCTTGGGGCTTGCTCTTTCCAGCTGCTGCCTTTAACTTGCTTCAACTGCTCGGGAGAGATTTCCTAAAGGCAACTTATTTCTACGTTACACTGGGCTCAAACGTTTCTGGTGTTTGTCCCTCCACCATTCCCTCTTAAATCTTGCCTGACTAAGCAAATAAACAAGAGACTTAAATATGTCTTTATGTATGTACATGCCAAAGAAAATACACAATAATTCACCCAAGGCCACACCGCCCTGCTCATGCAGACCCTCTGGAGGGACTGTGAGCTTTCCTTTGCCAAAGGTCCCTTGATTGCTGCAGCGCATTCACCCTCAAGGAGAGGTTACTGGCATTACGTGTTATTCTAGATAGGCTTCAGCTGATGCAAGGCAAAAAGGTTTGATTTGTGGCAGGTAAGGATCTAACTCCAGAATATAACCTGACAGATGAGGCATCTGAAAGCAGCCTCATGTCTGATTTCAGTTCTTCATCCGAATTGTTTAGCCCTATGTCTTACTGTGGATTATTTTATGATTTCCATCTATGGCTTGTTATTAAATCAGTGAGTTAAAAATCTGCTTGTATTATACGCTTGACAAATGTTTCTCATAAAGCTGCATTTACAGTTGTGTAGCGTGTAAAAATCAGTTGTTCTCCCTTAATGTGGGATTCCAGTAAGAGCCAGTCAGGCACACAACATCCACCAAAAAAGTCTTCGATTTCTGCTGGCTGGATCAGTGATATGAGCCTTAAGGGACTAGAAGGATCCTCCACCAACAGAGAGACTCTCAGAGTCACAAAACCTCTGTAAATAAAAGCTAAGCACTGCCTGGTGATGGAACGGTCTGTTCTTGCTTCAGCCCCAGCAGAAGTACCATGCAGAATGTCACTGATGCGTGGCAGCGATGCTGTGGCTGTCCCACTGGAGACAGCACAGCCAGGACTGGCCTTACTACATCAGTCGCTACAAATTCCCTCAGGTTACACAGACCATGTCTCATAACCTGATGTGACCACGTCTCCTATACAACATCTTCCTTGTTACTTGCGACACGAGATCGCTGGCCATGGGGTGAGAGAGAAACGAAGGCAAAACGTGAACTATCAAACCCCCAAACCCTGAGTAGCTGGAAAGACAAGCCATTTTCCTCTGCTCTCCCTTTTTCCTTGTTGTGGGCTGCTGTGACCCATTTCGTCAGGCAGTGTGGCTGGGCACGGGGCCTGCTCGGGTGGTGGAAGAGCTCCCCAGGAGGTTACCGTGCTGTGGCTGCCTCCTGGGGAAGCGCCTGGATGGGAGATGGGGCAGGTAGCAGGAGCGGTGGCAGTGGGGAGGAGGGGGGAGCAGTGTGCCTCCAAGAACCAGCTCCAGTGGCAGGAGAACAAAACGTGGCCTTACAGCTAATGCCGGCTCCTGTGAGCTCCTCTCAGTTCGTCCATTCCCCACGTGCGTCACCTTTCTTTCAACATAGCTTAAGAATATTCAGGAGCACACGTACTAAACAATTTTCTACAAACTTGCACATGCAATTTTTTTAACCAGCCTCTTTTGGGTCTTCAAGCGTACAAGTAATCATTTCTGACCAACTCCTCTGACCCTTCTAACAACAATTACTCACATTTCAATAACCCTTTTCACAGGGGCATGTCACCACTCAGTTCACGAGTGAAGGTGAGGACCACTCCCACTCATCAGGTCACGATGCTCAGCAGGGGAAGTGTGCTTGAGCTGATCTCAGTTAGACAGAGGCAGATCTAACCTTCAAGCACATCTTATCATCTCCATCAAGCTTCCCTATTCTCCCCAGTTAGTGACCGAGAGAGAACGAGCGTTTATCCAAAGGAAAAAGGGATTCATTTGTATTGATTGGCCTTTCCCTCCCACCGTACACATCGTGTAACATCAGGGTACACTTATTCCACATCAGTAACTCTCAGCCCTGCTGCAATCTAAGTGCTCTCCCATTTAATTATTCAGGATGCCAGGACGGGCAACTGGCTTAAAAAGAAAATTCAGAATGATCTAAAATGAAATTAATGCTTTTGTCTAATAAAAAAAAAACCAGGAACTTTGATGTTATTTTTATTTGGAAATACAGAATTCTGGCAATACTAGCTCAGTCATTTCACTATACAGAAGCCTATAGAAAGAGATCAGTGTTATCATCATATAGGCTAATGGTAATTTTTTTTTTTTTTTTGCTTTAGAAATCGGTCCTGCTTGCTGTAGCTGAGGTTAAAAACAGAAGTGTGAACTACATGTTATTTTAATGTGTGAGAACAAAAGCGAAGGATAGGCTGGAACAATAAATGTGTTGCTTACTTAAAAAAATAACAGGGGAGGGAGATCACTGTCTTCCGCTCCTGGTCACATAATCTGGTGGCTGCTTTGAACAAATCAAAGCAGACTGCTTTCTTTCTGTGCGTTCGAGTAAAACAGAGTTTTCAGCCAACAGATATTCAATTTTCCTGGCTAGTTTTTGGATGCTGGCCATGTGTGATTAGTGACCTATTTTCACTGCAATGAGATCAGCTATGTTTGTAAGACCCTGATTCAGCAGATTTGTCCTTATTCCTGGCCCTGCCTGCTGGAGCGCCGAGGCAGGCCCGTTCTCCAAGCACGCTGTCCTGCCGTCTCCTTACAGACCTGTGGGAAACGGCGTTCAGTCATAGAGGACTTGTGCTGGTACCTGCCAGGCCAGGACCATCAGGATCCGTGGAGTACAAGCTGCTGCTGCTGAACTTGAAATTTTCTTTGTCTAATTAAAAGAGCCTAAGAATAGCAGAAGCCTATGATGTTTGTGGGAATTATAATCCTTCCTGGGTAATAATGTTAGAAAAAATAGGAGGGGTAGAAGCAGCAGTCAGAGAAGAATCCTGGGGCTTTAGATTTAGACCTGAAGCAGTTCTGGTTGCAAGCAACTGTGACAGACTCTTGTCTTTGGAAAACATGCAACGTATCCCGTAGTTTGCCAGTACTGCATTAATTATAATTTCCTAATGTAATTTTGAGGTCACCTCCAAAGTCTTCTGCTACTGTTTGCCACCAAAGCTCAGTGCACTGTCTGTGCAAGTCTGCAGGTTCTACTGAGACAGACCAATATGGGGCAGATCAAAGCCTAGTAGGAAAATTTAGGCTGGAAGGGATCCTGCAGAGGTCATCAGGTCCAGCTCTGCTCAGAGCAGGAACAGCTGAGATTGGGTCGCCTGGGGACATCTCAAGTTTTGGTGACTCAGAATTAAGTACACCATGTCCAGGATTCATTCTGGGATAAATTCTGTTTGGAGTAGTATATTTAAAGATGGATTTGAAAGAAACCATTATACATATAAGACTGCAATGGAGACCAGAAATCTGACTGCAGTTCCTTTTCACTTGCTCCCACAGCTGCCAGTGCCAGCAGCACCGGGTGCTCCGCTATCAGGGAGGAGAGGAGCTGGTGGCAAACAGGCAGCAGTCAAAACCCGTCCCCCACAAGCAGCCAAGTATCAAGGGGAGAGAAGGAAATAAAGACAGACAGATTTCCCTCCTAGCAGCCAGGAAAAGGAAAGAGGTCAGCAATGGTTCATATCCTGCCTTCATTTACCTCTTACCCTGTGGCTGTTGGCAAAAAGAGATGCTTCGTTGAGATTAGAGTGCTGCTGCTCCTCTTCATTTAAAGCCAGTGGCCCTCCGCTGGGATGAAGTGATGTAAGAAGGGCTGAATTTGGTCCCGTGGTCTCCAGTGGAAAGTATTGCTGAGCATCACCTGAAGCGTCCTCACAGTGCTCATAGTGGCTCCATCATCACCAGCAACGTCAGGATTTCACCCCGCGTGGCTGTGTGATGAGGGCTTTCTTGGTGATGGAGCCTCCATCCAGGCCTTTGAGAAAATAATTTAATCCGTTGGCAGAGGTCAAAACCATGTCTGGTGAGTGTTGTGGACCTGACTGCTTCTTGCTGGAATCCTGTGGTGAGTCAAAACCACCAACTTCTGTGAATTTCACCCCAAAATACAAAAAAGTTTGTGACAATTGTCTGTCTGAGGTATTATCTTCTTTCATTCTCCCCTGCAGCTCAGAATACTGTACTTGCCTGTAACCTTTCTTCACTGCCACCCCGCTGTGATCCTGAGGGGCCATGAAAATGCCAAAGATAGGAGTGTGAAATGAAGGGGGCTGACGTGACTCCATGGATGCCAGGAGCCCAGGGAATTGAGCTATGCTAGGGAAGCCTCTAAGATGTTAAGTTTGAGCGGTGTCCCCTTAGTGCCATTGACATGCTCCTTCTGCATTCAAGGGTGAGTGACAAGTTGAAATGCCTGCCCTCAGGCATGTGACAACAGCGTGGGATACTATGAAAAGCCAAGCCCCTTCTGAAACGAGGGGAACCATTTCATTAAGTTAAAATCTCCGAGGACTCATTCAGGCAGACGCAGCAGCGAGGATGACAAAAGCCGTTACGCAGGAGACGTGGGGTGGGCAGTGGATGCAGCCAGGGCTGGGCAGGTGGTGCATACAGCATGGATTAAAGCATTCCCCATCTCCTGAGCCAGGTCACCTTCCTGCTGCCACAGACCTTGAGGAATGCCCTTGAGCCTTTGCATGCATTTTAGAAATAGCTTTGCGGTGACAGATGTGCTCGGGCTTTCTTTCCTCTTGGGCAGGCAGCATCACTGCGTTTTAGCGATTTCTTTGTTGTTTGCTGCCTCCAGCAGGATGACTGGGAAAAAGACCCGCCACAGTCCTGCGATCCTCACAGAGGAGGGCAGAATGGTCCCGAGAAACAAGCAACAGTTTTGCAAAGAAGTCAAGAGAAGTCAGCTAGAAATCAGCACAACTCCAGATTGAAAACGATCTTCCTTTATAGTTCTTGAAGTATTAATGAAACCACTGTTTAAAGGTTTCTGAATGACAACGCTCCTATTTAAAAATATATATATATAAAAATCAATTGCTTTTTTTTTAAAAAATAAAAGATGATACTTTCACTCCTCTGTGATCGTTCTTGGAGGTTTTATCTCTATGAAAAGGCAGAGAAAATAGGAGGAGATTGTTGTGGGCCACCTCTCAAGTGAAACCTTCAGGAGGTATCTAAGCTGCCTCCATGTTCTTACAGGACCTCTGAACGCCAAGTGCAAAGTCTTGGTCATAAGGTTCACGAGGACTAATGAAACCTGAGCTTAAGTTCAATGTTCAAGAAAGGTCAACTGCATTGCTGGGTGCTAGAAAAACATGAGAGTGCCGCTTGGCTTGGAGGAGTGCAACTGCCAAACACAAGCCCAAGCGTGCTTGGGTTAACAAACACGTATGTGCTTGCACACCTGCACACACACACACAAAAGGGGGGAGATAGAGGCAAAGACTCTGGGCAGGGACATGCAATACCCAGCATTGTCCTTGCAAGAGATAAGGCAAAGAGATAAAATTAAAGGGGATTCTCAGAAGCGGAATATGAGAACCAGTACAGAGTCATCCCTGGATGGATGAGGCCAGCTGCGAGCCTCAGCCTGAACCACAGCCATCCCTACCTCCCAGCAGCACAGCTCCCTGGCCCATGAGACCCATCAGCCACCACAATGATTTTCTTTCCAGAAAGGTGTTATGTGAAGAAAAACAAAACCAGCATGGGAATCTGAAAGGACTTCATCATTTCTGCATTTAACTCTGTTTTTTTCCATTGTGTAAGCAAGCTTGAACCTGAGGAGACGTACTGATCTCAGTATTAATGTGCTTGAGAGCTGTGTGTTTATCCAAAGCTGTATTTAGATTAAAACTTTATGACCTCTTAACATACACTAGTCTAAAAATAACATTAAGCACATGTTTTTTATCACAGTTAAAGCTATTGCAACAAACTCCTTTCCATCCAACATCACACCCAGCTGCTTACTGTTGCATAGTAACAATATTCAGCCAAAACAAAACCCACTTTTGGTCAAATGAGATGGGAACTGAAGATCTGATAGTAGCCTCAAAAGCTCCATGAGGTCCTTGAAGGAGGATAGACAGCTGATGCTGTGACATTTACCTGCTGAGGGAGACAGAAAAGAAGCAGATGCAAACTAGAGACCAAGCCCAGTGTCCTGATAACTAGTCTGGGAATGGGATGGGGTGGGAACACACTTTCCTAGGGATTAGCAAACATTTTTTTTTGGTCCCCGGTGCAAGGGTAAGACACCTCAAGGCTGCACCCTGGTCCAGTCCGCTCCACTCAGCCGATGAAGTGAGGTAAAGACAACTACAGCAAGCGCCCTCAGGCCTGGCTGTGCTCTGGTCGATCTTGCTGGGAGCTGGGAACCAGCAGAGAAGTCCTTATTTCAGCCTGGAATATTTGGCAGAAGGGCATCAGCGAAGAGCAGAAGAAAAAGGAGCAGGTGCTACCTACAAGGGCACATCTTCATGCAACTGAAGCAGAATGAAATTACATTAGTGCAATGAAGAATCAGTCCCCAGACACAAAAGCATCAAACCCTTGGAAAGAGCATGCCTATGAGCAGCCCTGCTGGCTGGCTTGTGTTTTCAGGGTGGCTCAGCTCATGTCCCTGAGTCTGGTCACCTCCAAACTTTCAAACTCAATTTTTCCTGTATGGAATAAGGGGTTAACTCAGAGGTCAGACACTCAAAAAATAGCTCCAGTGACATGAACTTCAGCATCTGATCTACTTATTTGAAACCCAACCAACACTTCAGTTAACAGGAGTGGAAAAACACTGTTCCTCACATCTTTCTGTTCAGCTTAAAGGTGACAGCACATGCATTTGGCACTTTGTCAGTCAAGTGATAAAAATAGTTTATAAAGAAAATGCTGACACAAATGCTGGCAGCGCTACTGGGCATCCCTATCACACGGGTGAAGATGATGAGCTGTTACTGCGATTGAACCCATCCTGGTGAAGGCATGCTTCTTATGCCCACGTTAGTGCTATCTTTGTGCTACTATCAGCTTTGGAAAGGCTGCTGACAGCATGTTTGATCTTAGCCGATCCTAAGTTAGAAGCTAAATGGAAGCAGGTAGCGAAAGGCTTGTGAGAATGGAGACTTAATTACACCTCATGTCTGCCAAGGCAAAACTCCCAGCATTAAGTCAGAGGTGGGTTTGTACCTTTGCCACAATTCTGAACGTCACTGGTGCCACTCACAGTCCTCAAATAACCTCTTAGAAACCAGCAGGCGAAAGTCAAATAGCATCCTCCTAGCTAGTGAAGAATTCTCTCTACCCTCTATCAACTCTGAGCTAAAATGAGCGAGCCAGGGCACGCTTCCTGGCCCCTACACTGGAGTGGTCCTGGGATCTGTCCTGGTTTTAGCCACCTGCCTGCTGCAGAAGAGCAGCTACCAGCATTACAATGCCTAAGTTTCAAAGGCAATAAATATTACTCAATCAGTTATAGGGGTAGCTGCTATTCTACTCAGTTGAGTACCAGGCTGCTTCGTGTCCTCCATGCAGCAGTGCACCCAGGGTAGCACCATGTTTCCTATGGGAAAAGCAAACCTCTACCCCCAGCTAAGCCACCACTGCAGCCCCTGCCCCACGACAGCATAGAGGAGGGCTACTGGAGGAAGAAACAGCCAAAGCAGGCACAAGCAGAGAACTTGTTTCAGTCCTTCAGTACAGTATTTGCTCCATCCTTTCTTCAGCATCCTCTTCATCTCAGCTCCACTTCATCCCTGGCGCTCCAGCTTGCTCCTCTTCATCTCCCTCAGTCTTCTTTCCACACTGCACGCTTCTGTCAGCCTTCACCTTCCCAGAATAAGCTGGAGAAATAACCTAGCCTTTGCCACTGTCCTATGATCCACTTCACTTGGCTGCACCTCCCAGCCCTGGCACAGCTTGTTATTACATGGGCTACGGGACAGGAACCGTCTGCTGCACTCTGCTTTGACAGTGGGGTGCATGCCCAGCTGCTCCTATTGTTGCACACAGAATAGGCTTTTTACCAGTATTGGAGCTGGATTAGTGGCTTTGGAAACATTTGGGACAGTCAGCTATTTATGTTTTTTTTCTTGCAGTCCCTAGGAACTTCCAGCCCACCCATCAAAGATCCAGTCTGTTGCACAGCTTCCCACACTAACCGAAGGGGGTCACTGATTCCTGGGCGGTGTGGGTGGAAGAAGTGCTGGAAATTACATGATCTTTTTGCATCTGTTTTTGTTTTTCCTGAGGAAGAAACCACAGATTTTGTTCATTTCCATACCCACGCAGAGAGGGCAGGGAAATTCAGTGAAGGACCTCAAATCCACCCAGAAATAGGGCACGGCTGCTGCCTGCTTGGGAGGTATTTCCACTTCTATCTACAAAGCCTATGGTGTGTTTTGGTCCTGTGCGCCATCACCTCCCGAGGGCTGAGCAGGAGCCAGAAGAGCAGAGGAGGGTGCTGGGGGTCACGGGCTCCACCACCTCAGAGGCCAACAAGAGCAACCCTGGGGCCAGCTGCTGCACAAGCTGCCGGGGGGTCCTGCCCATCTCACACGCAGGCCAAAGCTCTTGCTTCAGGAGCAGCTGAAGCCAGATTGGGCTGACTACAGAAATCCTTATGGCCTCCACGTATTAGTCTATTATTTGTTAGGGGTTTTCTCTGTGAATTCAGGTTTTCTTTTCCCAAGGTACTGCATGGTACTTTCTCTTCCCTCTCACTGCTGGGAGCAAGTAGCACCAAATTATCCAAGATCTGTGTAAAACACTACCTGTGTGATGCTTTCTGAAAGCTGCTGGAAAGAACAACCCTGGCTTGTCATCTGCCAAAGAGCTGGACTGGCAGGGAGGGTGGAGAGATACCTCATTGTCTGCGTGCTGCTGCCTCAGCACATCCTAACTCCCTCCACACCTCCCAGTCTTCAGACATGAAATACACCTTTGGTTAGCCTGACGGAGCGAGCTTTCTGCTCCCAAAATGCACCTCCAGTCTTTCCTAAAATAACCCAAGGAGGGGGCTTGGGATCTACTCTGTGCTTCAGCTGGAGAAGGGAAAGGAGGCTGGTGAAGGGTCTGGAGCACAAGTCTGATGAGGAGCGGCTGAGGGAGCTGGGGTGGTTCAGCCTGGAGAAAAGGAGGCTCAGGGGGGACCTTATCGCTCTCTACGGCTGCCTGACAGGAGGCTGTAGCCAGGTGGGGGTCGGTCTCTTCTCCCAGGTAACAAGTGACAGGACAAGGAAACAGCCTCAAGTTGCACCAGGGGAGGTTTAGATTGGAGGTTAGGAAAGTTTTTACACTGACAGAGTGTTGAAGCATTGGAACAGGCTGCCCACGTTGGTGGTGGAGTCACCGTCCCCGGAGGTGTTTAGCAAATGTGTAGATGCGGTGCCGAGGGACAAGGTTTAGTGGTGGGTTCAGCAGTCCTGGCTAATGGCTGGGCTCGATGATCTCAAAAGTCTTTTCCAGCCTAAATGATTCTACGACTTTCTACCAGTGCAAACAGCCCCACTCAGCGGTGCCCGTAGGGGCAGCTGTCCTGTGGCCCAGGGGGTCTGTGGGGTGTTGGTGGGTTCCCAGGCTGCGTTAGTTCGCCCATCTGCAGGACCGACACGTCCCTGCTGGGAGCCTGAGCTATGGCCACCAGCTCACAAACAGCTGCCCAGGGAGTGCAGGTTTGCCGTCGCCTGACCTGTCTCCTAACCACCGGTCTGCATTTGAAACATTTATACCTTCCGGTAGATTTTATTTCCTATGGAAACAACACAGATTTGACTTCGTAGGACGGTACATGCCAGTGCAATACTGTACCTACCGCTTCTAATTAAGAGACATTTTCAGAGAGGGGGTGAAGTGAATGAGAACAGTAATTAACTGAGAAACAACTTGAGTTGTTCTCTCAATTCCCTGTGCACTGGGCTGAAATTGTATTCTGGCTTCCTGCAAAATTACATGTACCACATCAAAAGTAAACAATCTAATATTCTTATTGTGGCTTTAGATAAACATCACAGTTATAAATCATTTTAATGAGTATATAAAAAAAGAAGCGAATACCACATTAACTTTTCATTACCCTTTTAACATCCCTCATGGATAATGCAATTCATTTACGGGTATAACAGCCCCCTCTGCTATATGCTGTATGTACCCAGAGGGATGAAATAGTGTAACTTTAAGGGTAGTTAAGGTGTTTTAGAATAAGAAATAGCTGTGACTTGTTGATGCACTGCTTGTAAAAATAAAGGTTATGTGCTGTAACAAAGAAGACTGGGATGGAAGCATGGATAATTTGATCCGTTAATTAAAAATAAGAGTTTTCTTGATTGCTGCCCCATACAGAAAAGAGTCTTAATCAAAGGAAACTGAACAGTGGAAAACTCCGAGGGAAGTCAACTTTTCTTGACAAGCTGTTAACCTAAAGACTCTCCTGTTACAGTCACATAATCAAAGACATCCAAAAAATCACAGTTAAGGCAAATGAAGCATTCCAACGGGTGGCAACTTCTTAGGCAACAGTAATTCAACTGCTGTCAGGAGTGTAGCCATACGCTCCAGTAAAGAACAGAAACATCTGGGGAAAAATCATGCTGTCCCATAACTCAGCAGAATTTCAACATTGATTTCAAATGTGGTCAGGCTTTGGGTGGTGTTTTCAGTCCTCTGTTTTAGGGAAAAGCTCCTCTTTAGAGCATCTGGTTGGTAGTAACAGCTTAAACCCAAAAAATTTTCGTTATCTGAGCAAAAGTATGAAGCTTCTGTTTCTTTGAAACAATGCAAGCAAACACCCCACAAAGCCTTCCTGCAACAGTACATCTATTGTTTCTGATCGTACATAATTTCTTTGTGTCTTACTCTAAAATTTATGTTGTAATATTTGTACAGGCAACAGGATTTCACACAGAGCTTTGCAGTAGCTGAATCAAGTAACAGCAATGGTGAAGAAAATAAACTCCTTCACTGTACCCTAATTTATTACGCTTGACTGAAATGGTTTAGAGCCATCTCTGAGCCACACAGCCAGTAATTCTTGGCTTCATGAACAAGACATATTTTCCTAGACATAAACTAAATTATTTATATAATGCGTAAAGCATATGAACCATCCATTACCTGATACCTCTGAAACAATAGGATGGAAAGCAGCCAGCATTAATTGATCATCCAACTGTCCAGTTACTCTGTGTGGGCCATTTATGTCAGATGCTATATAATCACACTTTGAAACATTTTCCAGAAATAAATCTTCCCTATAGAGGGAAGAGGTTGCCTTTGAAAAAACTATTTATGTGTGGTGATTTGCCAGCTGCAGCACTTGGGTAGGACGTAAGCCAAGCTCTCATCCCCACCGAACAGCAGGGCTGGTGTTCACGTACAAACACACCTGACGGAAGGGCTGAGTTAATAGGGCACTGCGTAATTTTTCTAAGACAGGTTTCTGGGAGGTGTCAGAGGTGGTTTGGCTTGGCTCAGAGGGATCAGTTATTAAAATTACAGCTAGTTTCCAAAACAGCGGTTTGAAAACCACCTTCAACAGGCTTCCCCACTGCCTGCGCAGCTCCTGGCTCAGCAGGGCTCGGCAGGCAGGTTGGCTTGCTGGTCTGCTCCCCAGACCTGGTGGTCACCAGCTGAGCAGGAGCTCACGCAGCTCAACCAGACACCCTGGGAGAGGAACAACTCTGGCTCCAGGGCAGAGCTAGCTTGGCACAAAGCCCAGGTCAAACAAAGCAGCAAGGGCAGCTCACCCATATGCACCAGCACAGCCAAGCCCCGGCCTTTGCGCTGAGCCACACCAGCTGGTCCACAGGGACATCTCATGTGTGGGCATCACCCAGGTCTTCTGGGCAAAATCGGTTCCGGTGGTATCAAAACATCACCTACTATCACATGCCAGCACGGGCTATTTCATCCCCTGCAAACATAGCAATTAATCAATCAAATAACAAGTTATTTTGGCCAATGAAAATGCTGAAAACCTATTTTTCTTCCTCTGTTTAGGACACCAGTTCTGAGAAACTTTCTGTTTTAGCAGTTTCCTTGTCTCCTTTCAACTATGTGCCCCACATGAATGTTTGGGAAAGCTTTCATTCCTGTATCTCAGCTTTCTACTCCACCAAAGCAAATATACATCAAAGAAAAGCTGCCTCTTAAGTTTGCAGCCTTCATCTCTCTTTTTTTTTTTTTTCATCTCACAAAAATTCTTCCTTTAGAAAAGTCAGCCTTGGAGCGTTCTTCAACCTACAAGGTGATGAAATGCTCTGCACAATGCAAACTGGGGCAACAGATCGACATTGTGTGTTTTAATGGACACTTACATACAGCACATCCACAAAAAGTTTCCATTTTATCTGCTAGGATATTACACATAATATTTTTTACTGCATATGGGAATAATGCAGGAAAATCCGATTTGTTACAACCGCAATATAAATCTTCACATGGCCTCAGCAGGAGTGCCTGTGGGGCATACAGAAACTCTGTAATACATGAAAAGTAATTGCCTTTCTTCATCTTTTCGTTGCCACTCCACAAGACCCTGGTAACAGGTCACCTTGATAGGCTGGACACAGCTAAGCCTTCGCAATGACAAACTTGTCTTTCCACATGTGCTGCTAATCCCAGTTTCCCCAGAGGAGCCAGCCGGGGTGGCAAAGGTTCCTCAGGCAAACCTTTCAGGGTGCCCCACTGCCACCTGCAAAGGCAGAGCCAGGCGGCCGGCATGGCCCTGCTGCTCTGGAGGGAATTCTTTCATTATCCATGTCTCCCACAGTTGCTCTGTCCCTTCCTTCCATTTTCAAACCAGTCTGTCTTATCTTCCTGCCTCTCTCTTTCCCTTGTTTTCCCAAGTCTTTCTATACTATATTTTTCATTTCTTTCCTCATCTAAACTCTCATTCTGTTAACTTCTTCCTTTATCCTCTTAAAAATCACTCTCTGCCATGCGCTCGCTACTGATCACCAGGAGCAGAGCTGGTGGTGGCAGAACCATCTTGCTCCTCCAAGACCTCTCCTCCACTGATACTTCTTCCCATAAAGGTCATTTAAATAGTACAGGAAATTACAGTTATGGAGGATACAGGTAAAATAATGACAGTATCTCTTTTCCCTGTTTGGTAATTTAGACAGAGTCTTCAGCTTAGTAGAGGTTCTGCTTAAGCGTAGGAAGACTTCCACCTTTCCTGGGCTTCTTGAACAGAAAAGATTGCACCACCCAAATCACAGCTCCACAGCTCCAAGGATACACGCTTCATTGTCAACAAGCAGTGCCACTCAAATCAGTGCCTGGGGTCTGAAAAGGTTTGGAGTGAACATGAGATCAGAGACCTGTCCACGCAGACGTGTCTAAATGCTCCCTCCTCCCCCCTGGCACACTATCAGATGCTCAGGTTTCCATACAAATTTTCTATGCATGGAGCTCGCCCCGGTGGCAGGCAATAAATATTCTGGAGTTCCTTCACTTTGCTGCCTCCTCCCACCTCCACGGCAAACTGTTTGTCGAGTCTTCTGGCGATACTTCAAACCAGAGGTTAGATACCTACAGCTGGTGACCCAGCATTTTTTAACAGATCTGAATCCTAATGGCAAAGCATTGACTTGGTTGGCATTTTCACTCGCTATTGAAATAGAAGTTGGGGCTCATGTGGCAATGGTGGAGACCAAGGAAAGCGACGAGCTGAACCCACTTGGTGTGCAGGAGCAAGAACGGCAGCCAGTTTCCCACCAAGCAAACCCGACCAGCAGCCACCCAGGCACACGAGTCCTCAGAAAAAGGCAGGTGAAGACTCAGGTCTCCGCCGGGTGCAGGGAAGCTGCTGGTGTCAGCCCAGCTTTCCAGCCAGCTCCAGCAACCTGCAGGCCATGTTCAAAGCATGCTCTCACCAGGCCCAGCTCTGAGAGGACAAAGCACAGAGCTGGTTAAATCAATTCTAATGGGGGAAATCCCACCCAGTCTCCAAAAAAAAGTTATTGAATATGTGCCGGTCAGGACACCTCTGGGATCTTCTAAGTGATTTTTTCTTGCAGCAGCTGAGAGGGCACAGAGGGTTCAGCTGTATACAAAAGCAGATTCTGCACTTGAATTGACCTGCAGATACCGTGAGACCCTTTGGTCTCAGTGAGGAGGTGGGATGTGGGCATCCCTCTGCCATGCCTCTCCCTGGACATGAAAGGCAGACTGCACGCCTTCCCTCTACTTCAAGCACTGGCGCTGTGCATCCTCCTCCTGGCAGGGGCATAGGCACAAATCCAGAAGGCTTGCAAAGAAGAAACCACGGCACATGTTCACCACAGCACCAAGAAACAGGAAAAAGGGTTGGCTTTGCTCTTCATCCCTTTTCTCGGACCTTTCTTTTGATATCTACTCACACGGTCCAAGAGAGCTCCAGAAAGTCACAGAAAGGGGATGCCTAACTACATAACCTACGTCTGATCCAGTTCTTTCTAAATTGTGTTTTCCTCACACTCCTCTCTACAGCACAGGAATTTTCATACTTTAACCAGGCCTCTATATTTGCAGCAGAGCCCAACTACCTAACTAGCAAAATATAGGGCCAGTAGAAAACAGGAGAATAACTGCTTGGCTGTTTATCCCAATGATCATTTACTCTCTAACTAAAGAGGCATATAGCTGCAAGATGGGGTTTTATTTACAGTTCACGCCTGATCTTTTTAATGTCTGGTAAAATCATGTTATGGAACTGTTTGAAAATTTATTGTCCCCATTTAGCAACACTGACATTTTGTGATTATTGGCTCTGGAAAATCTACTGGCACTGTCACGCAGAGAAAGTTCAGAAACTGCTTCCAGGGAACAACAAAGCTCTGATTTTTAGAGTGTTGAACACAAACAGATCCTTTTTATTGCATATTTTTAATATTAAAAAAAAAAAGAAAGAAAAATAAAAAGAAAAACAAGCTGCAAAGCAAAACTGAAAAAGGAAAGGAGAAAAATACCCTTGATTAAATGGAAATCAGAACAGGGCTTCACTCCCAGCTGGCTGAACTCAATGGTAAAAAGCATCGTTACTTCAAAGCAAGGATGACCAAATCCAGGGACACTCCAGAGCAGTTCCGTGCCAGTTGGGACTGGCAGCAGGTGGAAAATAGCTCAGAGCGGTCCAGCTGGCAGCAGAGCAGCCAGGCGTGAGCCCCAGGCTTGTGGGGGGGCTGCAGGTGAGGAGCCTCAGCAATTAGTGCTTGTGAAACTTTCCAAGTGCTCAGGCCACACAGGCGGCCCGCACATGAACACGAAAGGCCCAGGATGGCCCCATGGGGCTCTCTAAATTGCCAATGGCAAGTTATGCTTTTTGTACGTGGCCCAAGAGCGGGAGCACGCAGCATTGGTGAGGTTGGGCCACTGCAGGAGTCAAATCTCTACAAAATTGTCCGTATGTAGTAGTTTGACACGGTGCTCAGGAAGGTGCTGAGAAAACTTGTGCCAAGATACTTCAATTGCACTCATGTACAGCAGCAAAGCATTACTGCAGAATGACCACTTGCAGTTAGAAGGTGTCATGTTTTTCCTGACCTCTCATTTCTCAATAACCTTCCTTTTCAAACATGACAAACCTGCCTTTGCAAAATTCTCCTTTTTCCCCTTCAAATTTTCCACTTAATTAATGCTACAAAAAAAACTAGCATTATATTTGTAGAAACCAACAGGGTTTTGTACAGCAGTAAAAAATTGGCTGCTCTGTCAGAGCGCTCTTAAAATTCAGAGTGATATCGATTCATGAAACTCTTTACATTGATGAGATGAGGAAGCAGATCTCAGCTCTTAAAATGCACATGTTCGTGATGCATCAGCATTTCTGAAGGAATTAGCTATGCAAGCTTGCAGCTGCTATGGGCAAATGCATAGTTAGCCAGCCAGTTTATGACTGGAGAACACGGGTTTTCCAATACTCTTAGCTTGCTATAAAATGTTTAATGAAACCAGATAAAAACTATTTCAGAATTGTGAGCTACAAAGAGAACAACAAAATAATAAGATTTACAGTCTCTCAAAGATTCCATTTTCAGACCCCGTTTGCTATCACAGTTGCAAACAAAACCGCTGGGTACAGCAGAGATCACGGCATTATGTGACATGAAATATGTAAAACTCTGCAAATGGTAATGCTGAAAATTCTGCTTTGCATTGCTGTGACAGTTCTTAAACAACATTATGTAGAGCTAGCCAAGCACTGTAGTGATTTCATTGAAGTATAATGGTCTTTACAATCGTTCTTCTAAATGTAGTGACTGATCTAACAGAATGATTTTATAAAGTGTGTCAAATCGTTGGAGGCCCAATGGCCGTGACTCACCTGTACATCCAGCCCATACACAGTCTGCTGTGTGTGACATAGTAGAATGTCATATTAGAAGAAAAGTAAGAAATATTTTTCTTCAGGTTTTGAGGAGCTCTGAATGACTCTTCAATTACTTTTAATTTGATGTTGCTATGTGGGATAAGACACTACAAGTCTCCTTTCAGAGAAGGCTACATTTGACTGCTATGATTTTGGTATTTTATTGACATTTTAATACTTGTCATTATCACTCCAGAGCTCATATGGATTAATAGAATTATTTCAGCATTTTAAACAGATAAGCATTCTTTGATTATCAAAGGCCATGCAGACAGAGAATGTGAGCATCTCCTTACAATACACTCTGTGGTACAATTCATGTAGAGTCACAGTCGATTCTGTGTCTGGTCCAGGTTTAAGTCCAACTAATGGAAATAAGAAAATTACCTGAGTGGTGATGGGATTAGATGCTAATGCATCTCTGAACATGCCAGTACTGGAACTGGGAATTGCTGTGGAGATTTCTGCTCTCCCTAGATGGGGAAGCCAGCTGGCACGTCAGCATGACTCTGCTCGGTGGCATCACAGCACTTCAGGAAGCGAACAAGAATATGCCGAAGAGCTACTCTTAGGTTCAGTATGTACTAAATAACCCAAATACTGAGTTCTCACTGTATTGCTGAAATGAAAAGTCTAGTTTAATGTAGCTGCAGTCAACTAGCACATTTAACATTTAATTTCTTTGTGTGGGTTTGTTTTGTTTTTCTTTTTTTCTTTTATTTGGGTCCCTTTTACCAGTCACTGGAGAGGTGCTTTGCAGAAGGCAGGTTTGGGAGGATGGTTTTGGCTGCACTGGTCTTATCTTTGCTCTCTGTCACCTCCAAGACAGAAGATGGATAAAAGCGATTGTGCCTAAGCAAGATACACTGCTACTGCACACTAGCTCAACTTTCTGAATGAAAAGAAATACGGAGTATAAATGCAAATTTAAATTCATTAAAATTGCCCTTACTAGCATGTAACCACCTCAACGGCAAGTTCCGTGGCAAAGGCTGTGAGGTGGAAGCAACCACAACCCCAGCTTTGCAGTCAGTGGCTCAAAGCAGTTGCCCACGTTCGCCTGGGAAGGGGTGCCAGGGGTGCCCTGAGGTGCCCCAGCTGGCACTGGTGGGCTGCCAGGCACGCCACGGGCAGGGTCAGCAGGAGGCTCTGACATGGCCTGAGGCAACCCATCCTCTCCTGCTCCCACAGGTCCAGCACCACGTGTGCCAGCTCTGCATGGGTGGCTCTGGTGACAGTCACCCTCCAATCCCTCTTGACTGTGACAGGACCTGAAAATCAGACTCCTCTGAAGTGCGCTGCAGGGTGTTCCCATATCATAGAAGCATCTAGAGCCTTCAGCACCGTTTCCACCTTCTTTCCCCTGATCCAGCGAGGTACCGCAAGGGCTGTTACCTCAGACCACCACCCAGATTTCATTTGCCTGCAGAAAACAGAAAGGCAAAGGCCACAAAACAGCCACGGTGTGACCGAATTAAAATGCAACAGCAGCTAAACAGTTATCGCCTTACTCCATTAGCCCACATTCATAAAGCAGAGTTATCAGCACTCTGTGATTCCAACAATTATTTTAAATCTTTTTTAAATGTGGTAATGGGGAAAATTTATGGAGTGTTTCTAAAGCAGCTTGCTTCTGAAGGACTTACTCATCAACTGTTCATTTATCCCTGTATTAACATTTGCAATTCAGCTTTTAAGAAAACGTTGCATATTTCCACTCATAATAAATAGCAGTTTAAAATACGAGCTGCTAATGACTAAATGTTGTTTAGAAGGGAGAAGCATTTTGGGTAGTCATTCAAGAAAAATGCCTGTGTCAAAATGGAAAGTGCGCTCCCTTTTTCAGAGAAAATGGAAAAAAGATTTGGTTTTTTAATGCGAGGGATGGATTCAAACACAAGTGGCCATGGGCAAGCAGACTTCTGTCCATTTAGCTATTCTCGAAACACTAGAACGATGAGGGTTTCTGCTGTCTGTATCCAAGCCTTAAGAACTATACCATGTTATTGCTGCTTTTAAAAAATCCCTTCCCCTAGTCTGCTACTTAAAGAGCATCGCAGTGATGACCAGCCCATAGGAGTCAGAGAAGCAGGTTCTCCAGCTCCTTGCATGAATTGGGAAATGAAATATAGATCAATGGGAGAGCGATGTCGGAAGCTGCCTGCAATGCTGCTCCAGGGCCCAGAGAAGTTGATGACAGCATTACGGCTCCTCTCTGCTGGCTGCTGCCATCTTAGAGGCAGGTGCCAACTGTTCAGGAAGCACTTTGGAGTATGCTCAATGCCCAAGTATCTGAAAGTGCACGAACTGCGTTATTTGCTTCTTTTCTCTGGTGAATATCCCTAATGAACCAGTGAACTGTTTGGAAGTGCCTATAAATGAGAATGCATTAGAATAATAGCAGTTTAGCAGCGCACAGGTGCATAAAAGACTCATCCCCAGCCACATGGGGAGAGTGGAAGAACACATGCTGCAGTACTAAATTCTAAGTTAATTCTAAGAGGTTTTCTTGTCCAGTTTTTTTCTTCAAAAAGGCCAAAAGGAGGTGATAGCTAGCAGCTACGTACTGCAGGAGAGCTCAAAATGGATGCACAGGGACATTCACAGGTCCAGGTGATGAGGTTGATGCTCTCCAGCGCAGCTGAAGGACACCTGGTTTAGGCACATAAAATCTCTTTGCACACCTTCAAAATTACCATAACATAAAGTAAATGCAAGATACATTTGTTGCATGTTCTATAAAGTCCCAAGTCAAAGAACTGGCTTAGAACTGTGTGCTTTAAACAGGCAACATCAGAGAAATCCACACACTGCACAGCACCGAAACACTCATGGTGACAGGCTTAAGAGAAAGCCTCCACTGGTGTCTCCTCGTACCCCCCGTAAGCCAGTGCCTCGGTCCTGCTCTTCCTTCCTGATGCAAGAAGCACATAACGCTCACCTATGCCCCAAACCAGCAACTGTCAAATAGCTCTCCAGCATCCCGTTAGCTGGGAGGATCACAGGAAAACTTGCAGAAGGGTCAGAGACAGCGTGCTCCCATGGTGAGCAGCCAACAGCCCAGCAGAAAGGAAGGGAAAGTGCCACAGATGGCCTTTCGTTTGAAACCCTCCTGAAGGAACGAATAATAAACATTTGCTGCTCCCTCATCCCTCTTCACAGTAACTGGCCATCAGAGAGCAGGTCTCCTTATTGCCTTGCTGTTGATGCTACCTGTGCTAGACAGCACTAACGATGCTTTCTGATGATCCTGAGCACATGGGAAAAGTATAGCTACTCAAAGAACCAGGGGGGCGGCAAATAATCACAGGACTAAAACCAGCTCAGTCTGATTCTTGCTAGATATTAAGCAGCTAAAATTAAGCAAATTGCTGTACATACACGGAAGCACTGAGAAGTTGCAAAAAGAGAGCTGAAATTCCAGCTTCACAATCAAACATGTCACTTCACAAGGTCCACTCATTCTGCATTGCTTGCCACAAAAATTGCTGCTTTTTTCCTAATGACAAGTATGCACAGGGAATTTTTTTCCTTCACTTAATCTGTACATTGCACTCCCTTTAATTGAGGAATACTTGCACGTTGATAAGTATAAAAAAAAAAAACAAAACAGAAATTGCACTGGTCAAGTAGACACAAAAATATTGCTCAGCAGCGTGTTTTGACCTGTTGATGTTTGAGAGGACAAATCTGTCACAGTGTCACAAGGCTCAGTCTGTTCCAAAGGGGAGAACCGATAGGGACCAGGCGTTAAGGGTGGGTGCTCTTTGCAGAGCTTGAGCCCTACTCCACTGCTGAAGGGTTCAGACGTGTCCCACCTTTAATGGCCTTCACCCTGTATTTGTTATCTTTCATCAAACTGTCCTTAAGCAGGTAGAGAGAAGCAATAGCCACTCTTCCTTCTCCAGCAGGGGAATCACAAACATGTTTTAAACATCTACCACATTCCATTTGAGCAGCAAAGCTACCATGACTGACTTAACTGACCTTCTCCCCCTCCCAATCCCCTGCCACCCCCACCCCCACCCCCACTTTGGTATTTTCATTTCAGCCAAAACATTCCAAGTTTCTATTTTAAGACTGATGAAGGAATTTTTCATCTCATTTCTGCACTGAGCAAATGAGGAGATGTTGGTTTGGCAACTTCAAGTCTTGCCTGTTCAGATTTTCTGACTCAAATCCTGGTTTTATTCTGCAAGCCCACACATCTCTAGCTGGATCAATACACATGGCAATATCGCATTACTGTAAGGTCATTGGAAATAATTCAATTTTTCATAAAATACAGAATTTGCACTTTTGAAAAAAACCCACTTTCGTATGAAACACACTGCAGCTGTCCACAAATACAGTAGTATACCCAAATGAGGTTTTCTTCATTCATGGTAGAATCAGATCTATTCTCTCTGCATTCCTAGTGCACCAAAGCTATTGATCAAACCTCACAATAAAATACCCAGGAGAAATTTTGACACAGCTACTCGGAAGGTCTGGGTTCCACCACGGACTACTGCTTGTGCACTACTAGTGTTGTTTTACACTAGTAAAGTGTAAATTTTTTTCCACAATAGGAAACTTCAATTATATCCTGCCATCCTGTTATGACAGCTGTTGTGCAGAACCCCTATAGCTTTGTCTGCACTTTGTGAACATTACCAAGAGTTCTTGACTTGATGCAACACCTCAAGAAGCTGTTAACTGTAGGCCACGCTCAGCATCTGTTTAGATTTTGGTGCAGGTCCCACTGAAAGCGGGTTTGTCCCCATCTTTCAGCAGAGATAAAAGCTGTATTCTCCGGTGATATTTCTCATAGTATCAGTGCTTCATTCTTTCTGCAAAATGCACATCTAAAATTGATTGCTCCATTATGAAGGATCGGAGAAGTAAAGCACAGTCATAAATCACCTATCCCACTCACAGTGCAGAAATAATTGTAACAGGCTTAAACTCAGCTAGAGGAACACGACGAGCTTCTGTGCAACTGAAAATTTAAAGGTAAGATATTCAGAAGAGTGACTGTTGTAAGAACTTGTCCTATTTTACTGTGGGAAGCAATATGGCTTTGGACCAGCCTACACATTTCTTTATCTGGCTATTGTCAGACTCACATGCAAGCAACACAGAGCAATGCCTATGTGGCCTCTGTGCCTGGCTGCTGAGGAGATTAGAGATGTTATTTCAAATAAAATGTGATGGAGTCCCCGAAGCTAATCCAGTGTGGATGGAACATCCTTCTGGACAAACACAGGCACAAACAATAGTGTTGGAAACAACCTAACAGCTTGTTTCTGCAAAGAGCCAGCAACTACTGCAGTATTCATGGAGCATTCACATTAGCCTGTACGCTAGCTATTACTTAAAATAAAATTAATGACGTTTTTTTGTGTAGTAAAGCAGCTGCTGGCTGTAAGGAAACACTTTCCAAAGTGTGGAAAGCCCTCCACACACACACATTCCGCTTCAGGAGCCTGGCATCCCTCAGCCAGCATCCTTAAGGAGGTACACTTGGTACTACTTCATTGGTACGGGCACACCGGCAGCACGCACCACCACCTCTGAGTGTGACAGCACGAAAGAAAAAAGGAAACTGCTGCACAGTACATTCACATTTAACAGAAAGATAAATACTCAGGGCACCAGTGTCTATACCTTGAAGATTTATTTGCACTCAATATAATTGACTAAAACAGAAAGAAATGCCCTGACAGCTAATGTGAACTGTTCTCAAAAGTAAAAGCGGAGTGGCTTTTAGTGACAAGTACAGCAAGAGATAAAGAACAGTATTTTTTTTTGTTCTTCCTTTTCATAACTATTTCCAATCTTGTAGCCAGATGCTTACTCCTTGATGCCATTTACCCCTAATCCTAAAGCTTTCTGGTTATGAGCATCGTGCACAAGCACATAGGCAGGCACTGAATTTGCTGCTAGACACATGTTGAACTGCAGTTGTGGAGAGCGCTGCCCATGCTCTCTACCAGCTTGCAGGCACCAGCTGCAGGGATGCTAATGATACATCCCACCCCAGAGGTGATGCTCTGTAGATACAAGCATCTATCTATCTATCTATCTATCTATCTATCTATCTATCTATCTATCTATCTATCTATCTATCTCTTCTCTGTTTTGACCTGTTCTGCTCTCCAAGAGTAACAAACACTCACAAGACAGGAGAGAGATCTCCCCTTCTGTTGGGGCATTCAGAGACAAAGGTTCAGGTCCCAGCTCCACTATATATCTGGTGTTCATTATCTGAAAGAGAATTTCAACAAAGCAGGACAACTCCAATAAGGTACCTTGAGGGAGGCTCACCTCAGGTAATCTAGAGTCTCATGTTTAGGCCACTGAAGCCTAATTTCCTGATCTGAATTAATTAAAGAATAAAATCAGACTCAAGCTCTGTAAGATGAAGGTGGTGCTCTCACTACATCTGCAATCTCTTTTTTGGAAATTAATAGAAATGTCAAGTGCTGTGGAGACATTATGCATTATTGTAATGCATGCAGATCTATGAACCTACAGAAAATAATTAGGAGTTGTATTTCATTTTCACTCATGCTCACTGTCTAGAACTTCCAATGATTATTCTGGATTTTTAGCATTTTCCAGCAGAAACACTAAGGCAGAAAAATCTCACATCTGTTCTTGTATTCAAAGACATTTTGTGCAATGAAACATAGGCTATATTTTCATTTAATTTGTACAATTAATAATTTTCCACATGAGAGGAAACAGAAAAATATGTTACCATTTGCAAAAAAACCCCCAAAAACCCAAAAACAAACACCACCACCACCACCCCCCCAAAACCAAAAAAACCCAAACCCAACAAAAAACTCATGTAATTAAGTGAAAATTAAATGTGGTAAGTGACCCTATGACAGTGGTATGTCAGCCATCGGCAATACTGGGAAATAGCTGCCTTTCACCAGCACCTACACCCAGCTCACAGCCATTCTCCCTGCTCGCTTGGGCACGGGTAGGAAAGGGTCATGTTTCATTTTTGTATTTTCTCTTGTTGCTGTCAACTTTAGGTAACTATTTAGAACAATATTTTATCTCCATATAGTTGGGGTCTTTTTTGACAAGGCACCAAAACCAGCCCTTTTTCCTTTGAAGGCTGACATTAAGTCAGCAGCAGGATCCCGACCTGGCAGATGCTACCGTACCTCTTGTCAGTGACATCGGAATGAGAGGCTGGGCCCAGGGTACGTAATTCTCTATCAAGTGCATGTTTGATAAATTCCTGTCAAGCAGCACTCTGGATTTTAAAACCATAGCGCTCTGAAGTGATTTTGCAATAGCACAGAGAGAAACCTAGCACGGAAATTGCTGTAGTAACTCTACTAATCGATATTTCCATTACAGTAAAGAAAAAATGGTTATCTTTGATTTTCACGGAGAAAGTTGTTCTTTCAGTTTTGCCATTACTTGCACCTGAATTTAATCCTGGACATAACGGGCAGCCAATTTTCACTCCTAGTTGCACAAAGGGAAATAATATTGGAAAGGTAGCTGGGGGTCCTGGTGGGCACCAAGCTGACCATGAGGCAGCAATGTGCCCTTGCGGCAAAGGCGGCCAGCAGCCTCCT
>JAVJGJ010000057.1:56699600-56741818 GCA_035590215.1 Microhierax caerulescens | reverse complement strand
GAGGTGATCCTTCCCCTCTGCTCAGCACTGGTGAGACACACCTGGTGTGCTGGGTCCAGTCCTGGGCTCCCCAGTACGAGAGAAAGAGGGTCGTACTGGAGCAGGTCCATCAAAGGGCCACGACGATGGTCATGGGATCAGAGCACTTGATGTGTGGAGAAGGCTCAGGGGAGATCTCCTCCGCGCATATAAATACCCGATGGGGGGCATGAGTGAAGATGGCTCATCTCAGTGATGCCCAGTGACAAGTCAAGGGACAACCAATATGAGTTGAAACATAGCTGAAAAAAAAGACGAAAAAATGTGGGTTTTGCTGTTTGGTAGTTTTGGGTTTTTCCTTATGGTGAGGGTGGTCAAGCACTGGAATAGGTTGCCCAGAGAGGCTGTGGGGTGCCACCTTTGGAGATTCTCAAAACTCAACTGGACACACCGATAGGAACCTCCTCTTGCTGACCCTGCTTTGGGCAGGGGATTTCTTTCCACAAGCCTTGCTTTGTATGAACTGGGAATGCCACAGAAAGGAAGAGGCAAATCGGAAAGAGCCCCCACAAACCCAAAGAGAGCTTTCCTTATTAGCAATCAGCATTTCTGGAAAGGAGCACATGAGCCCAGCCGTCATCACCACCACTGAACACACAGACCTCCAAAGCTGAACCCCCATGCTGGGACCAGGCCACCTGACAGATTCAGGGACCCATTAGCAAATGCTCTAAAGAACTGATACTCCACTGTGCCCAAGCTTAGCTTGTATGGCCCTTCTTGGGAGGGTCCAGAGAGAGTTATTCTTGATGCCCCATTCCCAAAAGATTTTATATCACTGGTACAGGGTGGCTCCTTTGCTGGTGTTCCATGGCTAGCTTGTAGTCTAGATGGATCAGGGAACAGCTCATCCCACGGCTCGCCCTAGTCATATACATGGACGTATTAGCCACAGCCATACATCCATACTTGTTAGAGCCCTGAAAGCAGTTATCTGTGGCCCCACAGCAGCCTCGCACCATCTCACCGATCCTCCTTCAGCTGCATCTCTTCTGACAGTAACTCACTCCCAAATTCAGGACACTTCCTCCTCCTGAAAGGATAATCTTTTATTGTCAAGTTGGTGCTGCACAGCGATAAAGAAGCCCGGACCGTAAGAGCTGAGCCAGATAACCTCTCCAGGGACAGAAAGGTGAACGTTTTTCTCTCCAACTTGTGCAGTTCCTGTAGCTATTCCGAGGCTAAAGTAAATGATTTATAAAGTGTGAGATAATATGAAAATATGATTCTCAGAAGTAACTGACATGACAGTCAGAGGATGCTAGGTCCTTTTCTTGCCTATTAACATGTGTCTTGTGTATTCATGGTCTTTGTGGTCACACTAAGATGGAATTTGTTTAAAGATCCACCAAGTTAAGCCAAAATAGAGATATTAATGTTTGTCGATATAAATTGAAACTTAAAAAATTATTAAAACTGGGGATTTTTTTCTACCTAGAGATATTACCAGGATTATGCACAAGGTAGATCAGAGCAGACCTATGCTTTCCAGTTCTTCACTAGAGTAAGTATCAGCAAGGAACCGGATCTGGAAGTTCAAGCTCAGCCCACATACTCAAGAAACCACAATTCAGGCAGTAGAGCTGTAAAAACTGCAAATAAAGGCCCATGTTGGCCGCAGCAATGCATCGTAACCTCTTTGCCATGAGGGAAGCAAACATTTTTCTGAAGCCTGCAATGCAGGCCCCACCAGCGAGGGTACCCACCGCACAGCCCACTTTTCCCATCCACTGTAGCATTGGTGACGTTCCCGAGAGAAAGGAGCAGAGACCTGCAAACATGTAATCAAACCAGCCTTTATGTTCCTTCCATTCAGCTCCTAGCTGAACCGCATTCAATTCCTGCCGCTGGTTACACCAGTGCAAACTGTTTCACAATGAATTGTAGTTATTAGAAAAGAATTTAAACCTCAAACATATTTTCTTCCTATTAACTTTCAACATTACATGAACTCAGATTTTTTTTGCATTGCCAGCTAGACAAAGTTGTTTGTTTTTTTTTTAAAAAGAACAATTAATACATATTCCAATTATTTGCCATAATCATATTGGACCTCCACAATAAGGTCCAATATTTCTGAAGCCTGAAATAAGCTCCTCATTGCCTGCTTGTACATCTAAAATTACCCATTCAGCTCGATAGCTGAGAGCACTCAAGCACAGCATGTTTATGTATTTATGACATTCTCTGTAGCTTTATATGCTTTGTTTCTTCTAAAAACATCACACACATGCTAATAAATACAAAACTGGTCCATAATAAGTATGGAGCAATTTACTAGTGCACATTTACAAACAAGTATCTTTTCCTTTCTGAAATTCCTCAAGCTTCAAGATGTTCCAGTTGTCCTTTCCAGTTCAGGTGTGTCAGGGGCAGCCCTTGATTAAAAGTGATTTAAAGCATCACTCCGGGAGTGAGAAAAAGATAATTGCTATGGTTTCAAGAAAATTTCAGTTGCTATTTCACTCAGCACCATAAGTGTCATCCTTGACAAACTCTTCATACAAAAAAAAAAAAAACAAACACAAAAAAAAGGTCACCATCTTAATAAATCAATTGTAAATTTGATGCATTAAATCCAGGCTTTTTCTGCAAGGCAAACTTGTAGCTGAAACCAAGGTTCTAGCAAAAATAGCAAGTTCTGATAGCAGCTTAAACTGAGCATTAACACATCTGGGTGGTAGGACAACTTCAAGACTACATCTGTAGTTTTAGTTTTGAAGTGAATACAAGTACTATTTTTCCTTTCCTTTTTTCTTTAGGTACATATTTAACTCTAACAATTGCAGCCAGAGCTGCATTTCCTTCAGCAGTTCTTCAGCCCTAACATTTGGGCAGATTAGCACCAAGTTTTATTACATTTAGACCCCCAGCAAGCATACGGAGCCCCGTTTCCATAAGCATGAGAATAAAATCATTCTTAGGCCACATCATCTTCAGAAGCTCCTCCAGTGAGTAAATTTTGTTTCAGTTTCATTCTGAAGCTGTTTTCCAGAGACAGAAGTTGCTCCCTGCATTGTACCTGGCAGGAGGAACCACTCACTCTCGATATCGATGAAATTCAGAAAAACAAGGTGGATCAGAAAAACATCCTATCAGATAAGAAAACTGTTGATCTGCCATGAAAGCCTGGATGTACCTTTGCTGTGCAGCATCATAAAGGAGCACCAGGGCATAGCAAGAGTTGTGGGCTCAGAGAGACTAATCCAGTGTACAAATGACAAACTGAGATCCCACAGAGCGAAGGGATCCCTCTGCAGCAGAACAGCAGTGCAGAGTGGGTATGAATGGTGCTGAACTGAACAGGAGGCCGATGGGCATACAGGCTGCTCCGAGCATCAGAGATGGAACCACTGAGGAGCTCAGGCTTGTTGATCTGGAACAGTGTAAAATAGCAATCAGAGGGATGAGTTAGAAAATTAAAATGTACTTCAACTCACAAAACTAGTCCTTGTGGGATGAGTTCTTCCCTCTCAAGATCTCCTCGACTGAGAAAAAAATAACTCTTTGAAACCATTGGGAAGCTAATGATGAAACTGTACGGGAAATGGCAAAGCCTGCTCAGGACCATGGCTGGGAGCAGGTGGTACAGTACAAGCCAGTCCATAGCTGTGTCTCATCTTCGATTTCCCCAACACCCAAGTCCAAAACTTGCTGCTTTATTTTTTTTTTTTTTTTATGTTAACAAGACCCTGAGACAACACTCCTTTTCAACTCCAATGTGACATACATCGTACTATCCTAGAACAGAACATGCTCCTCAGTGAGACAATAAAAGCTTTCAGGAGCCTGTTTGAACTTTTTTAGGTCTGGTGCTGGTACGAGCTGTTGGCACCAAGTACATAAACAACGGCAGCATTTGGTCCCCAGAGGAGCATCACGCCACAGCCAGCGCTGAGGAAGCATTAACACGTGTGGGCTGCAGAAAAGCCCAATTCTGAGGGAACCCAAGAGCCAGGATAAAGGCTGAAATTAAAACCAAACAAATAAAAAACTCCTGCAAGACTGAAAACACAAAACTGTTTTAAAAGTGAGATAAAACAAGCTTCAGCCATACATTATGCCACCTCTCACACAGCAGTGGCTGAAAAGAACAGCCGTCTGCAAGGATGCGTTTTGGTCTGTGCTCATGCCCACGCTGCACTTGAAGGCTCCTTCCGCCCCTCCTGCTGTGCGCAACAGAGAGCAAGCCTCCAGCTCCAGCCAGGATGGTCGGACAGATCGTTCAAAGCACTAATCCCCTGATTTTAAGGGTTCAACACAACGTACAGAGATCTAGTGGGACGGCCAGGTTTTTCTGTTTTGGGCTTTTTTCCTACCCACACATCTATATAACGCATTTTATTAAAAAAAAAAAAAAAAATTATTTGCTTTGAATTTTCTTGAATCCTATCCCAAATAGCATCTGGTAACAGCAACAGTGCTTATTTCAGTACTTGCAGCATGAGGTGCAAGCCTGTGCCCAAGCCTGCCAAAACCACCTCCATGAGCTTGTGAGCTCCTGAAGCTGCTGTTGCACACGTGTCCAGTGACAACTGCTGGGCAATTCCCTTCCCCAGTTTTTCCTGTAATTATGGTGCACGCTGTGTTTCGTTAGAATTGCACAGTTTATATTACTATGGTCTTCCTTCTTTTGGTCAATGTCTTTCCAGCATGGAAATCCCACTTCTGCAGCATAACAGGGTGTTAAGGCTGGAGCTGGAGGCTTGTTGGATATTTTTCTTTATTTTATGGTCAAATTCCAAAACAGTACCCAACGGGACCTTGCTGGTTAGCCCATTAAAAACAAACCAACCTCTCAGTAGCCACGGTAACTTAGAATAGAAATATAAATTAACAATGCACACATGTACACACACTTTTTTTTTTTTTTTAACTCTAGACCAGAAAAGGAAACCAGTGTATTGTTACTCAAACACCTCAACTTTAGCGCTTTCAGGTAAGAAATTAATGCACTCATTCAGTGGAAGGTAAACACTGCTGACACACCAGTCTGCTCACCAGAACCTCACACCTAATTTTGTTAGGTCTCTCGTGTTAAGGGCCACCACTCCATTACAGCTGCCTGCTGAAAGCCTGGGAGAAGGGAAATTGCGAGCAAGGCAGAAAATATGTAATTATACTATGAAATCTGCTTTTTCAGCCACGTAACTCAGCCAGTGGGGCCCCGTAGTTTATTCCACTCTTTGCAGCAGTGCCAAGCCATCCAGACCATACCACCACCAAACACCCGGCTGTAGAAGCATTTCCATGGTGACCACCTGCACAAGCTTTGCCAAACTCGACAGAATGGAAGTAAGTTTATAAATGACGATTGAAAAGGATCTTTGAAGCAAGTCAGTCAAAACAGAAAAGCTTCATTATCTTGTCAAGAAAAATAAAGAGTACATGATCCATTTCAAGTCCAATCTTCAAATACCTACAATGTCTTATCGGCAAAGAAATCTTTCTGGTTTCCCCGCCCCAGTTTGTATGGCATTTGTTAATGAGGTTACAGCACCATCTCCTGGAAGAAAACAACTTGCTGGAAATGCTCCTGAAATTTAATTTTCATTTAACTGTGTTCGTACAGCCAGTTAATACACTAGATTCTACCATGACAGTGCAACACAAGTGAAGCAACTGGATGGGCAAAGAATTGTATTAACCTTTTTTCCCTTAGTAGACATACCATAAACTGTTATAATGAACATAGGGAAAGAATGTAGACGTGAATTTTAGCTCTACCCTAACCTTTTGAGAGGAGCAGTCGATGCTTTCTGTTTAAGAGGCAACAGCAGATTTACAATTACAGAACCAGCATTGGGAGAGCACAGATCTGTTCAAATAGATCTGGCCATTTGCTGATCAAAACAGAAATTAAAAGGTTTCTGGTTCAAGTCAGAGGGTATAAAACCAGAGGGTCCAAAAGGCCAATAACTCTGATGAAATCAAAGTATCACCAACAAATTATTTTAGATTTATGTTCAATTTCTTTACAAAAATACTGAGCAATTAATAATATAACTACTTGCAGATAAAAATGCTCCTGTCAGAATTAAATTTAGGTTTTTAAAATAAAATATTACTATATTTTTTTAACACTTAGCGTTGGAACAATATCAAAGAATTGTCTCTTTTTTTTTCAGATGGCTAAAATAACTTTCAGAAATGCGATACTGATTATTTGCATCCAGGAGGAACTGTAGCTTAAAAAAATAAAATCAAAACATTTAAAGATTGAAAAAATAGACTCACCCGTTCTCAAGATGCATGTGTATAGATTAAGCACAGATATCTAGTGGAGATTTTAGTGTGTTAAATTAGAGAGCCACTTGAGAGAACAGCACATATTCACCAAGAATTACTAGCAAGCAGGTCTTTTAATCCTGCATCTATATATGTTGTTAATACTCCTAGGTACTTTGTTATTTATGGTGCACTCTGAAAACTTTTTAGCATAGGATAAAGAATGTACTTAATCTGTAGTTACTGCAGAAGTTATCATGAAGAAACAATAGTTGTTTTCAAAAGTATTAACATTATTTATTAGCCCACTGAGTGGGATTGTACCCAATGTGCTTGTTACCACATCCAACTCTACAATTATCAGAGAACAATGAAAAATACAGCTACAGCATTAAAATACTTCAGTTATTTAAAACAATTTTTCTTTCACTAAAACGTTTCAGTGCATGGTATTTAAGGCTTTTTCTAAAAAATGCAGAAAGGAAAAAATTACAGTTATTTTTATGATTCAAATTATGATGATTATCAATTCAATGTAATAATAGTAGTCTTGGGGCATCACATCTCCCTCTGGAAAATCATAGTGTATGCAATCACTAGAATTTTATTCATAAACCCCTGCCAAATGGGTAAGTTGGGGCTACAGGAGTATCTTGTACACAGTGCAGCATCTTGCTTTTGAGCACAAAATCACCTTCAGTACCATGATTTATTTACCAATATATGATAGTGTATTTCCTAGTACAGCCAGGCAGAAACATTTGGATTTTTCTCTAGCAAAGGCCATTAATGAGCAATGAAGACAGACCTCACTGTGAATAGACTCCTCTTGAGCCACACAATCAACCTGCTGTAAGAACAGATTTATGAAAGATGCTTCTGATGCTGTTCTCAGATACTGTACTTTCAACAAACATATTTCCACTGCTTTGTCAAAGAAATAGCTGGTTGCAAAGTGGAGTGCATTAACTATGACAGCTTTGTAGTCAAACATATCGTTCTGCATGCAGACCTCAGATACTTCCTAGGGCTTCTGTTTCTCTAACATTAGCTTTCTCGGAAACAAATTCTAGTTTTGTTGCTATAGGCTCAACTCTGGATAAAACTACAGAAAAGTATGCAAGATTTAATCATTGCAAGCAAGACTGGGTTTGATAGTGATATAAAGCAAAGAAACATTCACAATAAAAGATATCATCTGTTCACAGTCCTGAGGTGCACGTGTTGGAACATTTCTCTTGTAAACCAACAGTACAGCAGCACAGAAATAATGTGGTACCACTTAAGGCTAACTCTGCAAGTACTTAAATCTTGTATTATATTCTTGGCTGTTTCAAAGCACTATCCAGAGAAATTGCTCCTTGATGGGTTCAACTATTCGCTGTAGTCTACAACAGTGGCAGGTCACTTTTTGAGAAGAGAGCAGCAGTCTCCTTCAAAGCTGATTTAAACAGGTTGCTAAATAGGTCTGCAAATAAATACATATTTTTAAAAAGCATAGGCATTCTTCATTGCAAATCACATTTATTCACTAGACCATGTTAAAACTCAAAGGAAATGAACATAGAGTAAATATTCTCCCACTTGCTTTTTACCACTTCCAAAGGCAGGAGGTAGGAAGAACGTCTGACTCAATTCCTGCAGAATGTTTTAGCTGATCCTGGGAACCATGCACTGTGGTTGCTTTACTTCATTAGTTGACATGGAAGCATTTTAAAGTTTTCTTTAAAGGAAAATTTTAAAATTGGAAATAAAATTTCATTTATTGGAATGCTTAGAAGTAGTATTAATTCTTAGTTTCTGCTATTAAATGCTGTCAGAGGCATTATTTAAAATTTTATTATTTGAGGTGAATTCTCCCAAAGAGGGTCAGTGAAGCAAGCCAATTTTTAAGTTGAACCTTCCCTTGAAATGTAATTGTGCACTTACTAAAATTACCATGAAAAATACATGTCAAAAGTAAAGATTATCACATCCTTACAGCAAACTGAGCATAACTCCACTACCTCAAGCAAAACAAAGCTTCCTTACACCTACATACTTACCTGTTGCAATGTGAATTCAATGACAAGAGTAGACATGAACAGATTTTTTTTCTGCACCGTATCGTCTCCATCTTGTAAACACTGTACTTTGCTCAGCATCCATACTACACACAACTATGGGCCTTCACTGTATAGGTGTTAACAAGCGTGTTGCAAAACAGCTCCAAGTTCTCTTCTTTCTGTAGTACAGAATATACCTTGCTCATGTGATACAGCTAAGCATATAGAATTGCATCTGTATTGCGACGGCAGCCTTTGGGTTGTTCTTAAACAGGTCTGATTCTCTTCAGTAATTTTTGCAGGTTTCAAGGAGACATTTGGTCTCTCAACTGGAAGGTCTGATCCCACAGACATGTAGGATTTTGCCAGGTCTGTTTGGTTAGCCATACTAGACTTCTTTTGTCTCTGGTACGTACCCCAACGGCAAACAAAAAATAATTTAATGAAAGAAAATCCATTATATTCTGAAGTGTTCTTGAGCTCCTTCTACAGAACTGCGTAAACCTGTCATCGGACCTTTTTCTTTCCTATCCTTCTGCATGTTAAAAGATACATGGAGAAAAACCCAGTCAGTTGCCCAACTTGTTTCTGCACTCTTCCCAACCATCCTTCAAACTCATCGTCCCACAATCAAAAAGCACTTGGATAAGGTGTAGAATATCTTGTTGATAGCTAAGCTATGAAGTCTCAGAGCAATAAACGCCTAATAACTCTAGTATCAGGAAAAAACAGAGCAACAAATATTAATAATTTACCAAACAGCAAGGTAATGTAGGTTCACATTTGTATGCAATAGCCTGCTCTTACCCTCCTTTTAGCTTTGTTTCCTGAACCAGCCATGTTCATTCACCTAACAGACCTAAAATAAATCATTCAACCAGAAATTTTTACAATTCCAGAAAATTCTTTGTCCTTTAACAGCCCTTGATGATATCCAACTGTTTCAACCTGAATATGCCTATTCAAACCATTGTAAAAACATTATTTTCTCCATGTAACCTCTTTTCATTTTTCTTATAAAACTCTATATAGAATGATTGAATGTGCAAGGCTGAAAAGCCACTCAACTAAATTTCCACTTTAGACTTTTTTTTTTTCTGGGAAGATGTAAAAGAAAATAATAATAATAAAAAAAAAAGGATAGCCTTGCAAAAATCAAATACCTATGCCATTACAGAATTACAGAATTGTGGGGTCTGTCTTCTTTTAAAAAGTTGGAAGTGAAGGAGAACTGAGTAAAAATTTGTCAACTTCTTAGAAAATGACCTGCAACTAAGGTCACTGTGTCTACATATATACTCTCCTAAAATCAAAATACTGTATAATCTTCCGTCAAACAACTTTTTAATCTTTCATACCAGCCACCGGGAGATACAATTTTTTTTTCATTTTATTACAGCTGAATTCCACCCACTTTAGATGCCAAAATTAGTACCATGTGAGAAAGCAGTGGAGAGTTCAGTGTTTCACTTTGGCTGCCCCCTGCCAATGTACTAAAATCAACCACCTTGTCCATCTGCAGCTTCAGTTCCACACTCCTAATTTTGGTGATGGGATGGCTTTTGTAAACAAGTCATGATTCAAACCAGAGATCTGGCATTTCAGCCTACTGTGTCAGGAAAAACAAGAACTCTGTACAACTTAGTCACTTAAACTTAGTATCTTTCCCCTAATAAAGACATATTTGATCATCTTTGCATTTTGAAAAAAAATATGGTAAAGTTGTTTGACCTTGAAAAGGAATCAGGATGATGGGAAATCAAATGTTGTTGTTTTCTTAAATGCTGGTCAATTTTTACCCTTCTGTTGAACATGGCTGATATTTCAGAGTTTGCCATGGATGTGAAGATCAGTAGTTGTGGAGTGAAAGAATCAAAGAAGCTCCTCACATACATTGCATCAGTAGGCAGAACTTAGCTGCTACAAAACACCTTACTGGCAAGCTGGTCTAGAGCTGCAGAGCACGTGATACAGTGCAAGCACTAAGAAATTGAGGGGCAAGAGAAAAAATTACAAGAAGCCACATTCCATTAGTTTTGCTGCGCATGAAACAAATTGTTTTATTTTGTCCTTCGGTATGTTTTTAAATAAGGAAATGTGCACTTGCATATTTTTTTAAAAAATACTCTAAATTCCAATGAATTTTAGGTATACTGGATTTGCACTGCAGAGGGGAGTGGCTGAACTATGAACTTCCTCAAAAATGGCATTCAGCTGCATTTAAGCATAGCATCTGAAAAATACCTCTGTAAAATGGATACTGCAATTCATGAAGGAATAGACTTCATGCACAATGGAAATATTGTAGATATGAGAGATAAACCTAAGCCTTCTAGCAGATAACATTAGTAAAGACTGGAGAAAGAAAGTCTTCTAGAGTACTTTAAATTACAACATCAAGAATCCCCTGGAAGGGTGGCACCCAAAGTAATAGTTATCAGATGATTAAGGATCCAGTACTTGTTCAGTTGAAGAAAGGCTGTGGGTTGAATGGAAACTACAGTCACATGTGAACAATTTTTTTTTAATCTATTAATAAAAGAACATTGAGAAAGAGTGAATTGCAAACTTTTTTCTACTACAGGAATATCTTTACTGCACTGAACCAAGTGCCACAGCCTATCTCCTAAAGTCTGCAGCAGTTGTACTGAACTGCCTCATAACTGTCAGCTGGGAGAAAGACACATACTAAGGGAAGTAACTTCTTCAGAATAAAATAAAAAACTCTTAAATCTTTGACAATAGAAGTATTTTCATAACTACTACACACTTAGGGCAAAATAACTCTTGGTATTTTGGTCGGATTTTATTTATTTATTTATTTAATTAATTAATTTTAAAGGAAGCAGCAGGGAATAGAAGCTACCCCTTAAGATCTGGGATCACAGAAGGTCACAGCTTGCCAGTTTACTCCCCCACCGCCCTTCTGTACTCCCCATTCTTCAAATATATGATAAAAGGCAGAACACAAAAGAAAGATTTTTGAATTAAAATATTCTCACAAGTTTCATTTTCTTTCTCTCAGTGCTACATTTCAGGTAACATCTATCTTCCAGCCTATGTCTGCATGGTTCTGAGAAACACACTCTTCTCCGATTCACAGTTATGTTCTAAACCACAACATACAGACTGAAATCAACAGAAACCTTTTTATTTTTTTTGCGGGGTGGATGACCTTTCTGAAGGGATTTTTCTCCTCATCAAAGATTATACAGAAACATTAAAGCCTCATGGGGTGGAAATGAATCTAAGGAAGTCTAACTCCCTACCAAGACAAAATTGCCTGATACTCAAAGAAGTACTCTTGCAGAAAACTTCTCCACTTTCCCACCACTGGTCATGGAAGATTAATTTACTTCATTATTCTCAAGAACTCAGTTTTTCTTCTCCTCCCCAAAGCGAGATACAGTGAAAAATTATAAATGGATTCTGATGAGAAAGGTCAGTTTTAGTAACTCTATACTGAAGAGCTCTTCTATAGCAGGGGGCAACACTCGCTGTCACAATGCCTGCCTGTTCATATTCAATAGTGCAGCAAGCAAATCTTTCCATCTCATAGCAAGGAGGAAACAAGGACAAAAAGAAAAACTGCCTAGTGTTTTTCATTTCTCCAAAATTAAGAACAGTAATAACAACAAAAAGTATTGTTTATCTGAAGTTTAGAGCAACAGGGAAATAAAACCTAGACACTGCAGGCTTAACTGTTGGGTATTTGGCAGAAACAGATGTCATTACAGTTCAGAACTATCAGGATTAACAAAACCAAAAAACCACACACTTCCAAGGCCACATGTTAATTCACTTCTAAAAGGCGAGGAAGAGGAAATACCAGTAAATATGAGAGCAGATGCTAAATCACTACCACTAACCAGTCCACCAGAGCAGGGTAAACTTGTTCCTAGCATTGTTACTGAGTATACCTGTTACGCCAAATATAATAGTAGCAGATAGGAACTTTTAATTCCCATTTCTTATTTGAGTTGATGAAATGTTCAAATAATCCTTCATTTGAGAGAAACAATGCTGCTTACACACATATGTACTGCTTTGTTAATCTCATAAAAATACAATCTAGAAGTAGTTCAGCAATTTTTATTTTGTCAGCTGCTGTATTAGATATCATATTTTGAAGGGAAATTGTATCAAAAATAAATTTACATGATTGAAGTGAGGCATTCTTAAGGTACTTGTAGTTTTCAATTTATAACTTTAGAAAAGACCTCCCTCAGAAGGACGGCAAGATTTTTCCTGGAAAATCGGATCATTAAGTACTTTTGAGATACAAAAATATATAAAGGCAAGAATTCACAATGTGAGGACTAGCCAACCATTTCTGTATTATGTGCAAGCTTATTAATTGGTCTCAATTGCTTGTGTGCAAAATGATGAAAAACACTAGAGGAAGTTCTAATCACACCAAAAATCTTCAAAAGCAGCCTTTCAGATTCAGGGTTTTTTTTAGTAAGAGTAATTTCATATTTTAGTTTCAAATATTTAGTATTTAAAGAACAGCTACAGGTATTCCTGACACCGTCCTTAACAGAATTACCTGAACCTAATTGCACTAAAAACATAAATACATTAGATTTACCCCAATGCTTGGATATAAAGCGAGGAAAACAAAAAAAACCCTTTCAACTAAATGATCCAATGAAAGTCAGTCAAATTATAACACCTGATCTGGTCAGATTTCATGAAACTAATAAATAATTTTGGTAATAATGGTGCAGTTACAATTCTGTTATGATCCTGTCGCCCTGCATGGCCAAAGTAACCAACTGCTACTTGGAGAAAGCTATACTCTTAGATTTTCAGTAATTTACAGAGAGACTTAATTCCTATGTTCCTACCTGCTTCATCAGTGGTCAAAGTGAAAATTATTCCCTTGCAAGAAAGCATTCTCTATGTACTACAGCTCAACCTTCTCTTCTATCCTTAAGTTTGCTCCACTGTAATGTACTGTAAAACAAAGCGAAGATTATTTGCATCCACCACATTAGGTGTTGTAGTAAATAAACACACAAATCTCTCAACTACAAATACAAGTATTCTGTTTACTTGCTGCTGTCACCCACTCCATTTACATATTTTAGCCTCACATCTCATGTTTATCATACTGTTCTCACACCTAGCTTTAGGGCTATAAAACATTTTAATGCACTCTGAAAACTTAACACAAAAGTTCTAGGATTAGTTTGACAACTAATTAGCACAACAGAGTCTTAATTAGGAGGCCTGTATACTGCTGTAATTGAAGTAAATGAATTATACAGCAAGATAAAATGCACCTAATTCACAGTGCTTTTTCTACCATATGGTTTCTCTCTAGAGTCATCCAATTCTTTTTCATGACATTTAGATATGTTGGTACGTTTTAATCTCATTTATTTCTACTTCTAGAAGACAATTGTTACATTAGTATGAAGACTTTGGAAACAGAGAAAGCTACAATTTCAAAAATTTCTACAGCATTAAAATTGTTACTACTGAATGAGTTCATAGATTTCTTCGTTCAGGTCCTTTTATTAAAGTAAAATCACCAGTATCTCCCCTGCTTTTCCCAAGCTGCAAGTGTATAAGGTGAAGAATTTGACCCCCGAACCCCAATGCTCACAGGAAACTGTCTCTGAAGTCATAAAAACATGTTTGTTTAGTCATGTAGCAGCTTACGCCACATATCCATGTAACAGGTTTCCAAAAATCAAACTAGCTAAAAAATACCAGATAACTAGAGAAAAATCAATTTCAGATCTCACTTAAAGAAGACAGCTAAGCAATTGCCTTAACCACGTAACAAGTAGTCTCAATTTGAGGTGGTGGTTCCCCATCTTCTGCTATTAAATTCCCAAATCCAGTTCATTGCAGGACTGCCAGCTATCACCTTCTGGTCCAGTTATAGATTACCTCAGCATATTCACGGCAGACTTCTTTTCTTGTATCTGTTTGTTTTCTATCTCTTTCCAGTCTTATGACCATTCCCATGTTCCTGTCTTGACAAAATACTGTATGACATTTGCAGCACTGCAACCTACTGGTGGTTCCACATGCCAGAAAACATTCCCACAGGCACAAAATGATGGTCTGGCAATACTTGTCTAGGTAACACCATGTATTAGTGCCTTAACAAAAGCTGTTGGACAAAGAATAAGAGGTAGAAGCCACTGAGGAACTTCCTTTCACACTTTCATACAAAAGCAAAGTTGAATCCAGAGTTCAGGAGCCACTGAGCAACTACTGTTGTTCTCTGCTCATTTTACCTCCATCTCATCTCCTACCTATTTCCCTCCGATCTTCTGGTTTGTCTGCCTCAGTGCCAGGGGATCCAGCCTTTGGGAATGAAAAACCATGAAAACTGCAGGAATTGTCATATTTACCGTAAGAACATCTGCAGGGTCATACTACTGGCATTCAAAAAAGCCAGCTTAAGACAATCAGCCTTCACCCATTCCTTCCTATATGAATGGTCTGTATGTCAAAATACCTGAAAACTGCACTGATTACAATAGAACTTATTTTAACTTGCATTACGAATAAACTGCACATGCTGTTTTACAGACAAGATATATTTGTAAACTTGCTCATGCAAAATTAGTGCGCACAACAGGGATATTTGTTTTCTAATCCCCATACCTTTAAAAATGACATTTATGACTGCTTTTTTTGAACTGTGCCCAAACCCTCTCTTTAATATAATAAATCTTACACAGAATTCATCTGCCAGCCAAACCAATTTATGAAGCTGAAACAAAAAAGAATAAAAAGTTATACAAAAACATGGTGCACCTGGACACTTGATTCCCACCTCCCCCCCCTTTTTTGTTTACAAGTGTAAATAAAAGGAAAAAAAAAAATCATGATCACAAGATTTTGACATTTTAATCCTAAACATTACAGGGCAAATGGATGTTGGAACCTATTTCCATATACCATGCGTCAAGTTTTTAATTCCCAAATGTGGCCAAATCCACTAAAACAAGAGTGGTTAACAAACTCTGGATAATGGAAATACATTTCTGGAATAAATGCTAGAAAAGCAACAATGGGAAAAGCCAACTGTCTCCATAAAGGTAAATAAAGTGGAACAATGTGTAGATTAGATACTTTTTCTGTTTCTTACTCATAACCTGTCAATTCAGTGCATCATATGGTTCAATATAATGGTCCCCATTTTGGACAAACATCTAACTAGTGTCCATTGATTCCAAGTTAGTGGATGATGAATCTTTTTGGATACTTTCAAAGATGGCTGCCAGCTCAGGGTTAGAGCTTATCTGTGACTGAAATTCACTCATTAATGGACTCTTCTCTGCTTCTGGAATGGTTAGAAGCGCTGCTACTGCCCTCATAGCAGATCGTTTCAGTTCATCTTGCTTTTCAAACTCCTGTTTCACAGAGTTTGCCTTTACCTAGGGAAAAAATGAAAATAACTTTGAATCTTTTGCTTAACCCTCCTGCTTACACCCACCTTATATATATTTTAAAAAAAAACCAACCACAAACAAAACTTACAAAGACCTATTTTCTTCCATACTACCACTTTGCACAGCTTTCAAAATGGCCTAAGCTCTTAAAAAACCTGAAAAAAAACCCAACAAAACCCAAAAAAAGAAACCCCCCCAAACCCCAAACATATACTTTTTCACAGGCTTTTTACCAGCAGTTTACAAATAGACTGAAACTTGAATCAAGGTAAGCAGAAAAAGGTTGTAAGCTACCAAGTCAATTACCAAATCAAAACAATTATAGCAACCAACCTCTAGCTAGTGAGGTCAGTAAATTACATTAAACTGATACTATCACAGTACTTGCAGCTTCCTTCTGGAACTTTTTTTAGAAAAGTTGACCTTCATGAGAATAACCGCTTAACCTTCTATTATAATTCTCAAAGATGTTTCAGTGATACAAACAAATCATCATTAAAAGCAGTCAAATTTCTTGATGTAAAATATAACAGACTACAGTAATGGAAAAGCAAGGCAAATCAGGCATTAAATGACTGTCAGAACATGCAGGTGGATCAAGACAAAAGCAGATATAGAAGGTATGTAATATAAATGAAGGGAAAAAGAAAAAATGCAACAACAAAAATAGGACTACTTTACATTGCCTCCACCCTTCATTAACCAAATGCGTGTTTGAAACGATGTAATGAGCAGCAGTCAGAAAAACTCTCAGAACTCCAGTTTCACTATTTATAATAAAGTGACACTTACAAGTAGCCCAAGTAGCAGCTACATTTTTAAGGAATAAAAGAAATGGCATCAAAAAACCAAGGATTTTTAAAAAGAAAGTAACAAGTCTACCCCTCCATTTCTAATTCAAAGAAATTGAATATGTATATAAAGGCCCATGTATCTATATTATTCTGCCTACTGCAGCTTATCAACTGTAACTCAGGAAGTACTGCAGCAGTACAGAAGTATCCTTCATACGCAAGTTCATTTATATTTCCATAAGACAACACAAAATAATCAACTTAAGTAAGTTTAAATTTAAATACCTTAGTTGTACATGTAGCCCGTAAAGGTTCAACGAGCCTATCCAACCTTTGCAGCACTGCACTTGGACAAAGGGTAGACAGTCTCACCAACATTAGAAAGGTTAGCATCTAGGTTGAGAAAAAACAATTCAACAATTAATTATGTTCAGCACATGTATGGTGATATATTTCCTACAATGTTGTGCAACTTTTTTAACAGCAACACTTTAATGAAAATTGCAAATATAATTAAGTACTTAAGCATACAAAGTAGAATTTTTACCATTTCAGCCTATTCACTATTTAAAATATTTTGACTAAGTCACTGCTTACACAGAGGAAAATGACAGCTAACCTTAATATCATAGTGATCCTTCAGTCCATCTTCAACATGGTTTAAGAATTCAAATATATCTAGTCTATCCAAACAACTATCCAGAAGAGTATACATGCACTCAAAAGCTGCTTTCCTTATGTCCAATCCATCATCCACTGTATGCTTAAATGGTCCCATTTCCACCTGTAAGAGAATAACAAAGTTAGGATGCAACATATTTGGAAAAAATAAAGAATTACTTACATATATTTAGCACTGTTTTTCTTTGTTAACATACCTCTCTGATTAATTCCTTTCTGACTTTTGTTTCATTGTAAAGATGAGGAAGCACAGTATCTAACAGGTCCCTTATTAATGATGGTTTATTGTGTGCAGCTGAATTAAATGTCACTAGGGCTACTCTCCTGACATTAAGATCCGGGTCCTCCAATGTTTTCAGAAAATCACCTGCAATCATGTACAGAAATAAATCAATC
Organism: Microhierax caerulescens; assembly: GCA_035590215.1. Taxonomy (NCBI): domain Eukaryota; kingdom Metazoa; phylum Chordata; class Aves; order Falconiformes; family Falconidae; genus Microhierax; species Microhierax caerulescens. The sequence goes on along the minus strand of JAVJGJ010000057.1, from coordinate 56,724,214 downwards.
TATAAGGAACTTTTTCATTTGCTACTTTAAATCTTTGCTTAGTTTTAACCTTTCAAAAGGATGTATTTAGTGCAGGAGCTATTTTCACGTTAACAAGAGACCAGTACCTGTTATTTTAGCGTGATTACACAAATAAATCTATTAACTGTAATAACATTAAAAGTATTAATAGTGTTTCATATGATGAAACAGAAGAAGAAAAACCACCACCAAAATAAATGGCCATCACTTAATGATATTTTAACTTTTTTCTAAAGTTACGGTGTGTAGACTAATAATAATTACATTTAACCTTTCCTTTTCTCCATTAAAAGTCTTTCAGAAAATGTATTAGAAAACAAATTTCAATTTTGCAGTTAAAAAATTAGAGTACACCTCTTAAGGAAACTATAAACATTGATTTTTAACACCTAAATCAGCATATACTGAGAATCCCTAAATAAGCCTAAGAATTCCATAAAATAAGCCTACTCAGCAAATACAAATGTAGCAACACATCTTCTACTGCAGTTCTATAACAGAGTCTTGTTAAAATAAATGCCTGCAGGAATATAACATATTTTCCCTCAATGTTTGTGCAGTTCTACTAGCAACTGCCACAAGGAGTGAAATTTTTAAAAGGAGAAAAACAACAAGGTGTAACATCAAAGTGACTTCTACATACACAAAAGAAACTGGGTAACAAAACCAAAGATGACTGAAATGTTTTAAGTACTAGATACCAATAGGTTTTTGACTGAATAATCAATAAATATTTCCAGAAAACAAAAAGGCAAGGCAACTTCAGTGGGAGGGACAGCAGGGGGGAAAACCCACAAGCATAATCAGTTTTTGAATAAGTTATTTTTAAAAAAATTAAGCTTAGTGAGGAAAATAACACATAGGAACTGAATTCCACCTCCTCATAAATAAAAACCTTGCTCTCCACAGAACTGTATCTTTTTAAAGATTAATTTTTTTCCCCCTATTAGGTTTAATGGTATACACAATTTACAGATCTTTAAACCAGTAAATAATCCATAATAAAACATTCACCATAGCATATTAAACAAATCTACAACACCTTATCATACAAATGAGAGAAGAGCAAAAAACTCATGACATTGCAAAACTCTTATCATACTGATACTACATTGAAAGCTTTGATTACATTATCCCTGTTAAAACATACACGTTTCCAAATGCTTCCAGACCACAAGCATTATAGAATTGTAAGGACCTAAATTTACAATTCACTACCTGTAATACTCAGAATTTGCATGTGCATACATATTTTAAGTGACCAAAAGTCAAATATTTCCAAGACCACCCTTCTGGGTAAAGTCACTACCTTTCTACATCAAACTGATATAACTTGGCAAAAGCACGGGAAAGGAAATCAGCTTTTGAGTTTCATCTTCCTAAAAATCCTAGCTTCTTGTACTGCCCATCACGGCTTCAATACATATAATCTTTAATCACACAACTTTCACCGCTCAGAATTCAAGCAAGGAAGGACTAATAGAAATAACTGACTATTACGGAAACATTTTATAACTGATCAACAATTATCATTAGCAGCTAAATCTAGTACCCACAAAACACTTCAGAGAACACAAAGAACTAATTTTAAATGCAATTCTACTGCCTGAAAACATAGAAGCTGTCAGTAAAAGTAAAGAGCTTACCTATGCAGTTCTTCAAGAGTGGGTCTATGGGTTGTGGATGGTCAGAAATAGTGAACTTAACAGCAGTAACCACTGAACTTCGGGCATATGAGGACCCTAGTATGAAACGAAAGTGTGAATATGTAGTGTTAAAACAGTACAACTACAAAATTTAAATCATGCTCAATGTCATTCTTTTTAAACTTCTAATACTCTTAAGAACACTAAACAAGACATATTATTTATTACTAGCAATGCAATACATAAATAAATCTACAGAAAAAACATTTTAAACAGGGGGAAAAAATACCATAACATTTTTAATAAGCATTTAATGTTATTTGCTACAGAAAATTCAAGTAATAAGCCTACTAAACCAGTTTTTTTTTAAAATCACACACAGGCGCACAAATAACTCTTTAAAGCAGAAGCATATGAAGAAAACATGAATACAGTTTTTGATATGAAAATGACTTGTGAATTATGCACAGAGATTCTTCCTAATCCTTACTTCAGAATTCTTATCTGAAAATTAGGAATACCGTAATTTACAACAAAAGGTCAACCTGTTGCAACTGGCTTCTTAATTCGTCCCGTTATCACACATGCTCCTTCCTCTTTAAGTTTATAGCTCTTTATTAAACATAACATCATTAATGGAAATACCAGAGTTTGAAAGCATAACATAAAAGTAATTCATGTTATGTATGACTAACAGCTTCTAACAAAAATGCAACCATCACATTGTTTGGGGAGGCAGGGGGAGCAAAATTTCAAGAGTATCACAAAATTCAAGTAAATTACTTGCAGAACTAGATCAATTTATCCACAGCTAGCATAAAGCCATTTGCTACAATACATGCCTGAGTCACTACTACTCACCTGATGCCAAGTATCCCTTTAGTCGTGGAAGCAGAGTCTCTGGGTCTATTAGCGTAAGCTTGCCCAAGCATTCAGCAACAACATTCCTTGTACCCTCTTCTGCACACTCGCAGTGTTTCAGGAGTAAGGCCCAGATGTTCTCAACATATGGTTTGAGACCAATCACTGATGCAGAGCTAATTATTTCTTTCAAGGAATGAAGGAGGAGGTATTGCCTCTTAGGCTGACTGGTTATTTCTTGTAAGACAAACGGCAGATACTCAGGAAGATTGCCAACACTAATACTGCCTAATGCGTAAGATGCTGCCGATTTGACTTCTTCACTAGGGGAAGAGAATGCATCTAGTATTACAGACTTCAGCTCAATTTGTCCACTTAAGTCGATGTGATGCCCAACTTCCCCAAGAGAAAGCAAAGCCAAAAGCCGAATGGAATCCGTGGACCTTGAGTTCTTGACATCTTGAATGAACTGACCTACAACAGCCGGCCCTTCCTTAGGGCAGGCTCGAGTAAGGGCAGCAACACATTTGGCAATGGAATAGTAAGACTGCTTGTGAGTAAGTGCTGTGCTCTGTGAGTACACTGGACCCGTTAACATGCGCAGTAAATCCATATAGCCTAAATTATTTGTACCAGTCACAACCAAAGCTTGGAAAAATTCTAGCATGGCACTAAGTGCTCCACCCTGAAGTAGAGGCGATCTCACCAGCCCAATAAGTTCATTGAGAATGGACCCACTAATCTTTGACAAAGAGGAAGGATATACTTTTGCCAGCGTTGTCAGAAAACTAATGGCCATTTGTGATACGTGCATATCACTTTCACTAATCAGAGGTGGAAGCTCATCCAGGACAGCATCAATCATGGCAGCTGTCAAGCTGTCACTGTAATTCTTAATTAAAATATCTAGAGCAGAAAGAGTGCCCAGTTTTAAAGCTCGTTGGTTCTTTCTCAAAAAAGAAGCAAGAATAGGAACTCCTTCCCCAAGGATTGGTCTCAAATCTATCTTCAAAGGAGAACCAGCAATCAATGTCATGGCCTTCACTGTAGTTAACCGAGTGATCTCATTTTTCAGTCTCTCTAGGAAGATCTGAAGTGTACTAGGCAGGTCTGTGCCTAGGCTGTCACCAAGGCTACAGATGATTTGACCCATGCAAGATATTGCCCTTTCTTTCACCTCCTGATCAATGTCAGCAGCCTTTAATCTCTTGATTGTACAAGTAAACAAATCTTTGATGTAAGGAGTAGCATCAAAGGAAGAAGGCTGGTCTAAAGGACGAATGACCTTCACAAGTTGTTGGGTGACTAAAAGTGCCTCTGACGTTATCTTGTAAAATGGGTCTCCAACACAAGCTACAACTGGAGGTACCAATGCTTGAACATGAGGATGAAAGACTTGGGGAGAATGATTGCAGAGGATCACATACAAACAGGATAAAGCATCTATCTTCAGATTAGAAGAACTTGATTTATCATTCAGTGAAAAAATTATTCCTGCAAGAAAAAAAGAAACATTTATTCTTAGGTTAGGTATTTATATTCTATTAGAACATTTCAAAATTTCTGAATTCAGCCAGTTATACTGAACTTATGTTTTCCTGCTCCCAGCATTTCCTGAATGCTTCCAAGGCCCTTTTACCATTTTACTCAATTAGTTTTCAAGCTTCCTCGAAACAGAGCACGTGAGCCATTTGATGGTTTGTGATGGATTTTCTTAATTACAAATGGATACTGAACATCTAATTTTTCCAAACTACTTTTCCTTGTTAATTCAAAATTCAGTATTTTAGGTCCCAAAAGCTAAAATATGGACAATATTTCACTCTGTTGAGATGAGAAAGAAGGCAGTTTGATTTTGCAATTAAGAAGCAAATTAACTTCTTTTCATATATATACAGAGAAAAAAATTACCTGAATCTTAGAGCCAACCCCTGTTTTCAAGATTAATGGAAACACATCACTAAAATATTTACATGGATCTACACAGTAGCTGATTATTTTGCCAATTTCTTTAAACAGAAGCAACACTTGACTATGCTTTTTGCAAAAGCTTTGAAGTTTTAACATTTTTGAAACTTCCCATCTAATTTATTATTACCTTTAAAATTTACTAGTATGTTTCTCATACCTGGGACAAGTACAGGAACATGTTGTGTTAGGGCTCCAGGTAATACATTTACTAGCTCAGTCAGCATGTTAAAGCAACACTGACGAGTCTTCACACTTTTCTCCTTCATCTGTTTGTGCAAGGCTTTAACTATGTTAGGGACCTGTAATCATCACACATCTGTTAATTGATGCAATAGGCTGACATTTCTTTCATCTCTGATCACTGGGGTGATATAAAAATAGATATGTATCCTACCCCTCTATTTCTGATTTCTCTACAGAACTAGGGAAGTTACAGAAACAGTGGGAAATGAAGATTCAAAAGAATCACTATTAAAAAACCCAGTAATTTAACTTTAAAAGGTGAGATGACACAAAGCAAAACTAAATTTGCAGTAATAAAACAGTAGAGAGCAACAACTGAGAAGTGATCCATACAATTCACTTAGGAAAAAGCTGTCCAACACTCTCTTTTTTATTCTGCAAATAAAATACATTGTAGTAAACCAAGTTTTATCTTGACCATTAAAGCTTACATCAGTATTTCAGAATGCAGAAAAATGCTACTTTGATTTAATAATTTGCCTGAACTACATAGGACATGCAGCTTCTACAGGTGATGGTAAACAACTGAAATCAGATAAGCACATTTACATGAGTTAGTAATTTCAGTTTCCAAGACTGTTGCACTCAAAACTGCAGGCCAGTTTACCTGGCTCGCACTCTGTGTTAGTACTACAGCAATAAACCATAATTTCTATATGAAGAAAGTATGGTATGGCATATTTCAAAAACTATCCTTATGAATAGGGCACAATTTCAGTGTGTCTTTTGAAGATAACAAAATACTTGACAAATAACCTGACTCTGAAGCATTGTCAGAGGTGTCTCTCCTTGTTCCATTGCATCAGGATCACAAAGCCAACTTTGCACAGGTCGAGTTTGTTTTAAAAGAGAAAGATATGCATGAAAAACATCAGCTTTAACATTCTCTTCACGTTCTTTGAATCTGGCTATTAAAGCAGGAGATACAGTTTTGTAGAATTCTGGAAGCATTTCATGTCGTGTGCTAACCACAGCATCTAGACACTTTGCAGCTGCACGCCTCACTTTCCAGCTCATGTCATCATCATCACTATATTCATCATCGCTCCCTTGAAAAAATAAATTATGCATATGTTAAAGTCTAGACAATCAAAGCATCAAACATTATTTTAAACAATTAATAAGAACACATTTGGGCTCTGCGTCAGGCACATCAAAGAAATTGGTTCAGAAGTATGTTAAAAACTATACTTTAAAAGCCTTCTAAACTGCCTAAATCATAAAGCTAATTATTTTCTCTGCCAATTTTTTCATGCTAGTCTTACACATGTATTAATTTAAACTGCAAATAGGACAAAGCCGTTCCCATCGTATTTACAGCCTGACTACTGATTTAAAGCATATTCTTCTTTATTTGTGACATAAGTGACAATGCAACAATTACTAGCTGATGAAGATGCAACAAATAACTGTTTGTCTCTTTCCAGGAGTAAATGAAACCATACTCTGTCCCCTAAAATCACAACAAAAAATATACGTTAAGCAATACAAATTGACTTTTTAAGTGCTAAATCAATCTATTCTGATTTTATGCATTAGGTAACAGCATATTGTAGTGGAAAATAGTGAGAAGCCTTTCCCATGCTGAATATGTATTTTCAAATCATTAACTGATGTTCTTCTCACTTCAGTTATATCATCCTACATACTTCTGCCTTTTTCCACCTTTCAAGTATTTTAAAATATTTGCCTTGTACTTTATATCCACCCTTGGAATTATTTATATCCAGCAACAACATCCTATACTTTTATTCCAAGAAGTGAGGTCATAAGGTATGTTTATAAACACTACAAAAATTGAATACAGAATATACAAGTCATTCAAACACTGCTACTTCGTAGCAATACCACCCATATCAATTTTCTCAGATGAATACAGGTTCACAAGCTCTTCCTCTCTCCCAAACCAAAAAGACTATACCTTGATCATCATCATCACCACCATCAGCATCCATAGCATTTTCATCTTCATCTTCATCATCATAATTGTAATTAGGATCATAGGTAAGGTATTTAAGACAAATGTTTATAATAGTTGATACATGAGGATAAACTTCTTTAGGACATCTGTGTAATACAAAAATACAATCAATGTCAAATTACTTCGAAGAATTAAATTTTTTCTGAAAGACTTCATGCCACATGCTGTACTTTGGAGACATTAGCCAAACCAAGTATCATCCATGCATCCATCTGAATTACAGAAATTCAGAAAGGAAGGTCAGAAAGGGTAATACTACTCTTTAACTGGATCTGCTAGAATGGAAGCTTGCCAAGGAGCAAGATATGCCTTTGGTTATCAGGTTTTTTGTCACCACTACTGGACAACAAATAGTATTAAAATACTTCCCCTCTCCTGTTTGCCTAAATAGTAATGGCACAGTAGAAAGTTTCTGAGGTACAGACATAACATTGCTTAATATTTAAATTACAAGATAAGAGTTACAGGAACAGTTTCAACTCAAAGCTTGCAAAAACATTTTGTACCAAGGAGACTGATTCTTGACAGCTTACAACCAAACAGCACACTATTAGATCTTAGAAAGCCTGAAATGGGTACCTGAAAATAACTTACCTCCTAACAAAGGATTCAAAGGCTTGAATGCAGTACTCTCGCAGTTCATCATCATCTACGTTACAAAACTTTACAACCAAAGGAATTATTTTCTCAAGATATTCACCTGGTAAGAGAAAAAAATTAGCAAAGTACTTACTCTCATCTAAAAACTTTCAAAATTACAGATAATTTATTTATATATATATTTATAGGTATTTTTCTTACCTATTCTATGACCTGCTTGCCTACTGATAGCAGCAATACACTGTATATAGGTCCTAGTTGTTGACATGGAATCATTTTTAGACAGTTCTGTCAACAGATGTTCAATGAGGTCAACAAAAACCATATTGCCACAACTCATAACCAGGTGACCGAGAGCAATGATGGTTCTTTTCCTCACAGCAAGTCTGGGGCTAGTCAGCTGGGGGAGCAGACAGGTCAGAATTGAAGGATGGAAGTTAACAAGCAGTCCTCCTTGCCTTAAAACAGACAAAACACAAACTCAAAACAATTGAATCTAGATAACTTGGTTCATATACTGTACAACAATTCCTTTAAAAATTCCCAAAACATCACAAAGATTCAAATTAGTAAATTTAAGCTTTTTGAACACTTAAAAAAAAAAATTAGTTTAGAATATACCCTCAGGGAATAAACATTAAAATAAGCTTAAAACCACAGTTCTCAGAAGATTAAATAATAATCTATCAATTATCTTCACTATATTAACTTTTTTCTAAATTAATTTTCACCTATATGTAATACCGTACCATATTATTTCACATAACTTAAAATAATTTAAATTTAACTTTTGAAAATTAAATTTCAAGGTGTAAAGAGTATTTATGAGCATTCACCAGTGTTTTGAAAGGGGATGTTTACCTGCTCAGCATATCAGCCATGATATCCAGTGCCTCCAGTTGAACAGATACATCTTCCTGCTTGGCTATAGCACTAGTGAGACGCCCTGTGATCTTTTTGCAAACATTAGCTGCTAATGCAGAACCTGAAAGTACAATACAACCTCAGCATTTCCATAATTTTAAAAAAATATATTTTTAAATATCAGAGATCATATTTGTGACTGGGAAAGCAACCTGATCCTAACAGAAAGCAGCTCTTCCCACTCAACAAAACAAGCTTGAGCAGCCAGTTTGTTTGCTAATATAATATATGCTCTGCATTAGAGCTGAAACACTATCTATGTACAAAACATACTGAGAAGGAGGGCTTCTTAACTGTCCTACAAGGTATCTACAACAGAAAAGACACTGCTTTTGGCAGGGCAAGCAATGGAAAGTGAAGGCCAAGACAAGTCTAGGGCAATAAATGAAAGGCCTATAGGTAAAAAAAAAAAAAAAAAAAAAAAAAAAAAAAAAAAGGAATAAACGGTACAGGGAAGCACTGAAGTAGACAGAGCTGCCTGTAAAAAATGGCTGTATAACAAGGAAACAAAATAAAATTATTTTGCACAAGAAGCTATTTAAGTAGTAAGTACCTGAAATACTGCTGAAACATTTGAGAAAGGGGAAAAAAAATGTATACCCAGAGTATTTTAAAATTCAAGTAAAAATGTTTTTTCTACAACTCCACAGTTCCCCCTTCTCCAAATATCTAATGTTCAGAGTCATAATGAGAAGATAAGAAACTCGCATCACAGTAAAGCTACCCAAAGGCTAGCACTCACCTTCAGTTGCATGAAGGTTTTTATCCACGCTTTGGGAATTTTTATGTTAAATTAATACCATTCCAACCTATATTACATGTAATTTTTTTATATATATATTATTTTTTTTTTCGGTTTATTCTTAACTATATGACTAAAACTAAACATAACAATTGGACAATCAATTGTGTTACTACAGAGGCTAAGAAAAAAGACAACAATCTGTGTTTTAGTTTAGAGCAAGAAATTACACCCAGGTTCCTTTTGTATTAGAAATACTAGTTCTATTGAAGGATTTTGCTACATTTTTGTTTGAGCTTTACCCCCACTCCAAAATCTCCTTTTGTTTTGCGTAGGCAAACAGGAGAGTAGAAGATTAAACTGATCTACTTAAAATTAGTTACTTATTTTAGCATCTCACTATTGTTTGATAAAAGCAAGACTTAGATGTGGACTTTCAATAAAGGGTGTTAAAATCAGAGGGTTTTTTTAATTTAAGAAAACTCAAGTCTCTAAAAACTGCATTTCCAAAGCCTTTTTAACCATTTCTCAATTCTCATTCATATCCTACTACAATATCTGAAAAGCACTTGCATAAAAAGGTATAGCTATTAACTGATGAGCTGTTCATCATTACTCTCTTTTGAAGGAAAGACTGCCTTAATTTAAAACTGCAGGTAAGCATTTCAGTAGTTTAACAGGCAATTGTTAGAAACACAAGGTACCTTCCAAAATACTTAGCAGAAACTGAGACAAAAAATAAGATCATTAAAGAAAAATACCCAAGTTATAAACAATTTTAAAGTATACTATCAATCAAAAAGCTAGATGAGATTCAGCTATTATTACAGGCTAGAAATGTTCCACCAGGCAATTATGAAAATTGGAGCTTTTACACTGAATTTGTTATACCAAAGATCATATACTGTAAGTTTGTTTTTCATATTAATGTATTCCTACAGTAAAAAACAAGGTTTTAAACTAGTAAAATCTGGAAATACAGTCAGAGAAGAAGAAACTAAAACGATATTTGTGCCATAAGTTTTTCCTCTTAACAGAAATAAGTTCCAATGTTAAATGAACTGAAGCCTCTTAACCAAATGACCCAACTTTTGCATTTTTTTAATTAGTAATTAAATGATAAAACTAGATAGTCCAGAATACAAAATGCCTTACCACTGGAAGCTGGGGGGAGTTCTCCAATCACAGTTTTAAGGCCAATACTTGAAATGTCACGTAACTGTTCTTTATCTGAAAGCATGTTTGTACAGAGAGTATCTACGATGGTCTCCACTTGATACTCCTTCACTTTACTCACCAAAGGGCCAAGGCTGTATAAACAGAAGAAAAGTATTAGATCTGCAAACTTTAATAAAATACCTAATTTTATTTCACTACTTCGCATTCAAGTCACAAACTTAAGGCTGGTTTTGGTAGCAATATAAAGCAGAATTTTAGAATCTGAAAGCTTTCAGCTGGCTGGGTAGATAACCTGTCTCCATAAACCTAGTAACGAAATACCGGTTTAGTGCATAGTTTTTATCTAATGGTGGAAACGGTGCAACTGTTCTGCTTCAGTCTCAAAACCGGAGTCCCTCTTACTTCTCACTTAACACCAAGATTTATCATAAAAGTTACTTAGCCAGAGCCATCAGTTTACGTGCTTCACCTGGTAAGTGCCTGCTTAGTTCAGACAAGTAAGCAACCTTCTTAATTACTGCATCTTTATTCTACACAATGCTTGTGTTCAATCTAATATACACTCAGGCTCATTCTATACCCTTCCTTAATAGAATGCAAACAGTAAAATAAAAAACCACAATGACATGGCATGCCCTCCTTCACACCGACTCCAAGCAACACTATACACACAGCACACAGTAACACTTCATCTTTTTCCTCTGTTTTTAGTCATTCCAACCATTTTGAGGATCATAACAATCTTGTATTCCTTTATCAAATGCTTCCATTTGTTCAAAATACTAAAACTGCAGATGTTCTACTGAAATCTAAAGCATTGCTAAGTATACCATCCTTCACTAATGAAGTTCAATAAAGGCAAGTGTAGGGTCCTGCACCTGAGGAGGAACACCCCCAGGCACCAGTACAGGCTGGGGGCTGACCTGCTGGGAGGCAGCTCTGCAGAGAAGGACCTGGGAGTTCTGGTGGGCAGCAAGTTGCCCAGGAGCCAGCAGTGTGCCCGTGGGGCCAAGAAGGCCAGTGCGATCCTGGGGTGCATTAGGGGGAGCGTGGCCAGAAGGCCAAGGGAGGTGATCCTGCCCCTCTGCTCTGACCTGGTGAGGCCACATCTGGAGTGCTGGGTCCAATTCTGGGCTCCCCAGTTCAAGAGAAACAGGGAACTATTGAAGAGGGTTCTAGGGGAGTCTGCAATGATAATGGGGGGACTGAAGCATCTCCCTTATGAAGAAAGGCTGAGAGAGCTGGGTCTGTTTAGGCTCAAGAAGAGAAGACTTGAGAGGAGATCTTACCAATGTCTACAAACGTCTTAATGGCAAGTGTCAAGAAGCTGGGGCCAGGCTGTTTTCAGTGGAGCCCAGTGTCAGGACAAGGGGCAACGGGCACAAACTGGAAGTTCCATCTGAATATGAGGGAAAACTACTCTGAGGGTGACAAGGCACTGGAACAGGCTGCCCAGAGAGCTTATAGAGTCTCCTTCTCTGGAGACATTCAAAACCCACCTGGACATGACACTGTGCAACCTGCTGTAGGTGAACCTGCTTTAGCAGGGGGTTGGACTAGATCATCTCCAGCCAACCCTGACCATTCTGTGATTCTGTGATTTTAAGTGAGCCAGCCCTTTGTTCAAAACAATCTGGTTAAGATTCTGAGGAGTGGAAAGACATGCACAAAGTTGTTAATTTGTATGAAGAGTTTTTCAAAAGCTTTTGTTGCTGTTTTTGTGAAAGTCAGGGCCCAACTTGCTGTACAGAAGTCAAAGCAAGCCCACACACAATGGTTCCATCAGATTTGCGCTGTGAGGACAGAAAGCGTTAGAATGGTTTCAAGTGCTGAGCTAGGAGGCCACGTCTCCTACTGCAACGGACAGAGCCAAGCATTACGGATCCAAAATCACAGATTATTTCTGTGGGTTACAAGGGAGGGTTCAAATTTTGCATCTACCCTTCAACACTGTACACAATTTTCACAGACAACTTCTCTATACATCAGAACTATAAAACTGAAATATGTGGAAACTAATGTATGAACAAATGTAGAAAAAGGAACACCTTAAGGCAAATCACAGACTGATTATTTTAGGTCTACATTAGAATGTAACATCTCAACATAAACTTTATTTTTTTCCACACTGACCTTTAATACTATATACATCTGCTTTTCATTAAAGTGGATTCTAGCAATGCTGAGTCTAAAATTATGTCTATAGGGTTAGTAAACACTGATTTTGGAGAATTTAAGTCAAACTGAAACTCTAGAGGAAAAATGAATGAACTAACTTGTTATTAAAACAAGACTAAGAACAAGAAAGCAACATTTAAATTTTCAAGTATGTGCCACTATTCACTACAAGTACATCAGACTTTTGAGACTGTAATGATTTAGGAGCTTATGATCATGACCTTATTGAAACATCAGAAGTATGCAGAAATTTTACAAGCAGATGATAAAATTTACAAGCAGATGATAAAATTATTTGTAAAATAGATTATATAATTAACAATAAAGCAACTTTCAACTAGACATATTTTTCTGGCTATAACTCCTTGTCAAGTACAAAGGGAGTATGCTGTCCAAAGATGGATTGTTTGCCCATGCTTAGAAAAAAAAAAAAAGGGTAATATTTGGAAAGTTGTAATATATTAATTTGCATTTCAATTTTTATTGATTTGAAACAAATAGCAATTATCAAACTTTTTGAAACAATTCAGCCACAAGTTAGTTTGATACACTAGGGTAAGATATTTTTCCCTCTCCCCAAAAGTAGCCTTCTAAAGCATTTTGCAAAACTAAAACAAGCTCACAACACTAAGAAAAAGGTGGGGACAGAACTTCCCATTTCATACATTTGATTATACAATGTAATAATCAAGTTGCCAGATCTTGGTACAGAGCTAAATCCTGAATAACAAATATCAGTATGCAGCTCTAGTAAACTTAATAAATTCAATACATCATATTGAAAGTGTGACACATTCCTGAAAAGAAACTATCTGGAGGCAAAGTACTTCCTTTCAGACCTTAGTGATTACCATGGGGAAAACAAAATGGTTTTGTCTTTACTTGCTAAGATTTTGAAAATTATTCTGAATTAAGAGCAAGTTTCACACTTAAAAAGGCACAGGCATTAAGTCAGCTGCACAAAACAGGGCCGGGGGGACGACACACGACACAGAAATCATCTACAGGCAAAAGAAATTCTGTCCAAGCTAGCAAGATAGTAAGCTCTCAGTGAAGACTCTTATTCTGAAAGCAGATAGTCCAAAATCCAAATTACGTTATGCCACTGATGCAAAAACTTACTTAACACTTAATACTTAAATCATCTAATTCCCACACTACTGTATTACAAAAAGTCTCAAGTGTTTTAGGACAGAAAAATCATTGAGTCTTTACTGTGTAAAGGAGAGATCCTTTCTTAATTTCTATGTCTTGAGAGACAAGCACGCAATGCACAAGACGACAAGCAAAATGTTTCATTTTGGTTTTCTTTTCTGGAAGTGGCTCTGGAGATTAAGTCTAACTCTCTAAGAACACTGCTGGACCCTGGGTTCACTACTAGCTAATAAAACTGTCAGCCAGGCAGCTAAGAGGGAACACACAGGTCACAGATCGCTATTCAAAAGGAAAGGCTCGAAGCTATGGCATCCAGCATGAAGGCACTGCAGTTAGTTTAGAAGCTTAGTGCTATATTTGCCAAGAATAACAGTAAGACAACTCCATGTTTACTACCACCTTGCTGGTACTGCTGGGGAAAAAAAGATAAATTCCTGCACTGCTTTAGCAGTGGAGGTCTGAGGATGTGTAGCTTAATTCCAAAGTGCTGTTAACAAGGAAATGTTACCTTGCATTAATTTTACTTGTTGATCTAAACATGCTTTGTATTATCTCGCCATGTTTTAATGTGACTTGGCACCTTGGACCATACTGAACTAACTTCTGAATGTGTAGTCAAACTCAACAATGAATTTTTGAATGTCACTTTAGCAATCCTCACTTCTGTTCAGAGCAATTGTCCTTTTGAGTGTGCATGGGGGGAAAAAAAAAGAGGAACAGTCTGCTCAAACACAGTTTAGAAGCACCTAGGGGGTAAATCCAAACACACATGCTCCAATTTCCTCTGAAACTCAGTCTTCTCTTCAGTCTCAGAGCATCAAGGTTTTCATTCCTCCTGCTACAAAGGGTCCCAAATGCACTTGGAATTCCCCACACCTTTCACTTCCAGCCTTAGAAGTCCTGTCAGTCAGTCCAAACCCATCCCTCTCCACCATACAGTTCACACCACACGGCCCTCAAAAATCACTGTTACAGCCAATTTGGTCACCCATTTTTTTCCACTCCTGGGGGAAAAATAAAAAAAAAAAAAAAAAGAAAAAAAAAAAGATGGTGTTCCAGCAGCTCAAACTAAATCATTACACACAGCTGTTGGAGGGAGCTAGACTGAAGGACTAGGCTCAGATTCAGAAAATTGCACGCCATTAATTCCAGCAGGACTCTAAGTGCTGAGATCCATGACCTTTCACTCTTGGACAGTTAGCAGACATGGCTCTATACAGTAGCACAAAATCAAAATATATCTTCCACCCCAAAGCCTGTTGTATGTACCCCACTGCTGCTACCCTTCGTTTCCATGTCCGAGAATTCACAAAAGCAAGAGGTAATTATCATTTTAAATGCCCAACAGAAGCAAAGGCAGCAAGCAAGAAGTGCAGACAGGAGGTGGCCATGGACATAGGAGATTTATCTATTATATAAAGCAAGCCCTTGCATTCAAGCACTAACTGTGACTTAGAACACCACAGTTATCAGAGTAAGGTTCAAAGTTTTGGCATTAATGGTCTGTCACCATGTTAGGCAAACTTAGGAGCTTCTCTTTCAATGGCCATGCTCATAATGCCTTACCCCCATGAGCTCAGAACAGTTGTAACATTTTCTCCAGTTGCTCAAAGAGCTCACAGCTTTCTCCACAACTTGATTTCATTCTTCAGCCAAGCTTTACCTTCACTGGGTTTCATTGACCCATCACTATTTTCTCTTCAAATATACACCGCTGTCGGTCAGCAGCTACTCACAGCATTGTTGCACTCATCTACCCTTGGTGCATAGTAAATTGTTTTGCAAGCAACGCAAACACAAATCACCTAGAACAGAAACAATCACAATTCCAAGGTATGATGACTGTCCACAGTAGTCCAGAGAAATTCCCTGTGCATTTCAAGTCAATGAACCATGGTATACAAAGGTGCGTGCGCAGAATCTCTTGAAACCATTTCACATGTGTAACGCTGCATGCTCCAACAAAAGTACTGTAAACAGAAGCACTAAAAGCAGGAACAAACACATGTTCAATTATGAAAGCGTATTTATATAAACCTGAGCAGCAGTAGTCTTTCAAACATATGGCAAGTCTTCAGAGTAGAAATCTGAAAGTTTGCTTTTGATAAGCAGTGAGAGTTTGCTGACTGGCTGATGAGATTCCAGGTGGCAATGTCATCCCTCCTTTCACTGCTAGAAAAGTCACATCTTCTGGTTTTTGCAGTTTTCAATGACTTGTGCAACTCTTTTAAAATACATCTTTCACATTCTAGAGGATGTCCAGCTGACACCACTGCTTTTACACATTGACAGACCAGAAGTAGACCTCCACCAAAACCAGTTGTTCCATAAATGAAAACATCTGAAATGATGGTAAGGGTTTTTTTTAAAACCTGAATTATTGTACAATTACTAAATTCTGCTGATTTACATGTTTTATTTTTCAAATGTAACCTATGACTAACTAAAATAATCACAGCAAAGGCTGCCCAATTAGATCCATCTCAATTAAGTACAGGAAACACTTTATTGCTGGTATTTTAAAGATGACCAAGCCACTGAAATGACAGTCATTCACACGAACACTTGAAATTTCAGTCTCTAGAAAGTGTTAAACCAGATTTTACTTGAATTATCATCTTCAGTCCTGTTTATTCAGCCTATTAGTTCAATAAAGCTGACATATCAATTATGAAGTAAATTTAACGGAAGAGACTGCCTCGAGCTTTTCTGGCCTTTAAAATCAGTAGATAACCCTTACAGACCTTATTATTCATCTCAGATTACAAACTAAGCTTACCACAAGTTGAAAATAAACTATAACCTCTCATAAAATCGGTTTTGAATACAAAGGTTCTGAATGTAAGCGTGTATTTTATATATTTGAGGACAGTTTCAGTTATTGTTTTAAGTCCTCTTTGATCTTTTCCCTTTCACTAGCCAGTAATTTGTGTCCAATTTCTCTTAAAGTCAAAAGAGAGTCATTCAGCTGCCAATGGAAAGGAACAGGAACTATAGGACCCTGTGTCTCCTTTAAGTTACACACTTTTGAAAAAAGAGGTGTTCATAGTGTAGGCTTCTTATGAGGAAGAGGGACATCAACTCACAACAATTATAGCGTCCAACTGGTATGGTTTATTTGCTATCAAATAAGCATATTTACTTACAGGGAAAAGTTAAAATTCACAAATGGGAAAAAAAATAATTGATTCAAATCACCAGTTTAGTGGTATGTGAAGCACTGTGTTACCACAGCATCCAAAAGGCTTAAAAGCTGCTGAACTGGATCAGCCACACAACAGCCAATACCTGCATCATCCTGTTCACACTAGTGACTCACACACACAGCATCAAAAGCAGGGCTCCCTGTATTGAACAACTGCCCAGAGAAGTCACACTGATAAACACAGATAAGCTATGTTATCACTTGGGAGGAATTGCTGAAAGTACTTACCTTAATCCCATTTTTCATCTATCTATCTATCTATATATGTGTATATACACACACACACACACATATATATGCGCATGTTTGTTCGGGGTTTTACAGGTTTCAGGAAACATTTCACAATGTGAAACAAAGAAAATTTCTAAGTATAGGTTTAAATAGCAGATTATATAAATATGAGAAGCAGTTCATCCTTAAACTGCAACACCGAACATACGAAACAACGTGCAGTTTGGGTGAACAGAACATTACCAACATCAGCGATGAAGAACAAACGCTCCATCAAACTCAATGTCTATGCTTACCCAAACCATACTGCTTGTCTAATCCAGGTGCACATAATCTTGGATAGAGCTACTGGCAGTAAAACTACTACTGCCATGAGGTGCACAGGATACCTTGCTGGACTACACTAACAGCCTGTAACTAAGAACGTGCTGTAAGAATGCCCAACAGCGTTTTCTACATTGGCTGACTGTAAAACAGCCTATGACTATCAGATGAAGCAAAAAACAACTCCTCCAGAAAAAACACAGACAACAAGAACACATTTAAAATTTTACATGCTCTTAAGAAAAACAAGGTGAACAACCTGCATTACTGACCCAGTTTGCATCTACTGCCTGCAATAACAGAAGCCAGACAAATAAACTCCTTTTCCTTCTGTAGGGTCAAAGCTTACTGCAGGTTGACTTTTACTCCAAGAGTACTAAGGCAGCTCATTAAATTTCATTTTTATTCAGAAATGAACTGCACAATCATCATGCAAGGTAGCTACCCAGACATCCATGAACTCTAAACCTCACTTCTGCTAACCAAAGAACGTGTTTTATCCTGTCCAAAACCAGCATAATACAACTGAAAGATTCCAAGAACAAAATCACTCGTGTGCTTTGAAGAGTTAATAAGAAACAAGTTCATCAGCATTTTAACCAAGAGCCCTTCCTATCCAAATGTGAAAACAAGCAGTAAATAAGCCAAAACCAGGAACACTGCTTACTTGTTGCTACACTTGCCTAACAATAAATGCTGCTTTAAGGTTGCTCCCAGTTGTTTTATATCTGCTTGGTTCGGTGACCTAAGAATCAAACCTTGGAAAAGTGATCCTCCCACAAGAGATTCTTACCCGCTCAAGGAATGATCAACGTGTTTGCTATTCACAGTGTTTCCATTGATCTACCTGCGGAGGACGCTCCCCTAACAAACTGCAAACCTTTCCTCCCTTCCTCAAGAAAAAATCTGTCTCAAATACAGATTCAAAGGTACATAGGGTTGTCTTAAATCCTTTTTCAACGAGAGGGGGAATCTATACTTAAATGGGTCATCAAGTACCACTCTGATGAAAGTTCCTGCTGATAGTCTCTGAAATTCACCAGAGCATCTAAATTAAGAGATCTAAACACAGTTCATGCTTTCCTCAGCTGAAAGTGCCAGCAAATCCATAACAGAAATACACAAGTAAAGACCACCACCACAAAATAGTTAAAAACCAAAAACTCAAGAAAAATATGCTGCCTAAATTTAACTTCCCAAAGAAATGGGCTTACATCCAATGTTGTAGTAGATGGAAAACTTCACATCAGCTTGAACTGTCTTAGAAAAACTACAGCTTGATAGTGTTCAACCTCTCCCATCCTTCACCCCCGCTACTGTTTCTGCCAATGCTCATCTGACTGCAAGAGAGCTCTAAGCCAGAAGAAAACCAAGTCCCCAAACCAGTCTACAACAAAATCAGATAAGCAACAGTGCAAGAAAAGGGACAGGGAAGGTAAGAACAGCAGAACAGCAGCATCTGCTTAGACTTGCTTAGAACTGTCATGGAACAGTATGGTGAGTATAAGCTGCCTGAAGAAGAGAAGAGTGTTTTAGAGTGGGGTTTTTTGACCTCAAAGATATCTGCAGGTGGTCAGGATGCCAAAAAAACACTTGATACGCTCAAGAATGTTCACATTCTAGATGAACATGCACAATTTACCTCAAAGCTTTTCCATCACATTTCTTATCCCATTACAAAAAGTGTAACACTGTTGTTTAACATTATTTGGATTTCTTGAAAAGACTCCAAATTTTAAATAGGTCCTGTCATTTTCATTAAATCCAAGAATTTTATCACTATGTCAACTTAACTTTAAAAACGTTAATAAGAACAGGATACATGCACATGTGCACATACACAACCAGCCACCTAATTTCTCATTCTCTTCCCTTTGCAATCTTTTTTTAATGCTTTAATAAACATTATATTAGGTCCAAAATTCTAACATTACCGTTCAAGTCCTGATGGATAAGTTGTGTCTATGTGCATTAAACTCCACCATGACTTTAGATGTACATTAAAGAAGAGTACTGCATGTATGGTACAACATTAACTTTTCCATAAAAAGTTATTTCACACAAAGACAATTCTAAGCCTGAGCAAAGTTTCATAATGATCTACTCTCCCAAGTACGAGCAATCTGTTTCAAACCCATAGAACTTAAGCTGTACCACAAGGAACTCGTGACATTTCAGAAGTTTAATTTAAAGAGAAACATGGCACTTTGTGTTGTTTAAAATAAGATGAGGGGCAGGGAGAGACTTTTTAACGACACTGGAGCGCTGATGATAGTAGTGAAAAAGTAGTCATAATTATATTACTATACTGCCAATATTACAATTTGGTTTGAAACTTGCGATTCCTACACTAGTTTCTCTGTGCAAGGTTTTGGTTACCATCATTTAAAATATTTCAGAAGTTGAAACAAGCACTGCTTCTAAGTACATAAGCATATGTACACACAGGCTTTAATTTCTGCTTTGCTAGTCTGATAGGGCAAAGTGTAAAGACTTAACAAACTAACTCAGCTAGCCACAATGCGAAACTTCTCTTCAAAGCTGTCGCGTGGCAATTTTACTTCAGACCATGCTTCATGGAAAATAAGGAGCACAGATGGAGTATTTAAAAAAAAAAAAAAAGACTGAGCTCATGAAGAAGAAACATTTTCAGGGACACTAAAAGCTTCTTAACAGAGGCCTACCTTAAAAAGCACAAAAAGTCAGAACAGCCAAGAACAAAAAGTCATAATAAACGTAGCACCTCTCCAAAGAGTGATCTGGAAAGGCCACACCACATTTGAAGTTAGGCGAGGAAGAGAGGGTACTGAAGCAACAAAAATCTTTGAGATGCAAGTAACTGTTCCCTGACCCCATAAGAAAAGCAAGTAAAACCATTAACATGGCATTCTGAATGTTAGTGAAGAGATAAGTTCTGTATTTGATAACGAAGACTGTATATTTACTGTTTTATGTTTTTATCTCTGTTTGAAAACTTCTACAATACTGTAATTCTTCCCCTGCACATCGTCTACCTTCTCAGAGTCAAATATCAATGTGGCAATTATCAATAAATTGTAGTATTTTAAAATCTATTTAACATTCAACAGTTGTCACTAAAGAACTAGCATGTCATTCATACACTTTCAGCAAGGACTGCATGTGCTATCTGTCATCTGAAAATTCCAAATGTTAATCCCCAGTGTCAACAAATTACAGTTCTGTCAGAAACTGCAACTAAGGCAGGTAACCTACAAGTATGAGGGTTCCTTTGTAGACAGCAGTTTGACAATTATTTTAGGCAGCAGTGGTCCTTTTAAGTTTTTCAAAAGTGCTTTATGTTGTTCAGTCGTTAAACAATTCTTTACACCATAGAAAAACAATACTTACCATTTGACAGCTAAGTTTTGCACCTCACCATTTTTATCTTCTAATAATTTCAGAATCATCTTCACTACCTTTCTTTCACTGTCATCATCCAGCTTGATAGAATCTTTCTGTAGTTCTGTCATCAAGTCATTAGTAGCCATAAACCTGACAAAAGATAGTCAAGATAATTATTGTTAAAAGGATACAAGTTATTCAGTGTTAACAATTCAAGACTTTCAATTTCCACCATCTGTTATCAAAAAAATCACATTTAACATTGGATTACTGTTACCTGTTTTGTGATGCAAGTAGCATTTATTTTAGTTATCAAGTAAAAAGGAGAAAACTTGTATTTAAATATGACAATAGCTTTTAGTTAGGTCATCATCCTTCCCTGATGAGAACAAGTACATATTTTACTGCCATTGTTTACATTATATTCCAAATGATATCCACAACTGACACTTTCATGGATTTTAGGTAGTATTTACATTAGCCATGTTGATGTTGTAAAAAACAGGTGCTTTTTTTTTTTTTAAGTTTATTAAAAAAAAAAAATCTCTCTGAGTTTATTTTAAAACAACTTTTAAGCAAGAAGAAAAATACAGAAGTTTTTCAAACATTAATGAAGGGAGAAATGAAAGTGAAGCTATGTTTTATGTTACTCCTTTTCTTGCCCTATAGAGACTAGGTTGGTTTTAGTCCAGTTAACAGCCAAACACATTTATGCAGCTTCAATCCAGGGTGCCACATTAAAAGCCAAGATTAATTCTTGAGAGATCAAGAAATAAAATCATCTTTCATATCAGTTACTACACTACTCAGTAACAGTTGTATCTACCAATACAAGAACATACTGAGAAATTACTTTCCAAAAATATTGCTTTTGTGCCTTTTGTTTCTTTTCCTTCTGAAGTCTGTTTTCCAATCTGTTCTTTTGCAAGTGCCCTCTCTTGTCAGAGGAAGTAATACAGATGTATTACTCAATTACAAATCCGAAGGGCTTTGGTACCAATCTCAACCCCTATTCAAAGCCCCAGACAAAAATGGTTTGTAATTAAACAGTTAAGGTTGACATCTGGACTTCAGGCACATCAGCCTCAAGCAGACATCACTTGAGCTCATCATACTCAGAAGGGTACCTGAACAGCCTGACATGGTAGATATTTTTTTATTGAAAATGAAAGACAAGACTCTGCATAATCTTAATAAGCATCACAAATGCCAGATGCCTGCCCTCACATAATGGACCTCAACTTGTCCTCTCTTTTAATACAGTAATTCCATCTAATAGTCTCAATGTGTTTCAAAGATAAGACTTCACTCATTTTTCAAACATTCCAACAGTCCAAATGAAGCAAGTCTGTAATCTGACAGGAACCAGATGTGTGCACAGAGGATGAATGTGAATGGCATCAGCTTTTAAGCACAGCAGGGAAAAAAACTACTTAGTAAGTAAAGGTAATGGACAAATAGGATGCAAATAAGGATATACACAAAGTCACACAGTACTGTAACATTCAAAACCTGTCTCCATGCTACTGCTATATTTACCTTCTTTTCTTAAACCTTAACAGCCTCCTCTCACTTCCTTGTTCAATAGCTCCCATTTCCTAGCCTTCCGAGTTCACATGCCCACATCACCTACTTGTGACAAGTTCCTAAACTAAGCAGAGCTTGCACATCCTCAGTGCATCAGTGGCTTCTACACTACAACTGAGTAGTCCTCTTGGCAGGCTCCTCCATTAAGAAAACTTAAACACCAAAGCAAATCCCACAATGGTGTGGGAAGGCCTGGCAACTTTAGTTTGAAGTAGCTGGTGTTCAGAAACATAGGTTTGAGTAGTTTAATGGGACCTTTAGTCACAACTGCTTCCTCCTCAAGCGCATCAAACTTTACCCGGTGCAAAACAGCAGCATGTCAGGCAGCAACTGGTACCTTGTACTCCGGAGTAGTCATTTGCCTCCTCCAGTGAGGACATACTTCTCCCACAGGCACACAGCGAACTGCCACTTTACATTACTGCCCATTTTAGAACTTAAGATCAAATTTCTGGACAATAAATACCACAAACATTGGCACTGGACAAGTTAGCTTACCCAAACTCCCCAAAATTAAATCCTACAGTAAAGCAGTTACTTGAACTGTGGCTTGTACTCAGCTCCCTGATACATCAACAAGTTATCTGCACTGTCCCCCTTCAAATACAGATGATCTAGTAATGAATGCACTTAAAATTACTAGTACTAAACGCTACTTTATCCATTATGCATGATACATGACACACAAAGATTCATAAAATGTGTTATTGCATAACAGCCAGTTTGTAAAGGTCTATCATCACTCATTTTTATGGTTTGCAATGTCAGAATTTAAATCTATGCTAAGAAAAAAAAATAAAAAATTGAGAATTCCGAAGTTGTTCAAAGCTCCTAGAACAGGTAATTTCTAAAGTGTGCTCTCCTACAGCAACTACAAAACAAGTTTTAACTCCATATAGCTGGAAAGAAGTGCTTGCTAACAACTGCATTTGATAGGTATGACCCACCCCTTTTAAGCAGAAAACGTTAAACTCATTAAAATCAGTATTTAGTTGCAAATCCATCAGATTTTTTTGTAAATAATCCTCCCTATAAGCACAAAATGGAAAGCTCACTTAATAACAGAAAAAAATTAGCGTGATAAAAGTAAAAAATAAATCTTAAGTAACATTCAGAGGAAAAAATATATGAATCTATTTTTAGTACAATTTACATCAATCAGGAAGTTGCAGACTGTCTCTTTACACATACTTTTTTGTACTTCCAAAATTTCTAGCCAAAACTTTCTAGGTAATACCATGCTACTAAAATTTGAAAGAAATTGACATAAACCCCACAGATTTAGCGCATGTCCAGTGCTAAAACAGTCTGTCAAAAGCAAACAAGATTATTCAAAATCCAACTCTATGGTTAGATATCTAATCATCACCCCTATTTCTGTTTAGATTTTAATATCAAACAAGAGACTTGTTTGGATGTCAACATGTTCTTTAACTATAAACTAAGCACTGTAATGCTGCAGCAAAGCAACAAAACCCAGACGTATTTTATGCATTTTCCCTGCCTGTATTCACATATCCTCTTTGACAAAACAAGGCTTCAAATGTGAATTTCTGGTTGCACACAATACAAAGAAATTTAATTATTTTTAACCTAATGCTTTGCTAGAAGTACCGTGTCAATGTATTATCTCTGCTGGTTTTTTCATAGCTTACTTCTACCATTTCATTTTCTGATACAAGTTTGCATTTTATCTGTTATTAATTTCTTACGAAGCAAGCAAATGATCCAATAAAAAGTAGTGCTCTTGTGACAGATGCTAAGCTCAAAGTTTCATACACCAGTCCTGTCCCTGTAACACTTAACCGGACTTCTCTCCCTGGATGCACAGACTTTTCGATGTAGCACCGAATTATGTGACAAGCACAAACCCCGCGTCTCCAGGAGGCAGCATCCAGGGGGCTGGGAGCTCAGGATGTTCAAGCCCGCTGGGCCGCGTGGCCCTCCCCGCTCCCATCTGCAGGATCACAAGATCCGTGTTTGTTTCAGGTTGGGAAGGGACCCGGGGAGGTCATCTCACCCAGCCTCCGCTGCTCAAAGCGGGGTCAGCCACAGCAGGTTGTGCAGGGCTTCGTCCCTTCGGCTTTCGAGCATCTGGGAGGACAGAAATCCTAAGGCCGGTCTCCCATCTCGCCTGTCCCCAGGCGGGTCGGCAAGCCTGCCGGCCGCCCAGCTCCTGCCGGCCGCCCAGGATTGCTGCCCACGACGCGTGAAGGCCGCGGCTTCTCGGGCACCGCCGCGCCTCGTCCTTCACGGGCAGCGAGAAGGGGCGCTCCCCTCCCGGGAACTTTCTTCCCGGGCTCGCAGCAGATGGGCGCCCACCCCGCAGAAGCGGCCCGCAGAGGGGGCCCTCCCCCACCCCGAGAGGCGCCGGGCCCCGCAGGCCTCCCCGCCGCCGGGCAC
>JAVJGJ010000057.1:56684222-56699272 GCA_035590215.1 Microhierax caerulescens | reverse complement strand
GGGCGGGGGCGGCGGGGGCGAGGGTGGCGCGGGGTGGGGGGGCGGGCGGGCGCTCCGCCGCCTCCTGCGGCTGCGGCTGACACGGCGGGAGGGGCGGGGAGGCGGGCGGCCGCTCGCGCTCTGCGCCGTGTCAAAGGTCGAGAGGGGGACCCAAGCGCTGCTGGCGCCTCTGATTGGCCCGCCGAGCTGGCGGGAGGTGCCCGCGGCCGTGTGACGCCAGCGCGTACGTGGCGCAGAGCGTGCGCGGGAAGTTTAGGCCGCCGTTGCAGAACGGCGGGAGGGGAGGGGGCGACGGCCCGAGAGGATGGCAGGGCTGGCGGGGACTACGCTTCCCAGCGTGCATCGCGGCCGCGCCGCACGCGGGGCTATGGGCGGTGCCCGCCGGGATCTGTAGTTTAGGGGCGCGGCGGGGCCTTGCCGCGCGTTGCCCGCCGGGACGTGGAGCCTCCTTGCGGCGCTGGGCTGGGGCGTGGGGCAGCGGCGCGTCGCGGCCGTTGGTGTCTGTCAGGGCCGCGTGCGCCTGCCCTTGGGAAGGAGGCGGCTGAAACGCGGCTGTAAATAAGTTTCTCCTCCAGCCTGGGTGCTCTCCGCATCACAAGGGTTCCCCGGTACTCTGAGTGTCTGCCTGGGGCACCGGGTGGGGAGTTCTGTAATGCGGCCAGTGCAAACCCACGACATAGAGGCTGCAGCCGCAGCTCCAGGCCCTCCTGGGTGTGTGCAACAGCACCCGTCGTAGCTGTGCACGCTGTGAAAAATGTCTGATGGAAGCCAAAAGTGGTGGTGTGAAAATTAGTTTTTCTTGGCAAATAAAAGCATGCTTGCATCGGTTGTGGTTTGCCGAAAGCAGCTTGGAAATGTGAGTCTTGGAAGCCAAAGGATGCCTTTTTGAGATATTTTTTTTTTTTGTGTATCTCATGACAGTTTGTGTCAATCTCATTACTTTTCTGGGCCTAACCCAGGGTCTGTGTACGCACGGGAAGATGATACACAGCAGTAGGAGAACTGGGGAATTATTTCCATGTGTTACATGTTCCTTAAGTTTCATGTTAAAATACAAGAATGTTAAATGTCTAAGAATGTCTTAATCCGTCTCAGTTACATGTGTGTACAGCAGAACTCCTGAGGAAATACTTCTTGATCCCTTTATGTTAAAAAAAAAAAAGAAGACGACTTGAACTAAAAAGAAAATATTTAATGTAGGTTTTTACTACATGCAGCTTGCAGGCAGCCGTGCACAGCAGCTGATGGAAAGCATGTGCTCTTCATTCAGTTGGCAGAGAGAAATCGTTTGTCACCACCATGGCCTGTCACCCAGCCACCGTGTACAAGAAGCTGTTGTGGAAGATACTCATGCTATTAATTGTCTGGCAGCTGTGTTGCAAGAGGGAGCTTCATATGTGCCGGTTGCATTCCCCAGAGCAGCCTGGTGTAATGTTAGCACGGTGCAGCAAAATGATGGACAGGGTAAGAACGAGGTGGGCAGCGTGGTGTTGGATTGGTGGCATTACCATGGGGCATGATGTAGGAATGGAGTAAGGAAGATGGGAGTAGTTGGGAGGGGAGGGAGTGCCCTGAGGAGAAATGAGGGAATGTCAGTATGGGTAGAAGAGTTGCAGTGAGGGGAAGCACTCAGAAGGAGAGTTGACCCAATGCTGCTTGATTTTCAAATAGGCCATTCACTGCTCTGATTAGGGAGAACTTAATTTAGAGGTTACCTATAGAGAGGGGAATTAATTACTTTATTTTACTTGAACGCTTGTGTTGGACATTGAAGGAAGCCAGCTGGAACAATACAGATGAAGGTAGACTCAGTCTTGATTGTGAGAGCTGAAAATGGTTTAGGACATCTGAATTGTGATGATACTATACCACATACAGGAAGATTGTGTAGCTCCCCTTTGAAGTACCGAACTATAAAAAGTTGAAGTAAAATGTTTGACATTTGGCACATTGATTCATATTTTTCTATGTGAATGTTAGCGCTGTTTTAAATTATTTTGGTGACGGTGACTTTTGAGCATCTTACAGTTCCCACAAACAAGTTGTTTCTGAGATGTCAGTGTCATATTATCAGCTCTCACATACTGTGGGAAAAGACCTGGTTCTAACCTTATGTCTAATTTATGACTTTGGTACTGAATGGGGGTTGAACGGTGGTTATGGGGTGGTGAGAGAACTTCTGTTCCAAAAATGTTCTGCCCATATGGTTAGCATGATGCATTCTACTGGGTAAACATGTTAGACCAACCAGACAACAGAAAATTCTCTATGGTAGGCAAGGTTGATTGCTGTTGTGAAGTAAAGCATTTCCAGTGGCCCCTGTAAGCAGATCCACTCAAACTGGGATTTAACTTTTTAAATCCTTACCGTTTCCGGTTAGACCCTAAACCAAGCTATTTCCCACTTTGGGAATCCTACATACCTTTACTTATAGTAAGAGAGTATATGAGAGAAAAAAATGCATCAGAACAATTACAGAACAGTTCTGCTTTCATGTGCTATACAGACTTGAACACTTTTTTAAATTATTTTAAAATAATTTAACATCATCCTTCCCATGCTGGTTTCTATACCTCAGCCAGCTTAACCTGCTACTACTTAAACCTAATTTCTTAGTACTAGCAGAAACAGGCCATCATGGAGGAAGTCAAAGTATTGTTATTATTCAAGTGCATTTATTACAACTGAGATTTAGCTATAGTAGATGCAATGTTCCAGAGGAAGTTAGACACAGAGAGAGGCTAATTGAGAAGAGATTTTTTTCCAGCTGATAGCAAACAACTTCACAGATGGAGTGGTTCTCCTGATCTGTTCCCTGTAGACACGCATATTGGATGCTCTTAGTTTGTTCACAAAGATAGCTAAAAGCTTAATTAAATGCTGGAACCTGAAAGGATTTATCTTGCTTTACATTTGCAAATATATTCCCCAAATGCTGAAGATGAGAGAAGAGCAGAGTTAGTTTAGAGATGCATTCACAGCACTAGAATTTGAACCCTCACTAATTTGCCCTTTCACTTCACATGGGAGTTGTGAGCCCACTGATCAGCAGAGGACATCAGGAATGTGCTGCTGCATCTTCATCTATCAGTGTGGAGAGAGCTATACCACACAGCTTTACTCAGCTTAGAGGGAATCCTTTAGGATGACAAGTTTAAAGCTGGTTATCATTTTTTTACAGCTGGTTTTGGTGAAATAAAAGGGAAATTGTTGCTCTAAGTCAAAAGCTGCTCACCACTGCAAGCAGATATTTGAGCCAGAGAATGCTACAGTTGTGGGTTTATCACTTAGATATGTGACTGACTTTGTACCTCTGAACTTTGAGTTTTTAAAAAGATACCTGAAAAGAAAGTCTTTACAACTTTATTGGCTGATGATATTAAACCACAGATGGTGTCAGAGAAGTGATGTAGATTTAAATATGAAAGAAACAAAAAGGAAAGACATGGCAATCTTTAAATTAAAGCAAACATATTGAAAAAGCAACATAGCCTACACTAGAGCAGTCATGGGTAAATGTGTGTTTCAAGGCATTAAGGTTATCATTGTATAAAATTTTATGTTCCAAGACTTGAAGATTAGTTAACTGTAGAACTAAACACTTGGCTTTGGAATCTTAATCATAACAATGCTGTCTTTAGGGTGGGGGAGGATTCCACCTTTTTCTCTGGTTTCCTTATTTTAAAAGTTTGATGACATTCCATAGCAAATAATAGCAATTTCCAAAGCAGGGCACATTCTGAACTAAAGAAATCATCAGCTGCCTTTCACCTCATAAACCAAAGTTTTAGTTAAATTTTTCTTTTTTCCGAAAGCTGAAAATTTGTTCACATGCATGTTAAGTAAGAGTCCCAAACATCTTTCCAGAAGCAGTTGTTGCTACTCTGCTGATTCTCACTTAAGACTTTCATTTCTGGACAATAGAAGATATTGTTGGTCTCATTTAGGAGAAATTTCTGCACACTTACCAAGAAGAATAAATATCTACAGCTGTGAACTGCCTGGCCTTTCCTTCCTAACCCAGATAATCCACTTTCTGTAAAGCAAAGCAAAGCTTTGGGTGTTTGGGTGTCTGATTCCATCAGTTTTAAAAAGAGAAAGATCAGGAAAAGTGCTGAAAATAATACATGCATCTGGTTAAGACAGAAGCAACTGTCAAACGGGCTGAAATTGCCTCTCTAAAAGAACACCACTCCAATAGCATCCTCATCATAAGATTACATTTCAGGGAACATAATATTTTGAAGAAAACAATGTAAGTCTAGTAAGAAAAAAAAAAAAAAAAAACACAAAAATGCTGAAAGTAATCTCTCTTCTGGTTGCTAAACACCACACAGCTTTTTGCAGCATCTGTGGTCAAAACTTTTCAAATACATACCACAACCACCCAAAAATAAAAAATAAAATTAATCTTTCAAATGAAATCTGATTTGAAATATGAGCCGGAAAATTAGATTCAAAGATTTTTATCATTGTATTATTTTCATGCCAAATAAACTTGGTTTACAGAACAAAAGATTTTTTTCCTCCTTAATACCCCTTCTGAAAATCAGTCCAGGTTGTTTTTCTTTTTGCTTGACAATTTGCATTTTCATTCCTTATCACAACTCTAAATTTTTAATTCCTTCAGAGCCAATTATGTTTCCCTTTATGTCAGCACACCCAGCTTTCTTCATATAATGATCCCAGCAATGCTTGTACTAGAGACGTTTGTCTCCAGTAAACTTAAAAGTGCTTGTTTAATTGAAACTTCTGATACTGAACAAATAGTCTTTGTGTTTCAGAAGTTGTAAAAATACAAATTATTTTAAGTGTTTGAACTATTCAGGCTTATTAGAGATAGAGGTAGTTGTGCTCTGGATTTTGTTTGTTCTGGATTCCACATTTCAGGAAAGCCTTGGCCATACCAATATTTTAGAAATTTCCATGTTAGTACATTGGGTAATTACAACATGAGTCAGTGTTTGTCAAAGCATACATATCAGCTAATCTGTTTCAATTCGTAATATTTTAAAGCACTGCTGATTCTTTGTTGATTCTTGCTTAAGGGTGCTTCATTTCAGGTCATTAGAATGTGCTGTTTCCTTCACTCATTCATAAGACTGTCAATAACAGCAAAGACAAATAAATACAAATATAATTATTCTTCCATTAATCAAGGTGAACAGACAGGGCTAAAACTACATTGGAATGAATGAGTCTAAATAGAGAGTAACTTTGCAGTCTGATTTCTTGGAGCAAAATTGGCTCATCCACATGATCATCCATGATAAAGTGACTTGGTGACTCTCTTCTTGGAGCAGATGATGCCTGTTGCCAGCCTACCATTACTTGAACAACGAACATAGTCCGCTGCCTGTCAAGATGTGTCTCTGTTGGCTGCTTCAAACTGACTCCTACTTTGATCTTTTTCATACTCTGTGGACGTTTGACTGAAGGGCTGTCTTAGCTTTAACTTGCATGCTGGACCTGAACAGCTCTTAATATATGATGTATTCTTTAAATTTCCTATTTAAGAAATAAATTAATAGTAATGACTCAATACATGCTGTCAGCCGCATTCTCACAGCAGAGGAGTCTAAAAACATCCCCTGACTGCCACGTGCTCTGCAGGAGAGACTTCTCCAGACATCCTTACATGCAGTTCTGAGACCTGACATGTAATGCCTGTACCATTCAGGTCCTCCTGAGCAGGAACACACACTTGCCAGTCTTTATTAGGAGCTCTTCTGGGACTGAGAAGCTTGGTGTTTGATCAGCTCAAAAGTTCTGTGATTTTAATTTTTTTTTAGCGAACTGAAGTATATTTAAGACATAGTAAGCAGTTATTATCCACAGAATCTTGTCAGAGGAGTATTAAGTTCAAGTACTGATTAGAACCTGTCTGTGTAGTTTCCCCTTGTTATTTTTGTGAAGAGAACAAGGGCATAGCGTGGTAACAGACTGGAAAACTGTAAGATTACTTTTGCTGTTAGCACCAACAGAACTGCCACTTCTCCCTTCAAAATCTTTGAATGCTTTGAATTTAAACCTTTTAAAAGACAGAAGTCAAAGTCCAACCCCTAGAACATAAGAATCTGCTAATGTGTGAGAAAGCTATATACCTCCTTGTCCTCATTAGAGTTTTACCCAAACTTGGTTAACTCAGCCTGGATCATTTGTGCCACAACCATTTCCACTTTACCCTGCAGGCAGGGCTGCTGAAGAGGCTGGGGTCTCCAGGGTCTTTCTGTTTTCTGGCTGTCTTACACACAGAAGACACAATGACCAGTCCCTTCAGCTCTGCACCGAAGGGCTTTCTTGATGTCAACAGCCATTTGAACAGGAACAAGAATTAATTTTAATTGCCAGTATTCTTACTGTAAAATATTGAACCTTGGGGCCTAGTGCCTTTCAACATGTTTTTGCTCTTTGATATAATTCATTAACTACCTGTTTGAGTGCTAAAATTAGTCAACACAGAGTCCTAAGTGTGAGTGTCGTTTAAATACATATTACTAGGCTATTCATATCATTCTAGGATTAGTAGCCGTGTATGGTAATAGCAGGGTATAGTCTAAGTTTAGATGTATGAGGCAGCATATGTCTGAACTTGTCAGAGCCACTATTAGCATTTTTAAATCCCCTGGGTATGTGCAATTTCTCTTCTCTTTATAATGAATATGTATAAAATTGAGTAGGACTGCCAAGTATTGGTGGCTCACTTCTGGATTTATGTATATGAATGGCAAATACAAACAAAGTATCAAAAGAAGCAAGAATAGCAGCCAAGAATCTCATATACCTCATGTGCATTGTGCAGGCAGGAAGAGGCTCATAAAAGAAAACATCTGCAATTAGTTATAATACTTTTGAAATCATTACATGTCAGTAAAAAAAGCCCCCATATATTGAAAAGAATATGTTTAAATTTCAAAACAATCTTAAGAAATGCCACTGTTGTTTCATTATCGCTCAGGGGGTTAATGATGCCAGTAACTCTCACTGAGAGAACTGGCTTTTTTAATAACTTCTATCACAAAAGTCAACCCACGCTGCTATAGTCTGATACAAAGGAATGTCATTTCCAAAACAAAAATAGTTCTCCAAAACTTCTGAATTTTTTCATGCATTGAAATGTTGATTCATATTACTTACATTAGAAACGACATCTGCCTGTCACAGTCAAGGTGACCTATATGATTTATAATTTTTTTAGCACTTTTGTGGTACTGCTAGTTTAAGGGTATAATTTTGTCTCTGTATTCAACTATAATGGGACCAGATCAGATCAGGGCTTTGTTCTGGTATCTTCTTGTAGAGGCCAAAATTAGTAATTTTTATAAGATTTTTGCATTACTAGCCTGTGCTTCAGAGAGCTTAGAACAAATACATTGTAGAAGCCATGTTGTTGGGAAGGATGAGTTACAGAGAAACAATTGCGTGCTCACGTATCGCAAGGTAAAGATGATTTTGTCTCTCAACGATTTGTAAGAATGTCTTCCAAGTCCATTCCTAGTGTGTTGCTGGAGGCAGTGATTTCTTTAGCAATAGAATGAAGTAAGCTTGTTTCTTTGTTTTCTTGTACCTGATGTTGTCATTTAAACCAGCACGTACTCTGTGAAAAAGCTGATCTGATGGCATTTTGCAGTCACTTTGTCCAGCTGTGAATAGTGGCAGTGTCTGCAGCTGCATGGGCATGGGTGGAAGGAAGATGCAGTTTTGCAGCCTTATCCTCCATCAGGAGGTCATCAGTGTGCTTGCTACCCAGACAGAACCACTGTGAGAGCGGGAACTCAACTCTCCCTTGAAACCTGTGTTGCCAAGCAGCAGAGAAACAGATGAAGCAGCACCTACTGTAATCTGCCACCACTGTGCTTGCTCAGTTTGTTTCCTTTTGAGATACAGGATGTTATCCCTTCCACATTTGCCATTGTGAATAAACCAGAGAGGCTCTTTGCTCTCAGGTCCTTTCCTTGTGTTGCTTCCGTTCATTGATCTCTCGTCCACTCTACTTTTCTATGTGGTGTTAACAAGGTCATTCTGGAAACCCAACAGAGGCCAAGAACTGCATGAGATTTGTATTATGTTAAATTTACACAGCATTGGCAGCTGAGGCTGAATTTTCATTATCCCTGAGCAGTGTATAGTCTGAGGCATCTAGCTGAGAAGCTGTGATACTATCCTGAATAGTTTGTACATGCTTCAAGGTCAGCTTGTAAATATAGCTATTATTTTATGAAAGGGAAATATCCCCTTTTAGTCAACATTCAGGACCAGGACATTACTGGAAGGGCAAGAATACCTGTGGGACATTTGTTGGTTTTTTTTTTTATTCAGAACACTTTGTCCACAAACTGATGCAACGAGTTTTTGTTTCAAGAAGCCAACTCCAAAATTACATTTCCTTGAGGTGACTTACCGAGTATTGCAATAGTGCAGTACCTGCAGGGCAGTTAAAGGAGGTTGACAGTGGCCCATGATATT
Organism: Microhierax caerulescens; assembly: GCA_035590215.1. Classification (NCBI taxonomy): domain Eukaryota; kingdom Metazoa; phylum Chordata; class Aves; order Falconiformes; family Falconidae; genus Microhierax; species Microhierax caerulescens. The sequence goes on along the minus strand of JAVJGJ010000057.1, from coordinate 56,690,806 downwards.
TCAGACTTCTGGGAGAACAGTGAATTGTGGAACATGGTTGGGTTGTGTGAGCCATCTTGGTTGATTCAAGGCTGGCTTAAATACAACAAAGCATTTATGCACATTGCTTAATTTTAAACCAATTAGAGTATTCTTATGGCATCATGTTCAGCACATGTTTATGTACTTCACTAGAGAAAGATGTTACTGTGTATTGCAGGTATATCAAGCAGGAAGAAAATCTGTATTGCTGTTTGCTGTATAAGGTTGGAGGCTCAGATCTTTCTTTAATTAGTGTATTTATTGCTTCAGAGATCAGGGAAAAAAAATAATTTTTCAGTTTCTCCAGTGAGGGCCCAGTTCATCAAAGTTCTTAGCTCAAGTTAGCACTGTACAACTTAAATGCCGTTTTCAGCATTGGACAGGACAAAACCCTAACTGCCACATCTGCAAAAACAAATGAAGCCTGGGATGGTGAATACATTTCCAGAACTGTGGAAACTGATCTAATGTAACATTAAATCCATGTGGCTCTTTTTTATTAGCAGCCACTTGGATGTCCAGGCAGGTAATTCAGAGCAAGTGTGTTCCTTTGAGTGATTCAAAAAAACTGGAATGAAAATCCATTTTCACATCAGTTGCTAAATACTGACCAAAGGGGCAAATATGCTGAGCCATGTTCTAGTCTGGGGGTGGGGGACAGAAAAAAAAACACCTTATATATATATCTTTCAAGATAAAGCACTGGGACATGAATGATCCACTGTTGTTAAGGTGGAAGGAAAAAGAGCTGCATGTCACAATTACACCTTCATTTCCTACCAAGTAAAAAGTCTTCCTGTAAAATTGCTCTGTTTGTAGCTTATGTCTTGAGATAACTTTTGCACCTGCTGCTCAAAGATTAAATTACTTCTGTTGAAAAGAAACTGCCACTTTGGGTCACATATGTTATCAAATGATGTTTTTTGTTTATTTGTGCAGCTAGGGCTACCGAATTAGTTCTTTCTCTTCATTTTGAGCTTTACTATGGATCTTCATTGTAAAACAATTTCTCTACAATAATATCTGTATTATTAATACTTTAGTCACATAAGTAATTCTATATTCATCCAAAACCCACTTAGTTACCCCAAGAAGTTATGCATTCTCATTGTTAAATACTTCATTCTTTCACTGTCATGTCTGGTATTTTACTCCCTGCCACCCTCACCCCTTTTAATGGCATGGTTGTTAAAGTAATCTTAATGTCAGTCACCAGTTCAGCATCCTTCTCAGTGTGTGCAGAATATAGCATAAGAGCAATAAGAAACTAAGAACAGTAGCTACTTCTGAAAAATCAGGTTTATACGTAGATGAGTTCCCCAACATATGTCTTTTAGAATATTTGCAGAAAGCTTATAATGTGGGTACTTTTAATGTAAAATAATAATCTTCTAAAAAAGTTATTTGAGATATAGTTCTTTAACTTTGTACGGGTCTTATTCTGGAATAATTATTTTATGGACATAAGCTCAATAATAATCAACATTTGTGAACTACAGAATTATCTACAATCACAGTATTTTAATATGAAAAAGCTGACTAATCAGAGCTCTTGACAAAAAGGCAAAGGAGTAATGGCTGAATATATGCTACAGCATTTAACAAACTGAATTGAATTGCTCAGTCCCTCAGAGTTGCCTCTTTAGTGATACTTTCTGTTTTGACGAGATCATTTACTTAAGCTGTCTCTCAACACATACAGTTAGTGGCATATGGAGTCAAGTAAGCCCCAGCTTTTCATCCTGTTTCCATCAGGGAGTAAAATTTCTAAACAGAATCAGGTGATGATTCAAAATGGAAGCTAGTAATTCAATTTTGTATGTTGTTAGACCTCACAGTCTTAGTACACATTTGGTTACTTCCACATGAAATGCATCAAACTTGCTATCTGTCTCATGCGTATTTGTTTTGTTTACCAATAGTTCTCATGAATATCTAATGCAAGAGGTTTAAAATGTATTTGCCATAACTCATATGTCTTGTCTGAAGAACCGTCATAATTTATGCTCAATATAAATGCCTAAAAAATAAGACTGTGCTTCTAGGAATGGTAGCAGAATAGGGCTTCAGCAAAAAAATATTTTCTGTTTGTGTCATCAAATGGTATAAGATTTTCCAGGGTATTTCCAGTGATTAGAGAAGGCTAAACAAAGTGCAAAAAGAATTAATGTTGTCCTGAGTGCTGAATGATATCAAGAACTAATGCAGCAATCAACCCTTATTGTTCCAAAGAGTCATTTTTTACAGTAGGAGAAAAATGTAGCAATCATAATCCATAATACAATGATGGAAGATGCAGCGAGAGTGATATTGCATTAAAGTTCATATTTAATTTTTCACTAAATATCAACAAGTTCAACGACATCTGAAATCAGATTTTTATAGGCAGGTATTGTTTCAGCTGTCAGTACTTTTTCATTACTTGCCATCAATGAATATTTTCAAGAAGCAGATGTGGTCTTTAACTTAGCTGTGCTCAACTGATGCATCAAGACACACTTAGAAAGGGAATGCTGGAAGATTATTTAATAAGCAGTGATTTAAACATGGGGAAGAGTTAAAGGAAATAACAAAACCAGTGTGCACTGAATTGCAAACAGGAAATAGTTTCTTTTTGCTAGTAGGGCTCCATAAAAATAAAGACTCAAAGCAATGGATGTGCAATTGATGGTGACAGAATTAAAGTTCCCAATATGTAAGGTTGAGTCAAAGTGTGTGCCAGTTGTGGTAGTTTTTCTCTTGCCCATAAGAAAAACCTTATGATTCCAATAATAAAAACAATTTCACTCAAATGCTGCAGCTTAATTCTTATCCCTTCAAACCAAACCCCAGGAGCTGATGGCACAGAAGATACGGGAATTATATATCACATCAGTGCAGAACGATCTAATTTGCTCTGATGCAGAAGTCCTGAAGAATTATGCTGCTAAGGCGATCCAATCAGCCAAGGTTTATTCTTTTCCTGTTCTAGTTTAGAAAGCAAAAAAATTATCTGAAAACTAAAGCTATGCCTTCCAGAGAGTTACCTTATCACAAAATCAGTCACAAATGGAATGCAGAAATCTTTCAGGGAAAATAGACAGAATCCATCGCGGTAGTGTTATCTTCATTTTAGAGCTTCAGTAATGATATTTCAGAGGAATTCACAATGAACCTACAAAAAGGGAGACATCTGTAAGTTTCACTTTGATTTCATACATGAGTTACAACAACAGCTCCCAGATTGAGACTGTCCCCTCTGATGACAGTAAACAAACCTATGCCTAAAGAACTATGTCAAAAAAATCTTGCTAACATAAGTAGAGTGTACCAGAATGTCTTCAGAGTTCACTTGGCCAAATGCAAAAGTACTAAAATGTGATGTCTCTTTCTGCTACTAGTAATGCAACCAGGTATGACGATCCAGAAAGCTCAGTGGGGTCACGATTGGGCATGGCCTCTTTTGCATCTAGGGTAGCAATTTAAATCCAAAATAAGTGAATACAACAGGGATTGAATTCTGTTGCCACATCTGCTCTCGGTTAGTAGGTCTCAGAGTTCCTGGTAAACAGCTACTGTATCACATGCAAAATGTCTCACCATAGTTGTAACCCTCCTGATCCACAGAGAAAGAAATAATATAGACTGGAGCAGGCAGGAGAAACAAAATTCTCACTGGTTCTGTAGGTTGTTCCCCTTTGGGCAACAGATTTACCTTGAGGAATTGGGCCAGGAGTAGCAAAAGAAAGCCTGTAACCCTTCCCACCTACAGCTTTTAGTACTAGCCTTATACTTAACCAAAGTTGGTAAATCATGTTTCAGTTATTCTTCATGGACATTAGAAAGGCATTTTCAGGTCTACGTAGAACTACTAAATGACAGCTAAAAAACCAGCAACTAAGGAAATTAAAGCAAGAAATCATTATTTTTTTCCACTGAAGAAAATGTATTTCATGTTTGCATTTTACTCATTCTCTCTCAGTAATAATTTAGTCTTGTGCAACAGGTCATTAACCTGCTTAACAACCCTAAATCTAGATGTTTTCCCTTTAGAGAAACGTAGTGAAAATACCAAATCTTCTTTCCACTTCATTTTCTTTGATAGCTTGGGGGAATACATGAACGTGATTTTTCTCTCAGTGGCAAACAGTAGTTTAGCTATTAACTACATGAGATCTAGATTTGGGACCCTTACTGTGTCTGTGTACAGTCTTATCATCTGCTGAGTCTGACTGTATTCTGATCAATATTGTGTAATGACTATGACCACAGGTGGGACATTTCAAGGATATTTCAACTTCCATTGTCATTTGACAGTAGGGAGAAAGTGTCACTGAGAAGTTACTTGACCATCTTGATCTTTTTTTTCCTAATCAGAAACCCAAGGAAAATCCTTGATTGGATAATTCAGTTTCTTCATCCCTGTCTCCCATGCAGCATAAATCATGTGGTTGTTCAGGAGGCAGATCATGTAAAGAAAGTGAAAGCTAGAGCTACTCCTAAAAGCCAAGTGACAGTTGAAAACTCCTCCTGGGTTTCTGTTCTCTTGCATTTGAATTGGTCCTTCATTAGAAGTTACTATTCTTAAGATATGTTAAGATTTTCCACATTTCCCTTGATGTGTTCAGTCCTGTTCTCACCTGTGTCAATGTTCTTTTCAAATTCATTACCTGGAGGCAAAGGCCAAAACATTACTAGCTGTGTGACTGTTTCTGCTTGAAGTATTATAAAACCCCATCTCTCTGCCAGAGATGTTCACTGACAGAGATGTCAGCCAATATGGTGTTCCAGAATTAATTAAAGAGTTTGTCTGCCAGACATTCTTTAAGTCTGCATTTCCTCATTTTATTTTTACTTTTTGGCATGTAACAGTATTTCCATACTTATTAAATCCTCACTGATAATTACATGCAAAAGAGCAATTAGCAACAGACAATTTAGTGGTAAAGTTGTTATCATTGGAACTGTTTACCATTCAAAGCTGCCTGAAAGTGACAGCAACCTGTTTCCAGCCCGTTGTATTTCTCGGTTGTGTAAGTGACGGGGCCCTGTATATCAATGCAAAATGGCACCAAATGAAACTTCACATCAGTGATATTGTTCAAGCGGAGCTTCCAGCTGAGGTGGTCTCTGTTTCTCCAGCCTATCTTTCTGTTAAACATGAAATCATACCTGTACATTAGACAGCTACCTAAATGGATGTAGTATATCAGGTGTTTCCTAAAATCAAAACCTAATTTCACTGCTTATTGCTGTGTGTTGAGTGACCTGTCCACATGCTGCCTCCTGTTCTTACTAGAAAATAGCCCAAGTTCCATGAGTTAGCATAAATGATATTTGTTACTCAGAGAAACCCAGTGGTGACTGGGATCTCTGGAGGTTTTCTATGCTTGTTTTCTATACTCGATTTAGTAGAAACTTTAATTACCTGTCTGCAGAAACATAGTTTATGTTTTCCAAAAATAATATTGCTATTTCAAGCACAGTCACTAGGCCAGCAGATGCAGAACCCTCATCAATCAGTTCATATCTGAAAGAAGGAAAAGATTTTATGATTAATATAAAGAACTCATCCTGACTGAGAAGTTCAGGGCAGGTATTTGAACACCTCTCTGATCATGGACTCAGCAGGAACCACAAAGTCTCACATTTTTGACAGCCCTTTGGGCTGGAAGTGTTTGAGTCCGTTTATGTATGGGCCAGAATATGCATAGGCACTACCAGTTTTATGCAAATAATTGTTAATGTCCATTGCCTCTTCTGATATGCATCAGAGGAAAGATTTGAAAATGGTGCTGGATAACCAAAAAGGAGAATGCGTGGAAAAGAGAAGACAACCCCCAGGCTTTGAGGCTTGATTTTTTTCTAATATTTGGATACTTAGTCTGTTGCTTTTTTGCCTTGTTTACATTGCAGTTATGCAAGACCACCTCTCCTGTGTAAACCTTGCTATCAATTGTCACTTCTTACTGTCAGCCACCCCACTAAAAAACTGCTTAGAAAACACAGGACACTTATGAATGAAATCTGGTAATCTCAAAGAAATTTGGTACGAGTTTGTACAGTAACACTAGGAAAGAAAAGACTGAGGTAAGGACCCAAGTTCATAGCTCCCTTTAAGACAGCCAGGTAGCAGAATATACTCATGACAGTTTTAATGCCCTTGCTCCTCTAAAAAGCCACTGTGGTGAGCTGGCCCTGGCTGGGTGCCAGGTGCTCACCAAAGCTGCTCTGTCACCCCCCTCCTCAGCAGGACAGGGGAGAGAAAATATAATGAAAAGCTTGTGAGTCGGGGTAAGGAAGGGGAGAGATCACTCACCAATTGCCATCATGGGCAAAACAGATCCAACTTGGGGAAATTTATTTAATTTATCACCAGCCAAAATCAGGGTAGGGTAATAAGAAATAAAACCAAAACTTAAAAACACCTTCCCCCCACCCCTCCCTTCTTCCCAGGCCCAGTTTCACTCCCGATTTCTCTACCTTCTCTGCCAGGCAGCGCAGGCAGACGGGCAGTGGGGGCTGCGGTCGGTCCATCACACGCTGTCTCTGCTGCTCCTTCCCCCGCAGGGGGAGGCTCCTCA
>JAVJGJ010000057.1:56658871-56682147 GCA_035590215.1 Microhierax caerulescens | reverse complement strand
CCCCGCCCCCCCACCGCCTCCCCCTCCACCGCCCCCCCCTCCCACCCCAGCTTGCCTTAGATGTCCTTTAGCTGCTGCTTTGTGATGGTAATGAAACTAAACAGTATTTCAAAGTGGGCTTTGATTAGCATGATAACCGTGTAGTGGCTTGATGGCCAGTGTGGAATGATTATCTAGTCTTCCAGCACCAACAGCTTCGAAGAAAAGTTACACAGCCTGTTAAAATGCACGTATGTATGTATATATACACATGTATGTGTATGTGTTTGCATTCACATAATACATACAGGTATAACTCAGACATCAATCAAACCTGACAAGGTCCATTAATTGATATTCCCTGTTAGAACTGTGCTTTCTTAATGCACAGGCTAATAGCACCAATTTGCCACAATTTGCCTGGGTAGTGCGTTTGCATTTAAATAGTGGATAGGAGGTGGGATTGCAGCAGAGCTCAGTAATTACTCATCATGTAGAGTAACATCATATGCTGCTAGTCAAGCCGCTGGGCATGGCTGGAGATGGGACATCTGGAAATGGCGTACAGCGGGAAGACTGCAGAAAACTCACTGTCTCAAGACCTGCGTAACAATGTCAGCGTGCACACCAAGGGCTGAAACTAAAATGCTGTGGCACCACTGATACAGTCTTTCAAATCAGATCATTTAGGGCAAGACTTACCGCTCCAGCTAAGAGTTGCATCTCCATCAAAATCAACAAAGATGCCTTAGTTTGTGCTGAGAGCATGCCCCTTTCTCTCTTGTAATATTTATTTGTTCCTTCTGAAAAATAAATGCAAGACAAAAGTTTATTTCTGGACTGTTGCTATATGACATGGGTCATGGTTTGAAGAGGTTATAACCACACAGTGTGATGGGATGAGTGGTAACCCATTGGCTATTTCACAGTAGTTAAACTTTATGATACATGACTGATGCCTCTGGTTTTGTTTCTTTTTGAGTTTCAACTTTCATTTTCCCCTTTTTAATTATTTGGAGCATGAACATGAAAAATTGCCTTAATTGAAACAATGTTTCCTCTGGTTTTCTTTTATATAATGTTTGTACATATTTTGGCAACCCTTCGGGATGCTGCTTGTTAAGCAAATGTATGGTAAGTGACAACTTGGTAGTCTGTATCTGTAATCCAAGCAGAAAGTAAGAGATGAGTAGGTACGTTACAGAGGCAACGCCAGATGAATTCAGCAGCAGCATGAAGCTGATCACTGTGATAAAAAGCAGTGTGTCGTGTCTGTAAACGTACTCAGAACTGGGGGCTGTGGTTACTGTAGAATATCAAAAGGCCTTACAAAGAGGTTTATCTCCTTTATCTCTAGAGATATAAATACCATGAATCCAGTACACACTTTGCAAATATTGTTTATTTCTTTTGTGACTGTTTTTACAAAATTCAGTAACTGGACATTAAAATAACAGATAAAATTCAAGAAGTCCAGGTACATGGGGGAAACAGTCTTAATTTCACAAATGAAACAGTGTGAGTTTCTAACTCAGGAGTTAGATCTAGGAGCTATAACATATGTGGGTTTAGGCAACTATTAGATAAATTCTCAAAGCAAGGCAACAGAAAACAAGGAGTTATTTGGAATAGCGAAGGAAGCAGAGAATATCCTGATGCTGCTGTGTAAATTTTGGATGCAGAGGGCCCTAGGTTAACAGCTAGATGGGTATAGGGGGACTGAGCGGTTGGGGAGCAGCTCCACAGGAGCTAAAACTAGTCAGCTGTATGCCACACATAGTGAGGAAGGCCAAGAGCATGCTGAGCTGCATCAGTAGGAGCACCATGGGCAAGAGATTATCCTGCTTCACTCAGCACTCATTAGAGCACAGCTGGAATACTGACATCCAGGTTTGGGCCCTACAGTACAAGAAACACATTGAAAAATTGAAGTGAGTTTGGCAGAGAGCCACGGTGGGGGTCAGAGCTGGGGCACTTACCCTTAAAGGAGATACTGAGGGACCAGGGTATCCTCAGCCTGGGAGAGGATGGTTCTGGGAAAACCTATCAGCAGTACCTACTAACCAGTACTAACTTAACTAGTACCTACTAACCAGTACCAATGCCTACTAGTTAGGTTACTGAGAAGCTGAAGCCAGGCTCTTCCTGGCGGTGCACAGCAGGAGAACAAAGGACAATGGCCATGGAGTGATACAGAGACGAAGTGGTGCATCTGACTGGGTATAAAATGAAAATACTTCCCGGATGAGACTAAAGAAATATTGGAGCAAGAAGATTGTGCAGTCTCTGCCCACAGAGGTTTTCAATACCCAGCTGCATAAAGCCCAGAGCAACCTGGTCTGACCTCATAGCTGCCCCTGCTTTGAGCAGGAGGTTGGACTGTAGAACTCCTGAGATCCCTTCCAGCTTGAATTATCCGGTGACCCTGTGCTTCACACAACACAGAACTAACCTGTACAACTGCACTGCAGGATGCTGCAGACACTGTAGGTCAATGTAGATTTCAGAAACTGGACAAGATCACCAAAGGGAAATGCACTGATGTTTTGGGTATGAACCCCAAACATTTGGAGGATGGGAAATGTTAAAGAGGAAATGCAACCTTAGGTAAAAAACTAAGTTTATTATAATCTCATGTTCTTCCTTGGGCAGCAGCTTATGGCTACTGTTAGAGATGGGTTACTGGACTAGATGGACTAGCTGTCCATCTCCCAAACCATTACAGCTATTTTTGTGTTCTTATTTCTATAAAATACACCATCAGCTTGAGCTACTCTTTCAAACCTAAAATTTTGCAGAGCTTTTAATTACAGGGAAGCACAGTTTTTAGAACGTCATCTCTACCCTTGGAAGGAATAGGAAAATAATGAGGCTTTTCAGAGGGCTGGGTTCTTTTTCAGTCAATTTTCATAATGACAGTATTTGGGGGGAAATTGAAGATTGTAGCTTGTTACCAGAAAGTACCAGAAATTATGTAAAGAGATCTATTTTTATTTATTTTTTTTTACTTTTTCAAAAGTTCAACAAGTTCATTGCAATCTGCCTTTCAAGGTCATCCATCTGAATCAATGATCTTAGCTCCATCAGTTCTGATTTTTTGAATAAAATTGTAATTGCCAGCCTTTTAAGCACCAGCTGTTCTATTGAAACATGATACTGGTGGTGTACTCAGTCCTGGTGGAAAAATATCTGTGAGCTGCTCTTCACTGAAGCCTCCAAACTGATTGCAAGAAGCATTTATGGTCCCAGAATTAAAGGGGCCACAACCAGATCCTTTACGGATACAGTTGCCTCTCTCCTTTTGTGAATTACCCTGTTCAAACATGCATTTGAACCTCCACTGTACTTACTCCTTATCAAATAAGGAGAAATATATAATACAGTGTAATGTGCAAAGCAATAATCTGTTAGCTCGTCCATATGATGAGCCACATGGTATCTATGTACAGAAACAGAAATACTTTGGGAAAACGTTTCTCTCGTTATTTAGCAGCACCCATTAGTTAGGAGTGTGTACCATCTTCTAGCAACAGGAGACCAAATCTAACATTTAAGGTGATGTAGCATACTGTGCTAGAGAAGAGATCAGTGATGAAAAGAGAAGCTGAAGTGTGTTTCTAGCAGGATTTGCAGGAGAATTGAAAGGCTGATTGGCACAGGAAGTTGCATGGGAAAATAAAAGCAAGAGGTAGAATTTGTCTTGGCAGGAAAGTGATGTTCCACTATTAGAAATGCCTGCAGGCCAAAAAGAAAAAAAAAATCCTGTGCTGAGATTTAACATGGATTTTCCAAATGCTTTAAAGCTCAGACCCTACACTAAATATCTTCCTAAAGCACGTTACTGTTTGAGCTACACAGAAGTTTTCTGTCATGTTCAGAGAAACCAAGGACAAGTGCTTATTTATCCTCTCAAGCTGGGATCATGGCAGTGTCTGGTGCAGGTGGGCAAGATGAGAGGAGCAGTATGGCACTGCCAGCTGCTGCAGCCCTGCCTCCCCTCTCTTCCCCTGAAACATTTTTTCTTTACATGTTATATGATAATGTATTTTCCTTTTTTCTTCTGTTTTTATAAGAAATGAGGACAGTGGTAGTTTAGGAACACATCTGAACAGCAGCTCCTGCCAGGTCAGCTTGCTACCAGAGGGCACTGGGGCTTGAGGATGCAGGGGAAGGAACTTGCCCTGTCAGCCACAAGATCTGAAGCACTGCAGTAGTGCTGGCTGATTAGGCATTGCTGTATTTTTCTCTGTTAATTACATGGCGGTTTCTCCCTCCAAAGCCAGGAAAATGGCCACACTGTCAGAAGTCTTTACATACAATGACACTCATCCCTCTGCAGTGTCCTATCAGGAATCTCAGTGTCTGGCAAGTCCCTGCTCTCTGTAAATCTTTCCCTTACACAACAGACCTTAAGCAGTATTCCTGTATTCAGCACTCCTGCCAGTCAGACCATTAACTCATAAGGTCCCGGTTCAAGAATGCCTTTATGCAGGTAATGTCATACCTCTTTTACTAATGATTGCACTTCGCATGCAATCATTATCCCTATAACCTGGCCAAAGAAGTATTTCTTCCTGAGTCAGAAATAAGTGTATTGCCTTTCCTGGAGTGAAAAGGCAATACACAAGGAACAGTGAAGGAATGCAATACTGTATTATTTTCTTCTTTATTATATAGAAATTAATACAGAGAAAGATAAAAGCAATGTGTGCATCTTTCAGTTGGAAGTGCTGGTACAATTGCGTGGAGCTAACGAGGTTATTTCTTTTGTGCCACCCCTGTCTATCTCTTATTGCAGGTATTTGCCATGGGAATTTTATTTCACTGCTTTTGTATACACCACCTTTTTGCCACAGTAGTTCTTGATCTCATGCAGGATTGCTAGGCATTCCTATAGGACTGGTAACAGTTACAGAGGACTCCTGTTGCTCACCAGTAACGTATTTCTGAAAAGCAATGAGGGGAAATTCAGAATGACCACAGGAATTAATAATAATAATAAAAAAAGACATACAGGCCAGAGAGCTCAAATTATTTCATTTAAGGTAATATACAAGGCCGAGACTACATCTTTCTTTTCAGGGATGCTAACTTTGTCACGTTGATGTTTGCCCTTGCTTTAAATAGTATCTTCAGGTGTTGTGTCATGATAACTGAGGCTGAATGGAGAGTCGTTTTTATTTTGAGATACGTAACTAGTGCCTTATCTCCAGAAGGAGCCACTGCAAATAGTCTGAGCATTTCCAGTTCCTACTTCTGTGCTGTGTCTGGCTTCTGCTACCCAACACAAGGTCATTTCATCTTAATATTTCATTGAATTGGTGCATTAGTTATGTATCAAAGATGATGTCTTAATAAAAGGCAACAGGGAGGTATAGATGGCATTTGAAGGCTGTTTACTCTGCATGGAAAAAGAACTCTGATACTTGTTCTTCTGAAAGTTGAAGGCTCCAGCTCTGGAGTAGGCGAAATGCACAATATACATTTGGTGTTATGTGAATTTTAGAGCTGGTGATAGACATGCAATCCCAGTCAGTTGGCAGGGATTCACAGAGCAGGCAGAGGCTGCTGCAACTAAGTAAGCTTTCATTTGCTGCCTTGTATCAAAACTCAAAATTTGGAAGTGGGCAGAAAACACTTTATCATACCATGGCAAATTCTTGGCTTCATAGCCAAAAATGCTACTGGGATTTGTGACTAGCATCAAACATGCGGTACTAGTGGGTTTTGCATGGGCGCTGGACTGAGAGCACCCAACTCATTCCATACAGGTCACCGGGTGGTCTGTAGGGACTAGCAGTCCTTGGCCGCTACCAACTACCAGCTGGCGTTGGAAGAGTTCAAGGTGAAAGTTCTCCATATAGGTACAGAAAAAGTACAGAAAAAAATAAAGACCCTAGTCTGACGATGGATATTTCACTAACTCCTGCTAACAGTGTGATATTTTTTCCTTATAAGTTACGATTTGTTTGCAGAAGTCCCCTTCTTGTTTTTTCTCTGTGAGATCAGAATCTTAGAGAAACAAGAAAGAGCTCCTGTCAACTTTTATGACTAAAGGTGATTACAGGAACATTATATTTTTTTTTCTCCTTGAACAGATTTCAGATATTTTTTACCTTCTGTTCCTGTGGGTCATTTGATATGTGAATGTGTTTATCTGTCAAGGTAGTTCTCCCAGATATCCTGAAGAACTCTTTTCCTCCAGGGTCTTAGTTTATATATTACTTACAGATGCAATACACAAAACCTATTCTCAAATGCAATCTCTTTAAGTTTGCAGAATGGCTGATCAAGCTGTTGGCTCAATTTGCTATCTGATCATTTAGTTGATAAGGTGAATCTTGACTCAGTCAGGTTTTCCATGGTGGATCGATCAAGTAATGGAAGCTGAATACTGTATTTTCTCACCCTAAGATAACCAGGGAGAAGATCAGCATCACTAGACATCTATTTTGGTAGATAGTTTAAGCTCTGAAGCTTGATTTTTATCAGCTATTAATATCCATGAAAAAGAACTGCATATCAGAATGACAGCATTTATACCCACTCTGCTCTTATGTAAATAGCTACGTGAAGTGCATAGGAGTCATGGGTTGACCCTGGGGTGTTTCGTACCAGTGACACTGGTAAATGATTTTGCTTGAGACTGCCTACAAATGACTAACAAGTGAAACACCCTGAACTAATAATAGAAATGTGCAGTAGAACGGATTGATCCTGAGAATCACATTTTTACTTTTTCCCTTTAAAATGCATTTGATTTCATCTGGACTAATTCATTCATTATTAGTAAGAAGACAATAGGAAAATTGCTTTTGGAGGAACGTAAAGGCAAAGCCAAAACCAAAAAAAAAGGCAAAAGGGGGCTAAATATAAAATACACCTTTGGATAAGATTATAGCTGTTTTTTTAACAGTAAGGATGTGAGACAATTTCAAAGTTCTCTTCAACTCATCAGAACTGAATGGTAATCAAACAAAAAGTGGCTTCCATCTTAATATACTATTATTCTCCCTTAATATAGAATGTACCATCAATTACTGAAAATTATATTGAAACTCTGCATTAAATTCATTAAATGTACTACATGACATGACTTCTAGAGAGTATTTTTTATCACACTTGCCTGGTTTACACATTATTCTTTCCCTCATCAGAAAGTTTGTGAATGACCAAGAATTTCATACAGCACCCATCCTTTGCTTAACTTTTCACATTTTATTATAAAACATCCATAGATCATTGTGGATCCCAGTCCCTTTTGAAAACAAAAATATTGTCCTTTTTAAAAAAATAGAAAATACAACTTTCTAAATTTTAATTAATTGTAATAATTGCAAAATGAGTGAGATTTTTGTTTTTGTAAAAATAAAGAGGATTTTTAGTTGTAAAAGACAATTATTTTAAAATGTCTTCACTGAAAATGAGAGAACCTAAACAAATACAACATTCACTCCATTGGCTATGTGCAACCCAATAAAGTTTAATTAGATATAATCACCTTCTGTCATTTCCACTTCTCCTGCCTTCTGAAAGTGGGGCATTATGAAAACTAAATTGCCTTTTCATATAGGAATCAATTTCAGGAAATCAAAGTTGTCTTTATACAGTCTGAATTTCTCAGTAAATTAAGGTTCTTGAAGTACTGACCACTTTAAAAAACCTCTGAGCTTCTTCCTTAGTAGATACTGTACCCTAGTTTTCTGTGACTTCTAATCTGAATGACTGTTACATTCTATTAAATCTATCAAAGATGGAATTGTTGCCTGTAGCTTTTCTGCATTGCATCTCAAAGTTACCAAAATTAATGCTCCTGCCAATCTCATGCATATTTGTTTTTGCTTACCTAGATGGCCAGTTTTCTTATATGCATTTTTATTACAAAATTCCGATTAGTTTAAAGGAAACCATGAAATGGCAGTATTTAGTTAAAGATGTACTACTGCTTGAATGCAAAAGTTATTATTCTGCCTTTAAGTTGAATCAAAAAATTCCCTTTCTTACATCCAGTCTTCTGGTGTGATTGCATTCCAGCAAAACCTCACCCAAATCTACACAGGACTGGTAGTTTATATTATGAACTTTACTACTGTAAAGGGGGGGAAAAATCCACTCTTATCATTTTTAGACCTTTGTGGAATTCTCTGTACCAAATGGAAAGGAACTCTTATCTGCTCAGACACTGATGTGAGAAAAAGCAATATCGCCTGTGAATATATTATCTGGATAAAATACTTGCTTTCCAATAATGTCAGAAAAGGATGATAGTGGCCATGATACCCACATGCCTGTAAAGCTCTGCATTTTGCTGATATCTTTATTTACACACCAAGCAGAAAGATGAATCTTCTGGTTTCTAAAAAAAATGATGCTGTGAAGTGGTTGAGAACTGGGTTTGGCACATTTTTCCCCCCGTTACTCTCTTAAATTAGTTCCAAAGTCTTATGCTTGCTTGTTAGCCTTATAAATACAGACTGCTTCCTTTTCTGCTCTGGCTGCTTTCCACAATACTGGCTTCAAAGGACGGGGAAGAGGAAGAAGCATGCTGACAATGCCTGTACTTTCTATGAATCTCTTTCACTTATTGTAGCCTTTAGTTCATACGAATTTCAGCTCTAAGGCATTTGCTTGTACAGCCATCACATCACCGACAGTTTCTCCAGCTGCCCCAAATCCTTTCCAGCTCCAACTCTATTTTAAGGTCCTGGCTGCACCACATCTTCTGGGTGAAGAGACAAAAACAAAAATAAGTGTTTATTCAATGCCTTCTGGATTTAGCAGCTAACCCCTGCAGTTATTTGTTGGAGAAATGGTTGCCGCATTAGTTTAGTTCAGAAACACCAAGCACCTTTTCTGTACTTCATAAATAAGTGATCCAGGATTGTGCACTTAATCCTTGGTGTGTGGAAACCGCTGGGGGATATTATTCACTTCAGAATTAAGAAACGTTAAGTGTATGTGTCTATATATGGTTGTCGACATGTGGGTTTGAATTGCTTGTTACAGGCAGTGGATCTAGTCAGCGCAGGAGCCTCTAGGGCATTTCAGCTGGCCCGCGCAGGGAGGCTCAAGTGAGTTGCTCACACTGAAGTACCTAGTGCTATCTGAGGTGTAACAGAGGCATCCACACCATGATGGCAGGTACAAGGCAGGACCTACAGGAGACCCATGTCCTCCCAGAGCAGCAGTGGAAGGCCAGGAGGGATATTCTAGCGTGTCTTAGCACCAGCCACTTGTGTGTGGCAGCTTCCTAGCCCTCTGCTCTGAAAGGGTTGAATTTCCCTCTCACAGGTCTCTTAACTCCATTGACTATCAAGTCAACTTTGGCACATGGTTCACTTGTGGACACTTAGATGTAGGCATCTAGCTTTAGGTTTCATAATCTGGATCTGAATTTCTTCATAAAACTCATCCCTGGGCCCCACTTGTACCACTTTGTACCACACTGGGATTACATCACCAGGTTCTGGAGACCTTCTGATGCAGATGTCATAATGAGATACTGCATTCAACAGGAAGACTAGAAATATGTAGTCAAGGAGTCTGTGAAATGAGCAGATTTAGAGTACCGTGAATGCATGCACTGGAATGCAACTAGGCCTTAAGGCCGCTGAGTAGACATAGGAGATAAGCAGATGTACACAGACAGGGAATTGGCTAATGCAGATTAGAGCCATCCATAAGGCAAGTTGGTCCTAAATATTTAGTGGGGCTGATTAGCCACTTTGGACTGTTCTGTTTTGTTTTTTTTCCATATCACTCCTCAGGCCCTGCACCAACTATAGATTGCAGGATCCAAAGACTGGACCACTGTTCTTTAGTGAAAGTTAGATAGCAGGTGTAGTGCTACCTATCTTATCTGATGGTTAGGAAAACCATAAATACAAAACTAAACTGTCACCCAATATATATTCTAAATTGAAAAGCATTGGAATGTATATGTTGAATATCTTGAATAACAATTGTCAATATATTTGCATTTCTCTTGCATACAACTCACTGTCAGAGAAACTGGTGAGAAATAGCAGCCAGGCTCATCTTGTGATAGGATGAAGTGTCCATATTGACAACATCACTCCTAGACATCCAGTCTGGCTTTTCTGGAGTTAACCTGATGAGGAAATACAAAAGTCTATTGTTCAGAAATACACAGAAGCCTTTCAGGTCTGGAAAGGTGTAGCTGTGTTGGCATGGCACTGCCCTGATCTAACATGCTCTGCAAACACATCTGAACTGCCCTGAGCCTTGAACTGCTGCCTCTGCGTGGTGCCAGGCTACAGCTTGGGGACCTGCTGGCTCAGGTTGGCTGTAACTCAGGTGCTTCATTACACGCCAGAAATTTGGCTTTCATGTCTAAGCATAAACAGGCAGAGGAATTTCAACTGTGAGCCATCCGTCTCTTCTTCAGCTCATCTGAGTCAGACCTTATTTAATAATACATATATTCAAGACAGACTTCATTGCTCTAGTGCCAAACTGTACAAACTTTAACATATTCTCTGGTTGTTTAAGTCACTTTTAGACACAGATGTTTGCCACCACTCTAATGTCTGGATACACAAAAGACTGATGATCAAATCACATTCACTCCTAACTAGACAATGTATTTAATTAGTCTTTTAAATAAAATTTCTTTGCTACATCCAGATTTCTTCTTCTGCTGTTAACTGATGTAGCACTATTTCCAGCATGGTTTTATCTCTTAGCAAAGACATGTGGGCTTTAAAATTCCTTACATTGTGTAGCAGACTTAACTAATGTGGTCCATTTATTTCCCCTCCAGCACATTATTTCCAGTGTGTAAAATGAATTATTATCTCTTCTTTAGTGTAACAATGCATTATATTCAACAGAAGACCCAAGACTTGTAGTCTATGTTCCCACAAAATGTTCTTCCATGGTGTCTAAATGTCTGTAATTATACTTACTTCCCTAACTGGTCATTCATATTGTTCTAATAGTACTAAAATTATATATTAACATAAAAACTTTATTGAACTTGTTCCCAAAAGACATTACGATCTGAGGGTGCAACTCATTCCCATGCAGCTCGTTTGCCAGCGAAGAGAATACAGATTTTACATATCATTTATTGATGCAAGGTCTAGCTCTTTAGTGTCTGCTTAGGAGATTTTCATCTTGATTGCATAAACTCTGGGTAAAACATTGCTGCTGTCTCAGAGGACTCTCAGCATTTTTAAATAGTACTATTTAAGCCTGTTAAGTGTGTAAAGCTCATGGCATTTATGTGAGAATCACTTTGCCCAGCCCTAAAGTCAGAACCACTTCTGATGTAAAATACAGCTGTTATTTAATATCTCAAAAATTCTAGAGAAAGTTTAAGATGAGGTGTGAAAAATATGATGTTCCTGTGAAACTACAGTGGAGTAGTAGACCAGAAGCATAAATATCCTCTCTGAAATTAAGACTCTAATTGGTAGTAAATACATACAAGTTCGTTCCTTCTAAACATTTGCTATGATCTGTTTCCCTAAGTGAGTCAGAAGAGAGACTTACACCTATGGAATCATTGACTGTGTTTCCAGTAGTATATGGGATTTCCCCTTTAAGTACCAGTGCAGCCCAGTGCTTAGGTTATGATAGCTGATTAGATCACAGTGTGAGGCTTACATAATAATTGCTATCAACTTAATTGTTTTACCTTATATTAAACGCACTACTGCATTTCCACTATTCTCTCTCCCACTATTCAGTTCTTATCTTTCCAATTAGACGACAAAATAATCCAAAAGCTAACCAGCATTGAAAAGAAGGCCATGAAACCCCACTCTTGCTTCTTTCAGATTTCTGTTTTTGAAGGAGATGGAGTGTTGGTTAACATAAGGCTACCATTTAGGTTAATGCTTTTGTTTTGATTATGTTGCTAAAGTGGCTTAGAAGAACTTTTTCCAGTGATTCCAGTTATTGCAGTTATTGCATAGGTTTATTTCTAAATAACTGTATATATTTTATATTAAACCCATTATTGCACCTATTCAGTTAGAATACACGTGTTTTGCAGAAGTCACTAAGAGTTTGGAAAGAATGGACCTTGCCTGAGCCATGCCTAGCTATCCGTCTATCTGTTTTGTCTGCCTATTCATCTGCTATTTAGTCCTTGCTTTGCCTTTGGGAGGTCTTTTACTGGCTTCTCTCTTTTGAACTAAAAAAAACCTCAAGGGAGAAAAAGTCAGGACAGCCTTCTGCCTTTGGAGACTTGGTAAATTGGAAACCATTAACAGTGCAAGACGCATTAGGCCTAAATTATACGTTGAGACCCTGATTTGCGGTGGTGACACACTGCAACAGGTTGCCCAGAGAAGTGTTCGAGGCCAGGCTGGATGGGGCTTTGAGCAACCTGATCGAGTCAATCATCCTCGAGTTGATCAACCCTGCCCATGACAGGAGGGTTGGACCAAATGGTCTTTGAAGGTCTCTTCCAGCTGAAATAATTCTGTGATTCTATGGTTTGTGCAGCAGCACAGCACTGAACTTTACACTGACATTACTTGCTGAAAAAACCTGCTGTATTTCCTTGAGTTTCGTATGCATGGTTGCAGATTCACAGCAGAAATTGAAAATGCTAGAAACTGAAAGCAGTCTCCCACCCCTGCTATTCACTTGCAACATAGTGTAGCACTGGGATATCCCGATTATTGCACTTCTTACTTCTTGAAGAGAAGGGTCACCAGCAGAGCCTGGGTGGTGGTATGAGTCCCTAAATTGCAAGAGCAGTGATCCACAATGATGAGCCATGCATGGGAACAGACTTTCTCTTTTCTACAGGTGCAAAGTTGTGAGGAAGCACGCAGCTTTGCCCAGGGTGAGACCATCTCTTTTTTTCCAATTGCATTTATCCCACAGGCTTGGAGCTGAATGGGAAGGGAAGGCAAATTAAGTATAAATTATTTATTGAGACTCTGATTTGTGGTGGTGAGACACTGGAAGAGGATACCCAGAGAAGTTGTGGATGCCCTACCATTGGAAGTGGTACCCATCACATGGCCAGGTAGGAGTATAGACAGTGGAGAGTCATTTCACTCCAGTTCAAGACTTTTGCCAATTTTACATCGCAAGAAAAACTGCTGCTGTTACCCCAAGTTCATTGAAGCTCTGAGCACATGTGCAATCCCTATTGACTGGCTTCACACCTGGGTAGGTAGTGGAGACCATACAGATGTTTTGGTCTGATTATCTTTTAAAGAAAGGAGATTATGGTGAAGTGGTCGTTCTGAGTATTTGGGATCTATCTTCAGTCTTCTGTATCACTTGCCACTGAGCATCCAGTTTGCAGGAGAGTGCAGCCCTGAATGCTGAGTCTGTCCTGTTCCTCTCTGTGATTACATATGAAAATATCAGGCATTCTTCTGAATACCTTTAAAAGCAAAATTACTCAGGCTAAAAGTCACTTAATCTTTTACACTGTATACATATATATGTATATATATATATGAGATCAGGAGAAAGACTTGCGAGCCAAACTGTCTGCATTCACTCATTAGTTTCTTCTGTGCCTCCTTCTTATGAAATCCATTTTGCTAACCATGATCTACTCTTTTAAATCTATGCAGACTCTCATGAGTCACTTTGTACTTGTCAATGTGTTCTAGCTTGTTGCTGACCAGTGATACCAAATCTTCCTCTATATGTCAGATATAAAAAACCCAAACAAACAAACTTATTTTTTTCCCTTGGATATCTGCATTTTTGAGAAGGATTTTATTGGACTATTTTGGGTTCTCATTTTTACTTCTCTTTTAGACCATTATTTTGAACAATCTTGCCTTTTTAATGCTCATTCCAATGGAGTGGTATAAATATTTTATCTTAAATGTATTCCAGCAGAAGCAGAGTGAACATTAACTGTCTATAAGGGTTAACCCATTAGTGAAAAGGATGCCTGATAAATTGAATGTGTGGCTCTTAGCCAAGAGAGATCGGTATATTCTGAGCATTCATTTTCTGCCTTAGGAGTGGCAAATCATGTTGCCTGTATCAGATGTGATACAGCTTCTGAAAGAAGCAGCCTCCGAGGCAAATTCATACTTTGCTATTCAGAGAACCATCCACTGACTGTGTACATGAATTAAGGGCATGCCTTACTTACAAAGTTATCATCATATCTGGAATTGTAAATGGTAACTGGGAAACAAAAAGAAACCATAAACAACTTTAAAACAAACCAGATTTCATTTTCAAACTATTATGTGATATGTATATTGATGTAAAATTTTTAGGAGGTATTATATTAAGTGCTTTTTGTCATATTGTAAACATTTTTAGCCATGTTTTCTTCTGAGTACTAAAATCAGTCATGAAGACAGTAGTCAGATGCCCTGATGGAGTTGTTAATCCAAAAGCATTCCCATAGTCTCATTATGAATAAGTAAAGAACTGCCAATCAAGCTGTCTAGAAGTGAACCTTTTATGGAACAATATACATTTTAAGAATAATTAAATAGCAGTTAACCTTCCTGTTCTAAAAGAAAATAAGATTCCATACTTTTTTCTTTACAAACTCATTTTGCTTTATAATCTCTATTGCGTAATTCCCTATCTGAAAACTTGACTCTAATTCAGCAGCATTATATTTAATTTACATTGTGTTTAATTTACATCAGTGTAAACACCTGCACAAGAGCAAGGAACAGAGGTCGTGCTTTGACAAATCAGGCCATACTGAGCCCAGTCAAACTCTTCCCAAAGGAAAAAATATAGAGAACCCCAGTGCTAATGTTGCTTTGATGTGCAGGGATTTATGGCAGATCATGTTGCTTGTGTACTACAGCCACAGAAGGCTACAGGGCAGATTTTTGGGGGCCTTCATTTTTTTCTGGCGGGTTATACAGAAAGCAAAACAACCCCCCTGGGTATGGTGAACACCTGTGCACTTGGTGCCTGCTTCACCCAGTCATGTTGAATAAAACCTTCACTGAGTCCTGCACTATGTGAAGACCCAACACCAGTGCCTCCAGTCCACCAATGCTGGTCTTAGCATCAGAGCCAAGTGTATGGAGAAGGGAGGGTTTGGTATAATAGGATGGTGAGGATTACAGTAGCCTCCCCCAGCTTTCTTTGCCTCCTCCTTCTTCTCCTCCTTTTCCTCCCTTCTCAGCTGATGAGGTGCGTTTTGCAAGCACCCAGGCAGCCAAGGGCTGTTAGCAACAAGAAGGACACCAATCCCTGGGGCAGGCAAGGCTGAAGGGGACAGAGGTGGACAGGGGTGGGGAAGCACATCCTTGGAGGGAAGGATGGAAGAAGGGAGGAAAGAAAGAAGGGGAAGGGCAGAATTAGAACATTCTACTCCTGAATACTCTTTTAACTCTAGCATTCTACAGTAGCCCTTATTCACTTACTTTTCAAAGTTATTTTCTGTAATTATTGAGAGGCAATTCTTATTCAACCACATGCCTTTGTCTTTCCTGATAAAAGACATTAGATTTGTTTTGCATGTGGAATTGCTTCAATTGTCTCTATAAAAAGTACTTGATATATTCAAACATTGCAGGACAAGCTTACACTTGAATACAGCAGGCTCTGAAACATCTAGACTCTGCATTCCTGACATACAGCCTATTTATTGTTCATTAAGGAAAAGCTCAATACATTTTGAAGAACACAGAAAATTCATGTGCGTATACAGTTACGGAGGATGCATTCATTTATATATCTTTCATATATTTGAATTATATTTGTAGAATAGGCCTGATCTGTAGAATGTCCTTGTTTTGAAATATGTGAAATGCACTGTCAGTATTAATTTTCAAGATTTTCTAGTGGATGTTTCCTTTTGCTCAAGCAATGCAGGAGGAACATGTTTGTTGCCATTTTGCAAAAAACAAAGTAGTTTCCTGGTGAATGTTCTTTATTTGCTCTTTTTTCCTTAAATTTTCTGGCATGGAGAAAAACATGTCAACAGTTTATGTAGAGCATGCGAGTAAAAATTTTTTTCCCCAGTGTGATTATGTACTCTTGGTATTTCAGCAGTCTATGGAGAAACATTCTGTATATTCATGCACTGACTTTGGATAATTACCATCCTTATTGGCTTCCAGCTGTTCAATGACATTATATACCTATCTACAAACAAATTGTAACCACTTTGGGCTTATAATTCATCATTCATTAGGACTTTAATACAACCTTCTTGTTTTTCTTTCTCAGAGACGAGGCAAGGCAAATAGGAATGAAATAGCCTGAAAGAAACTGTATCACAGTATGGAAATCGAACCTCCAGAATTCAAATTCCAACAACATCAGTTTTCCAAGATGTTTTACATATAGATCTCATTTTCTAATTATTTTGTTACATATTTCAATACTTAGACCACTTTCTACAGAATTTCTGGGCATCTGTGTTTCCTTTGCTATTTATAACAAAACTCCAAAGTGGCCAGAAATCTGAGGTGAACCCATCTTTATCTCCTCTTGAAAGAGAACATCCAAATGCAACAAAATGGCTTTCAGCTTTTAAACGTAGCATTTTGCTTGAACAGAAACTGCAGCTATTTTTCCAAACGGCAAGCTGTTGGCTAAGACAAAATGTTGGTGCAGGGGTTTGTAAACAGTTTCCTTTTTTTTGTCTGCCATTTCTGCATTGTGAGATTTTTTCTTCAGCCTGCTTTCAGTCCAGCATAAACCTTTTGGGCTGTAAGAAATCCCATAAAACCTCCTCTGGACCCTAGAAGAAGTCTTTCTTCAGTAACCTCTAAGGCCTGGATCCCCCAAGGACCTGATTCATGACCCCACAAAGTTTTGGCAGGACTGCAAGCGCACTCCTTGCTGCCTCCCCCATGTCCTCCATACCCATGCACCCTTGAAGCCTCCCCTCCTGTAAGTACTTAATTGCCTTTAGGAAAAGGGAAATTCATCTCCCTGCAAAGGGAGCACCACACTCTGAAACCAGTGCACTGCTGGCAGGACCTGGTGAGCAGAAGCCTTCCTTGCCACCCAGCCACACTATGTTAAAAGGAGATGCCAGTGCTGTGAGCAAAGTAAAACAAGTGCCATCCATCACGTCTTGAGTAGTATGTTCATGGCACAAGAGCAATCAGAATTACACATATACTAAACAGGCAATTACTTTTTGCCAGCTGCCTTTTATTCAAGACCAGAATTTGCAACTGGTAAAAACTACCACAAAGAAAAGACAATGCATATAGCAAAGAAAAAAAATGGAGCAAGATATACTCTTGTAAGATGTACATAGAACTTGCTTTATCACTGTAGACCGTTTACTTTTTTTCTTTTGTGCAGTTACAGTTCCTGTGTGAATAAGCAATTGCAAACAGTGTTTGCTTTTGCAGCAGCACCTTAAAGATTCATTGTTTCAGTCAGGGTAAAGCAAATCCAAGAACTTCAGCTTGGCAAAGCCTCCGAAAATTTATAGTGAGTTTGTGTGCTCAGGTTTGAAACATAGGCAGCAACATCCTTTGGAAACCTTCTATATTTAAATGCAGGCAGTGATTATTTACTCATTGACCACAAAAGCTCTATAAATGTCTAGGTACAGTAGCTGGTGTGCAGGAGTGGGACTGAGATGCTTGTGTTTGAAAACTGATGTCCAAATATCATTGGCAGAGGTCCACTGGGGAAAGGCAGTGGAAACAGTAATCCCTTATGCGCAGTGCATGCTTTTCTGTAGGTTTTGATCCTGTGTGAAACAAATCTGTGCTACAAATCACTGTCATACGGTCCTGGTGCTAGCTGCTACTGCAAGGGGCAGTCGCTTCCCCAGTAGACCTGGGCTAGGTTTGGTAGCATCAGCACTTGGCCAGTTCAGTTTGGCCTAGACACAGTCAGCAATTGCAGGGAAGTGCTTGACCTCCTACAGTATCAGCATTACTATTATCTCACTCTGTTAACAATGATTTCCACTGCTTCCCTCTTTTTTTCTCTCAGGAGTGTGAGGGATCTCCTCTTTTCAGACCCTGAAGAAGCATCTCTAGAGTCTCGTTGGGCTGGGAGGAACAAGGAGGTGACACATAAGCAGAGCAGGATCCTCTGCTTGGTGGCTGCTTCTTGCTGCCCCTGTGAATTTCCTTTTTTGAAGCTAAGAGCATGGCAGTGTCATGGCTTACAATGAGTGCTTACACGAACATGAGCACAGTTCTGAGTTACCTGTATCTGTGCAGTAGCAAGCACCCTGAGAGTACTCAACATAATTTGAGTTAGAAGACTGGCGTGCAAGTAAATGGCATGCACTACCTATGTGCATTGGGAAGAGTCTCAGATGTTACAGACCTTGTCAGGCCAGTTTCAGTTAATAGTTGGGTGTGAAAGCAATGACCCTACCAGGTATGGGCTGCATCAGCCCTGGGACGCGGGTCAGGAGTAGCAGCACTGCGCCCCAGCCTGATCCTGCCTGCTTGAGGACAGGACCCCCTTTGGACAGAGGGCAAGAAGAAAGCCGGTGGGTGAGGGGCTGGCAGAAACGCTCCCCTAGATGATTCCTTCCCTCAGAAGCTTGGTGTGGTGAAGTGTAACATCGCATTTCTTTCAGAGGCCTCAGAGACTATTGTTTTGGTGAATCTGAACTGGGGTATTTTCCCTGAAAAAACATCCAATGTAAATAACCATTACAAGCCACCAGAGTAGACTGAAACTTCGCATTTGAATTGCTTATAACAGCTTATTTCTTGTTCTACACAAAGGGTTAGCTGCAATTTCTGAGCTGGTTCTATTAGACTTTATTTAATGAGATACTTTATTGCATTATAAAACTGCAGACCCCCTTGTTTGTGCAGTTCCAGGTTCTTTACTTTCTTGTTGAGACATTGCCAGTCACACTGTTTTGGTGTCTGTAATCTGTTCTATGGGTCACAAATGAGCATCAAAGGATTTTTTTTTTTTTTGAGTCAGTCTTTGTTGTTACAAAGGCTTTGAGAGTGTTTCTGGTATTTTTGTACAGGAGCCTTGTAGGAGAAAAAGCAATGCATATACTGGAAAACAAAAAGCTCCTTGCTAAGTAGCATAATATGCTACCTTCATGTTGTATCACAGTGAAAATTAGTAGCTAGGGAGCTTTATTAAAATATTATTTGCTATCAATCTGCTTAGTATATTGTATGAGAAAAAGTTCAAAGTGACATGTTGGCATTGGCTGCCATACAGGTGCCATTTTCTCTCACAGTCGTATGTTACTCGATTATCATTATCCTGCATTTCTTCATTTTCTAGACCAACCTTTAATAAGATTGCCAGCACCTAAGGGTCTGTTCAGCAGCAGGCTGGGCAGCCTCCTCCTGCTCTTTCTTCAAGGGAACATAGACCACCTGTCTCCTTCCAGGACTTGGTCTCCATTGGGAAACAAGCAAGTAGTTCCCCAACAGTTCAAGTTTCTTAAAAACACATTGCTATTTTAATAGTGGGTGGTATTTTTTCCTCTAAACATTTAGACTGTGTCATGGTAACGGCTACTTTTAGTTCTAAATTTGTTTTCCCATCCTTCATTTGAAAAAGAGACAGTTTCAAGTTATTTTTAAGTTTTAGTAACTATAAAACAGTTATACCAGTAGTTTGTGAACTGCTTTGGATTTCCTATGCAAATATAAGTTACTCTATTGATTACTAAAAAATATGTTTGTGACAACCTTTGATCATATTACTTATGAAGAGGCACCTAAATATTAAAAACAAAAGCAAATGTACAGCTTTTTGCTTTGTGTAGCAGGGGAATGACAGCAAAGGGGGAAGAAGCAAAATTACCATTCCCAGTACATATTTAAAAATGAAGAAGTAAGCTAAACATAGTCATATCATAAGCAGGTAACAGTCCAGGGGTTTTCTGTCCAGTTAACTGTAATAGGTTTGCATGTGTGCAAACCTGACTGAATAATTGAATGTAAAAATTCTGATATT
Source organism: Microhierax caerulescens (assembly GCA_035590215.1). Lineage (NCBI taxonomy): Eukaryota > Metazoa > Chordata > Aves > Falconiformes > Falconidae > Microhierax > Microhierax caerulescens. Next base: position 56,662,308 of record JAVJGJ010000057.1, on the reverse strand, counting down.
AACATGTGAACATTTTATTGTCCAAACCAGGGCTAAAGGAAAGGACATTTATGATCCTTAAATGCAACCTTTAACAAATGTACTGCAATTGATTGTTACTACTACTATTATTACTACTATATTTAGAGTGCTGGAAGTAAAATGCAGTGGATTCAGAAATAGATATTTCCCAAGTGCAGCTGGATGGTTACTTACTTTGGTCAAACTAAGAGTAGTCTTAATTCTGCCACAGAAATCCAACATACCTTTTCAGAGTGGTATGGTCAGCAAGTAAATTACAGTCAACCAAATTTAAGGAAAATAGTACATGCAAGTCTTTTTCTTATATAAGCAAACACATCATTATATATTTTATTAAAAAATAAAACTCCTCTACTCAAATTCTGATTACCAACTGATTCTTATAATTCTTTATTCAACTTGCATATATTTATAAGGGAACAGGACAATGTACCTATATAAAATGGTGCAATTAATTCATTTTATGAAGGAAATCAATGTTTTCGTGACCTTTTTTTGCAATTCTCAAGTCTGAAAAAACCCAGCAGTACTACCTAGTTGTACTGATACTTTACAATAAAGTTGAAACATGCTGCTAGTTTTAGCTCTGAAATGGTACTGCTTCCTGTGGGATGGTTAAGGCAAGATATGTACTAGTATCTATTTTGACAACAAAAAGACTTATAAATGGATCATGCTTATTATCAAGAAACTACACCTTACCATGGTCCAAAGGGGAAACATGCATAATACACACAGATATGGATGTTTCATATCAGTTTATTCTATACCACACCTTCCCCTTTTTATTTTAAAATGAGAGTATGAATCTACATGTCACTGTGAGTATTGCTTTACGCAGAACCTGCTGGATTGCCTGATCCAGGAAAGCTCTTTTCACTCTGCTGGTGGAACCAACTGTAGCATTAAAGCTACAGTTGTACATCGTCTTCCGGATCAGGGCTGTTAGCATTGGATAATAGTGGTAATTAATACTAAATAGTATGTCTTTGTAGAAATCTCATGGTAAAATACTTATTATACCTCTCTAATCTTAATGTTCTTTGAATGTATTAAACAATTTATGCAACAGCCTTTGCTGCTGTGAAGTATAATTGCAGGTTTTCTTCCTTGTCTGGTGCAAGGGTTACAAACACGTTCTGTAAGATCATTACATTATCTCTAATACCTTAAGAAAAGCTTCTCTCTGATCAGCTCAATGTTCTGTATATTGTAGGAGATGCAGATAATAGTGTAATTCACATAAATTTGCATTAATGATACTGAATTTCTTTAAAAGACTAAATTTAATCTACATTTCAGAAATTGAAAAAGTGTGACCAACATTTTTCCAATAAGCATCCTAGCTGATCACCAGCTTTATGGCTGTTCGTTAAGGTAGGTAGAAAATAAACCCCTTTTCTTTTAAGATTTGGGGTAAAATGTGAAAATTGTAAACACAGCTAGGTAGCTGAGGTCCCATTCTTAAAAGGCACTTGGAGCACATCTACATTGCCATGTGCTTTCACATCCCAACTCACCTGCTTCTGCGGGCACAACATCAAGTCTTTCACACCCCGGTGCAGAGCCTGCTCATAGCTTTTGGGGCTATTCCTCCATCACACTGCAGTTACAAAAATCTGGTGCTAGTGATGCTGGGGCATGTAGCATCTCAAAACTTGCATCCATTTTAGGAAATATTTCTTAGATTATTGTGTAAAACTGAGCTCATCTTTTCTGTCCCTGTAAAGTGTCAATGGCTTTAACTGAGCTCCAGCCTTACTTGAGGCCCTCCTGAGACTGCACACTGGTTGCTTTCCTTCCCTCTATCTTGATGCTGTTCATTCCAGCTGCTCTCTATGCTTGCTGAGAGCTCATACAACAGGCAGATGTCCTGTGACACAGATGCTGCACAGATCAGCTCTTCAGATTTAAGGTGTATTCAGGAGGGGTAGGACCGTATCAGTGTGGAGACCTGAGGCGGCACACAGTTGCTCCAGATCTTCCATCCCAGGAGGCAGATACATTTCATGAGCTTGACCTAAGCCTCCAGTGACAGGATACTGCTGCCCTGCAGTGGAAACAGTTGCCCCACAGAGCTGGTTCCCCCTCATTGCTGTAAGTTCATAACAGGTTCAGTGCTGGCAGGTCGTTATTTCTGGGTTAGCGAGGATGCGTGAGACAATCAATCGTGTGGCTTGCATGTGGATAATGGGTGTAACTAATGTGCCTGAAATAGCAGCTGGCTTTCCGATAATGGGTTTCCCAAAGTGTGCTGAGTGTCATTAATAGTATTCATGGTTGCAGGTCGCTTGCCAGAAAACGTAGGTGAATATATGTATCAGAATTCAACACAGACAAGCATCAAAATGAAATATCCAGGAAAGGTACAAGAAGAAAGCATACCCATCTTGGGAATTTCAGAGGCCAAACTGAGTTTGTTTTCCGTGGGCTGTTCTGTAGTACTATATCTTCTGGAGACACCAGAGCACACCCTGACAGGCTGCAGCACAAGCAGCACAGGAGAGCTGAAAGCACAACTGGCACCTTCTATGCCCCTGTGCCCCCTGACAGGCAGCACACTGAGAACAGGCAGAACCAGCACCCCAGGCAAAATAGCCTTGTGAAGTTTTTTCCACTCAGGTTACCTTTAAACCTTATATTTTTTAGGAGAGTTTGTCAGTTATGTGCCTGGTCTCTCTCTCTCTCATTTTGCCTGTCCCTCTATGCAATCTGCCTTGGATCACAGAAGACCAAGGGAGCAAGAGGCAATACATGATCTGTCCCCAAAGCTGAAGCAAAATTCCATTTCACTACATGCAGTACCCTTTGCAATAGCAATCTAATTGGTCACAATTAAATCAGAAATCATTCCCTGTAATGCCTGCATGAATAAACAGAACGAAACAACAGTTATCAGGGTCTGGAATTGATTCCTCCAGGTCCAGGTCTTTTTCAGTTTTTTCCTTAAGTCATCCTCATCCCTGGATGCCTTCAGCCCATTATTTTCTGCAGGCTGATCCTGAGGTTTTAACTTTTTGGGTTGTTCCCAAAACTGGATTCTTTTTCTGCTGCAGGCCTTGTCTTCTCACCATAAAACTCAGCTTGACTATGTTGAGAATCACGTCTTAAAATGAAAGCTTTTCCTAAACTGCCCACAGCTATTAAGTAGAATCCTGGAGCCTTCCTCCAGTCAGTCGGCAGACCACTGAGTGAGGGGGATCACGAGTTTGGTACACCTGAGCAGGATTGTGCAGAGGGTTGTGATCAGCGGCGCCAAGTCCAGCCAGAGGCCAGTCACTAGTCGTGTACCTCAGGGGTTGATACTGGGACTAATACTGTTCATCATCTTCAATACTATTTAACATCTTTAATGACCTGGATGATGGGACAGAGTGCACCCTCAGCACGTTTCCTGGTGTCACAAAAGTGGGAGA
>JAVJGJ010000057.1:56634789-56652118 GCA_035590215.1 Microhierax caerulescens | reverse complement strand
TGTCGCGGGGGGCTGCCGTGTCCCTGCGTGATCCCCAAGTCCGTGAGCGAAGGGGCAGAGGGCTGGTGCGCCGTTTGTGCCCGTCGCCGGGTGACTTGGCTGTGCAGGTCGTCATTTCGCGGCAGCCTGCGGGGGCGTGACGTGCCTGGGTTTGGTCGCCGCCGAGTTGGGTGGATGGCTGTCTGTCCTGCTGGGGACAGAATTCCCCCCGGTGTTGAGGAGGAGGAGGTTTTGGGTGGATGGCTGTCCTGCTGGGGACAGAATCCCCCCGGTGTTGAGGAGGAGGAGGAGGTGTTCCCTGTGCGGGATGAGCTCTGTACCCTTGCGCTGGAGGCAGTGGCCCGGCAGAGCTGCTGCCCTGCTCCTGATGGCAAGTTCATCGCCAACGTATGACATCGTAAAAATAGCCGCTGGAATGGGAGCAGGTGTTTCAGCTGTGCAAAGGAAGGGTTTTAGTTTTTCCTCTTGGTAAATACCATCCTTACTGAAATCTGCGGTCACGTTTCTTTATGTCAGGAGTCAGCGTAGCTGGGGAATCGCAGAAATAGAATGGATGACAGTTGTCAAAATGTATCAGAAGCTTTTACAGATGAGGAAACTTTAGAAAGGGTCTAATCTGGCTGCGTCAGAAACTGCAAGGATTCTTTGATTTCATTCTGCTTAAAGGTTGTGCCATGAGCTGTGGCATGCGGGCTTCTCTTTATTCAAAGTAAATAACGTGAATGGTTTTGCTCTGATGGGTTTAATGCTGGTTAAGTTTGTTAACAGTTCTTGTTTATTCCTATTTTCTGTTTAATCTCTTTAATCTTCATTATGAAGCTGGATAGATTTATATGTTAACATTCTTATCACTGATGCTTTTCTTTATTGTGTTTCTACTGCGTAAATGGAAAAGCTCCTCTGTGCCTGAAGTAAATGATTACCTTCAAAAGTATGTTGCATTGTATGTTGCTCAAGTTCAGCTAGTAATTCAGCAGGATTCCAGTTGCTGGAACTTTTATGCTTTAGACTCAGAAAAATAATACGTGGTCAAAATAGTTAATCGGTGTTGAATTTAATCATCCCTGAGTATGAAAAATAGATGAAATAAAGCTTTCAAACTAGCCAGGAAAATGGCCAGTGCGGTAATGAAATGAAGGTGCATCTTTAGCTAATGTAGGAGTTTAGTATGGCATTGAGTTAAAAGGCAATTACAGATACAGTTAAATTCTGGTTCAAAGCCAGTTGTGCTAACATCCCCCTCTTCTGTTTCTAGAAAATATTTCCATTGAGTTACTCCGCAGAACATTTTATGTGCACTGTGCTGTCAAAAGACTTTGGTGAATGTAAATGCTATTACTTTAACATTGTAGCCGGTAATTTTCTATGATTCAGATATGGAGTAGTATTGGATGTGAAATATTTAGTAATATAAATTGTATTTATGTCATGTACACAAACACACTTATACGTAGGATATAAAATACCCATTTATCCATCCCAAATGCATGTATATATTGGGTAATAATACTTACATGGAATATAAGAATAAGGAACATTTAATGCATGTGTATTTTCTTTGATTTTATGTACAAATCAGTGTTTTCTCCTTGTGAGAGGAACTAGTCTTTATTCAAGCCGACAAATGCCAGCAGGACTGACTTGTAGTGATTTTGCTGTACAACAACACAAAACTGCTCAATTAATTTAATGCTGAAGTTTCTTGGTGGTGGATAGTCCTAAAGCAGACTATAAAAATGAGAAAAAAAAACCAAACAAAACAAAGCAAACCCCAAACCAACAAAGCAGGAAAAAACCCAACCACAAACCAAACAAAGCCTTAGAAAACAAGTGAGTAGCTAAATGATCCTGGTTTATCCACATGCCTCCTGCTAGCTTTTCCCTTCAGTCTCATCTTTATTTTATCCACGGTCCATACCCTGTTTCTCTGTTACAATAAACAGTTACTGTGCAGCTTTGATTTCAAGTCTAGTTGTAGCAGCAGGTTTGAACTGGAAAATAAGAAGTTTCTGGAAATGTTGGGAAAACTTGGAAGGCAAAGATGTCCTTATGGTGAGCCACAGGTGGTTTGTACAGACCATCTTTCCTCAGGCTTTTTCCCCTCAAACCTCACTGGCTTCCTTTTTGCTTCTCCTTGGGAACTACACATCCTACGCATGCACCTGTATAGAGCTGATCAGGCCCCTGTGTCCTCAGCTGTCCTCAGACGGAGAGAAGTTGCGGGCACTAAGACTTGAAGCTTGAGAGGTGGGTGGATTTGTTAGGATGCGGGGATGGCGTGGAATTCACACTGTGTCCCAAGGCACCACAGTTCACTGGGTCCTGATAGCTCTTGTGTGTGTCCAAGCCAGTGCAGCATTGCTTTGGGGAGCACTTCAAGGCTGGTGTATCTCCCTTGATGTTCCTCTGGTGTGTCAGGAACTGGATGGTGGTTCTACTGCAGTGGCGTGTTTTGGTGTGAGGGCTCAACTTAAAAAACTCTCTGAGGAGCTTCATTGTTTTGATGTGAGGAGCTGTCAGGATATTGCAAACAGTGATATCCTTGTGCAGACACACTGGGTTTGCTCGCAGCAGCGTTATTTTAGCGTATCAGTATCTGTGTTTGCCCCTTCCTTGCTTCAGAGCCCACCCTTCCATGTCGAATGCCTGCCTCAAAAAGTCCTTAGTTCAACCTGTCTTTGTTGTTCTACAAGTCATGTGCTGCAATGGAGGTTATCCAAAAAGTTGACAAAACCAGAATTTCGCTAATGGAAATTGGCTGGTCTTACTGAAATGAGGTGGCAGAGACATGGTCAATGTTGTTGGCTCACCTTGGCAATCATTGATACCGTGAGTGAAGGAGAATAACCTGGGTTAATGTTTCAAGCATCAGAGCGAGCATGTGCGTGTAGGGTTTAGGATTTGTGAGAGTGAGGATTTGTGAGTGTGGAGAAGATTCTCCTCCAAAGGATGGCAATCAGTGGTATTTCAACAAGTATTTTTAGATGTCCTCACTGCGGAAATTACGTGAAATAGTTATGCCAACTAAAAAAAAATGTTGTATTGTGCTGTTTTTTTGAGGCTAAACCCGTATTTAAAATATGAAGTGGATGGCCGCTTTTTTGTGTGCGTACTGCAGCACAGTTACTGGGTTTCTGCTGCCTGCTCTCTAATAGAGCAGCACTCTGCAGTGGCTGTGCTGCTTCTGGCTTCCACCGCGGCGCTTATCGCAAGGAGTCCTCTCCTTTAGAGGACAGGAATTGCGCTCTGTGTTGAGTGAAAGAACTGTAACGTATGCCTGATGCAGTAAACCCTGTCATTTCAAAAACGATGTGAAGACTTACCAGTATAAGACAGTGTCATTAAAATTCAAGGCACGCTTCCCTCCTCCCCAATTTTCTGCCTAAGATGCTAAATCAAGTCTTGTTATAAGCCACCTAAAATGCTTTTTGAGGTGACATCTGAGCAAATACTTCAAGAAGAAAAATGTTCCTGGAATTAATTTTGTTCAATATCCCTTCCAATCAAGTTAAATGAAGGCATTTTATGGAACTCCTGTTTCAACTTTATAGCTGATCAAGTTTGACAAGAGAGCAGAAAATAGTATTTGTATATCTTGTATGTTCACTATGGGACTGCTTGCGATCCCTTAATATACATGGTTATTAATTTTAAGAATACACCTAAGTATACTTTGTTTTTTGTTTTTTTTTTTTGAAAGTATTATGCCTTCCACAGTTGTTCTGCCTCTGTACTTAACATGATAGCCCAGTTATATCGAGGAAGAAGGGAAGACTGTACTTTTATTTTCTGCTCTTCCATCAGTGTTCACAGTTCTTGACAGTCAGGGAAATGAAGTGAATTTCAGGAACCATTTTAAAGGAAACATTAGGAAATGTTTTAAAACACAGGATTCAAGGGTAAAAAAAATACACAAGTATTTAGTGAATCCTGTCTTGAATACAAAACTAGCACATTCTCATGGAAGATGTTTTGACAACAAGCATCTATCCCTGAGGTTACTGCTGCGTGAGCTTGTCTGCACATCTTAGGCTGGAAGAGAATCAGTTTCTCAGATAAGGGAGTGGTATGGGCCCATTATTGAACTTAATCATGTGATTGTGGGTTAGCGATTTCCATCAGATCAAGTAAGGACACTTTGACAGAGGATATGCTTCATGGTCTTTCTGGGTGCATATTAAAAATTACCTTATATTTTTAACACAGAAGGCTGAGGGTGACTGTTCATTGTATTTTAAGCTCTGGTCTAATAAGGCAAAAGGAATCTCTTCCTCTTTGAGCTTAAGTAGGTCTTTGGAAACTGAAGGAAGTAAGAGCTGGAGACCTAGGATTGGAAACCTTGTGCAAAGACTTTCTGTCTGTTTTTATCTGTTTTCTCACTGAAACTCTCCCTGAGAAGTTAAACTGAATGGCAGAAAACCTGTGAGGAGAGGATGTACTTACAGTGGCAGACCTAAGAATCAGGATGGGATGTGGGGGCAAACATTTGGAGAGGTGCTTGGAAGATTATCCCAGTGAAGGCATTGCCTAGACTGTGGAATCCAGACATATATCTAGTGAGTGAACAGTTGGGATATTTGGTCATTTATGCTATGCAAAGGATGCTGTAGTTGCTTAGGTTTAAGGTGAAGAAGTCATGAATAACAGTGGTAAAGGCAAAAATGGAAGAACATATCTCTGTATCTTAGCTGCTGACTTAAGAAGCTGGCTTCACTACCTGCCTTCTGGTCCTCCACTAGCATCTGAAACTATAACTAAATCTGAAATTGGAAAACTAATAGTAAAAGGTACATTAATAACAAAATGCTAATTACAAACTGTATGTATTTTGACCTTCTTGGGGCTTCTGCCTCTTTTCACCTCAGTCTGCCTGAACTGCGTCAGTTGGTCTTTCTCCATTTGCTAAACTGAACGCTAGTGAAGACTGTTTGCCAGGTGGAGTAAGATGACAGCCTAGAGCTGGCTTTCATCAGCATGGAAAGGATGCAGGCACTGTGTCAGTTTTTTCATTCCTTCTCTTAAAATCAGAAGGGACCAGGAGGGCTCTAACACAGGGATGGAAAGGAGGCAACGATTGCTCCCTAGTGCCCTTTTAGCGTGAAAGGAACTGAGAATAATCAAAAAGCATCTACAATTCTTGTGATCTGCACAGCCAAGTTAACAGCATTTTATGACCTGCAGTATTAAAAGAATTTGGTGAATGTTGCAGAATCTTCATGAAGAGTCTTCACTGATTGCTGGGAGATGATCATCTAATGTGTCTGGGTCATAACCAAGGTTTTTTCCCATATAGAAAGAAAAAGTGAGATACTGGGTGCAAATCAGTGATTTCTATTTTTTTGCAGAGTCAGAACAATTTTTGCTAATGTTTCTCAAAAGTGGAGTTAGATTTGCCAGCAATAAGTGATGACTTATTGATATGGCAGCAAACACTCAAGCTTCGCTCAAAGAAAGAACAGCACCATGGAGAATTTGGAGTGCTAACAACATTGCCACTGATAGGCACAGTTGCTTTTGCTGGGCATCTTGGAGTCACAAAGGGTGTAAGCTCTGAACACAAGTTCTTGTTTGGTTTCCTGTGCACTGAAACGTTGGAGAGAGAGAGAACCTGAGACACAGAAGCTTCAGTGTTGTATCCTTCAGCAATTTAGACGTAGACAGCTTTTCTTGAATCTCAGGGCATACCTATATCCCAGCTATGGGTTGTTTCTTGTGTGATTCAAAATCACCTGAGCTGCTGCTACTCAAGGTTCTCCATGAAGAGCTGTGAAGATCCTGTTGCGCTCAAGTGGCTGCAGTAGGCGAGGCTTGATGGTGTCTTCTCCACATGGCTCCTATCTGAGCCCTGCTTAATCATGCTGGTGCTTTTGCAAAAGAATGCACTGAGTCAGCGGTTGTCTATAAGGGTCTTATGATTGTGGCTGTGAAATTCATAGGTGTTTGAATGTTTTTCCTGAGCCATTTGAATTTGTGCACATTGAAATGTCAAGAGTACCGTCTGTGCTGACTTACAGAAAAACAGACTGAGGAGAGGTGTCAGCATCCCGTGTAGGTGGGGACAGGGCGATCACCGGCTCAGTGCTTCAGTCTGGCAAGATGAGCGTGGCACCCTGTAAAATTCAGGGTAAAATAGTAACATTTATGTTGGATACAAGTAATCTTGATTGCCTGATCACCCTACTGATTTTCCTTTCCTTCCTCTTCCTGCTGGCACAGGCTGGGCTGGGACTGTTCTGGCGTGTCCTGTGGTATGGGGTGGCCACATCTTACGGTTCTGAGCGATGCTGATGATCTGATGTCTTTTAAAACATTAGTTTTAACTGCTAATTCTGCTTTTCACTGATTCTGCATCACAAGTTAGAAGCAGTGTTCCTTGCTTGCTATTGAAATATTTTAAAGAGAACACGTGAAGGAAAAGAACAGGTAAGCAGGGGCTGACAACTTTGATACTGATATTTCATATGGGATGATTCCATATTTCGTATGGAATTTTGTTGTCTGCGCTCTTTGGAAATTATCACAGGAGGCGAGAAAGGCAGGCACCACTGATGTGATCTCAATCTTTTTTTGTGCCTTATTTCATTTCTTGTTATCAGTGAAAATTGCCACCACTAAGGCTCTGCTGCTGTGCAGCAAAAGCTGCAGAGAATATATATGTTAATAGTTTTACTGTCATCTGTACATACTGGGACCCCATGGATGTTTAGGGAGTTACACAGTTCTCTCTCTAAAGTTTAAATCTTCTCTCAAAATAACATAATTTCTTTATTCTCCGAAATATAAAGATAGAAATGTAGTGATGACAGTTAAAAATAACTGTCGATGGAACTTACTCATAATTCTTTTTACCAGTGGGATGAGACTGAAATGTTAATGCCACCATTTTGTGGGGTGCTAATTGAATATTGTCTGACCGAATACAAATGTCTCCTTATTAGCAGATGACATTTTAGATGTTGTAAAGTGTTGCTAGAACATGCCCTCCCAGTAACTGTCCTAGGAAGGCAGGAACTATGTAAAAAGCTTATTTTTGTTTACTGAGACGCACTATGTAGTGTGGCAGTTTCATGGTAGGTGAATTGTACAGAGAGGCGTGATCTCTCTGTCCTGCACTGTAACATGTGAATTAAACCCAACACATTTACATTTCACCAACAAAATGAAGAACACATCTGTGACTAGCATGTGTTTAAGTGAGACAGATCAGAGATGATTCCTCATGTCCAAGCTTTTTGTTTCTATGGATATCTGTTAGTGAGATGGAAGTGATGCCAGCTTTTCTACAGTTGCTTGCGATGGAGACCAGGTGTTCCACAGTCCAATGCTTGTGTGTCAGTTTAGCTGTTTCTACATCGGGACAATATTCATGAGAACTAGTTTTTGCAGGCAGATTAATAACTGGCACTTTTTTTTTTTTTTTTTTTTTGGGGGGGGTATAGTAACAGCTAACATCCTGCCAAATCCTTTTACAGTGGTCAGAAATGTCTGTGGGATAAATGTGTTTTGCGTAGACAGGAAGAAAGAAGGTTCGTTGGGTCCTTTGGGGTGGTGTCTGCCTGTGGTTCGGAGCAACGTTGTTTGCTCATGGAAGGCCTTATTGAAACCTGTTATTAAAATGGGAGTAACACACCTGTGGACTATTTGGATTATATTATTCTTTTTCATTTGGATTATCGTCTCTGTGGACCAGATACTGTGTCCTTTGTACTGCGATCGCAAAGAAGGGTTTCCCCTGCTGCATCTGTTTTTCCCCATGATCACCAGCTCCTCTTCCCTAAAGGTCAGGAACAGGCTGCTGCTTACAGGTGCAACCTCTCACCTAAGAAGTTCTTCTGGCATCTGAGCAAAGCCAGAATGGTTCCAACAAGTGAGTTGCATCTCCTGCTGTACTCTGCATTCTCAAAATCTCTTTAAAGCATTAGTAACTGGCAGGATTTTGTCCTCGCTTGTACCCGTGCTCCTTATGACAGGGTTGGGACCTAGCTTGAGATGAGGCTGTTGTGGAATAAATGTACCATTTTACTAGCCTGACAAATTTAATTTCAGTGACATTTTCAGTGAAGTATTTGAGTTGGTTTTGTCTTAGGAATGGATTATTTACACAACGGTTGGGCAGACAGTAGAGCAGTAGTCACACAGAAAATACTATGGGGAGTGAAATTCACTGCCTGGTAAATGGATGCAACCCTGCTGCATTCTGGAGGTTAATTCACTTGTGCCAGCAAATCTGCTGAGCCCTCGTAGCTGTTAGTGGAGGCCGTTTCTTAGTCCAAGGTCTCTTCTGAAAGTCAGGGAAAATTATTGCCCAAAAGTGTTGCTTTCTTCACGTCTGCTGTTTTTGTTCTTTTGTATTTTAATTTTTTTCTAGTAATGTTGTAAATATTGCAGTGTTTTTGAATGTGGTGAGATTTGAGCCAGAGTCTTTTTAAAATACCTGACATACTTGATAAAACTTGCAATTTTTTTGAAGAATATCCCTGTAATTTACTTGATTTTTTTTTTTTTTTTTTATTGGTAATACTAACCTTTCCCAGAGCAAACAAACAGTATATAAAGATGTAGGCTTTAAGTAAACTGTGTTGTAAAAGGTTCTGCTTACATCATGATTTGGCAGGACCGAGGAAATGTATCACCTCTCTTCAGAAATGTGTTTTGAAATTATAATTTGTAGTGCTTTTAACTTCACCTCTTACCTGGACTTTTTGCTAAATGTGCAGGAGCCAGATAAACTTGAATGATTTGCATGTCAAAAGTGAAGCAGTTGCTTAAATGCTTTTAGCCGGGGTGTGGGCAGCTGCATGGAGAGGGGAGAGGAAGAATGACATGGATAATGTGTAAGGGTAATTCTGTAGCTTTATACTTGTAGCTCTTCTGAGTCAATAACTTAATCCAAGAATGTTAGTAATAGCAAACACCCTGCCCCTCAAGCACAAGGTGTTAAAACAGGGCTGGTGGTTTTTTTGTGTTCACATTTGCTTATTGAACAGACAGATCTTGTAACTTAAGTTTCATGTCGTCTTGATTTGAATATTATAAGCCTTCCCAGGCTTGTCTGTCATTACATCTGCTGACAAAAATGATGCACTAACTCAGGCTTTTCTTATGGTCTCTCTTAATGCCTCTGTCTGTCTGGAGCATACTAAACCTAAAGTTTCTGAAATTTCCTATCTGCCTAAGGTGTTGCTTTCACATGTCCACAGATTCAGGCATGCACTGGTACAACCATTTATGTGTTTGTGTAAGAAACCAAAAATGTCATGAATACTGTGTGTTGTATTAGTTCATCGTTCTGCTTAGATACATTTTAGATGTGTTCGCTGCTATTTGTTTAAATATTTAGTATGGAGTGATTCTTGCTTTTCAGAACACTTTAATACGAAAAGAGCCTTAATTTTCAGATGATTTGCCCTCTGTCATGAAATACAAATTTTTCAAACCAATGAAAAAGAGGAAGGTTCAGCTGCTGGCTCTGTAGTCTATTTTCTCCTTTCCTCAAAGATCAGGGTAGCAGGTAAGTAGTGCCTGAAGCCGTATTCCTATACATATGTTTCTTTTTCGTAAAGTGATTGAAGTAATTTTAGAAAACACAGCTTCTGAGAATTTTATGATGACTACCTCAGGAAGGTGGTTTAAATATAGGAATCATCCTTGTAGCTGAGTTATGGAGTTCCAGGTCATCTTGGGAAAAACTTGTCTTTAATATTTTTCTTTCTCAGCTTACAATATACATCAGGCTAGTTTTGACATTTCTTTTCCATCACTTGTTGCTTTTTTGGGATCTTAACCAGCGTTGTCAGTATGTTTTCTCAAGCTCTCTTCTCTCTCTCTCTTTTTTTTTTTTTTTTTTTTTTTTTTTTTTGTAACTAGTAGTAGTTAAATTAACTGCAAAGAAAGAAGTCAGCATAAAAAGAAGAAACAGCATGATGGGTGTGTTCATTGAAACTGAGTAATGCTTTGGTGTTTAGGCTGATACACTGAAGAAAAGTATTGAAAAGTAGCCTTTAATTGACTTGTTTTAAGTGTTGCATATTATTTCCTTAGTGCTAACTGCCTCTAATAATTTATATAAAGTGTCTTTTTGTAAATTGCATGGTTTTGCTTTCAATTACAAAAATGAAAATTCAGTATGTTTATGTGAAACTTCTTAATGTCCTAATTGGTAAATTCTGGATTTTAGGCAGTTATGTGAATGTATTGTAATTTTCTGGGGAGTTTATACTGATTTGTAGATTATTCCTACACAGTTAGGATACTCAGGGTTGCAGTTACACACATTTAAGGGTTTGCAAGGTTGAAGTTAAGCATTTTTGTTATAGTTAAGAATATACCTTTTGTGGCGCACTGTACTAGTAAAGTATAATGCACAAGGAGCACAAGTGAAGGTCTATTCCTAGAATTGTTCTGAGGTTGTGGTTTATGGCAGTATTCTTTAAACAGAACAATTTTTAGATTATTGTATTGAATTTGGGTGTTCAAGTTCAAACACATACAATTATCTTATTTGCATGTGGATTCCAGTTGATAATAAAATATTAATCATTTTGCCTCAATTGATGGCACAAAATTCATTCAAAGAAAAACAAAAACTTGCCATGAATTGGTATCAGAGAGATCTGTTTATCAGCAGAATATGCACATGAAAGGCTTGAACCAGCAAACTTTCCTGCATGGAGTCCCTAATCCAGCAAAATATTTAAAAATATGAATGTTTTTCTGGATTATATCATGACACTCAGTGAACTGTTAGGATCTAACTGTAGGAATGGGTAGCACACATGGTCCCAGTTCATTTGATACTAATCTTGAAAAGATCTCCAAGTCAAGGCCACTGAAACTTTGCTTATATGTACAGATACTTGAGAATGAATACTCCTCTTGAAGTCAACGTGCTTAAATTTAGGCTTAAAACTTACATGCTTAAGTGGATCAAAGGATAATTCTAAAAAATAACTGTTCATTTTCTTTATGTAAAGATCATTCTGGTGATATGTGCTAATACCTGATTTGTCTGGGAAAGAGAAAGCCAGTAAAAGGGATTTAAAATATCATACTTTTTCTCCCTCTCTTTTTATTAAACCCCTTTTTTTCCAAGATAACATACGAAATACAGTGTTCTTTGATAGTATTCCTTTGCTTATTCCTCATATTCTTTGTTGGAAGATAAGTTAAACATGTTTAACTGCAAGGTGCTTTATATTCTTTTTTTTCTGGTGGATGCATTACAGAATGTCACATCATGAACGGAAGTAATATGCAAAAAACGTATACTTGGAGCTGGCAGTTTTATCACCAAAAATGACACATAGCATTTACCTGAACAGATCTGAGATCCCATTGTGTTTTCAGAGTTGCCTGATTCATTATCACAAAAATGCTGTTATGTGTCATAGCAGGAGGAAAAGTCTTGGTCAGAGTGAAAACATGAGGGCTTTTTTGCCGCCCCCCCTCCCCCCAATTTACCTTTTTTAAGATCCTAAACCACACAAAACTTTTCCCCACTGCAAATTGGAATATAGTAGCCCTGGAAGCAGAAGTTATCACTGCACAAAATAGGTAGCATCTTGGTTGAAATCCATGAGAATTTTCTGCTGAATTTGTTGAAAGTATGTTTTAAGTCTGCTACCTGTGCTGTTGTCATTTGGAACAGCTACAGTTTTGGCTTCGTTTTTTTGGAAGCTGGAGTACTGCATTGGATGCAGCGAGGGGGTCACCTGTTGAGAAAGAGGGATTTAAACACTGTGGGGCTGTTACTGTGAATTGGCGTCGAAAGGTGTCTGGAGGAAAAATAGCAGCAACGCTGTTTTTGTGCTTTATTACCTTAATTCCCAGGCCGTTTTAAAATACATATGCTTCTGGATAATACTTACTACTTTGATTTTGTATTCCAGTCTCTCTCTTTCTGTGAAATGCTGATGTATTGTCTGTGTTTTGAAAATGCTTTGCCACCTGGGAGGCGTTACTGAAATCTAAGTAATTATAGAAATATTAAGATTTCCTAAGGAAGTCATAAAACGCTCCCAGACAAATCTCTGTGTTTTCTGCTTTGTCCAGCAGAAGAGGGATCTTTAAGTTCATTAGCATATTTCATCTTCAGTAGTGGTTTATAAACCTTAGCCTTTAAAGCAAGGTAGGTATTATTCTGTGAAAAAAGAAATTGGGACAGAGGTGTGGTTGGTGCAAGATCACAGTAGACATCTGCTTTGCAGTTTGAACTTTCCCATGTTTTGTTCTTCACTCAGTGGAGCTCTGTGGTAAGGCTGTGGTCTTTCCTGTATGCAGGAATCGTACGAGATTTCTCTTAAATAGTTGGTTAGAAAATATGACTTGAGGAGAAAAAGGCACTTTTTTCTGGGTGTAGAAAGCAGCACTTGTGTGAATACAGTGCATAGGAAGGGTTGCAAGTCCACCTGCTCATCCTTAGAAGCAGGAATCCAGTTTCAAATGGAAACTCCATTTCTAGGCTGCCATGCATGGAGTTAGCTGAACAATAATAAAAAAAGCTGAATAAACCCAGTGGTGTTCTGCAATCTCTTCTAGTGCTCTATAGCTTTCCAGTCAGTTAAAAGGAAAGTATTTTTTGTTGACAGAAAATGCTCATATGTATCTTAAACAGACTTCAGTATTGCAATGGTAAGGAACGCTGTTGTGTAAGTTATTAAACGGTATGAATATTTGTGTATACTAGTTTCCTGTTCTACTAGTGCATCTCAATGTGTTTATTTGAAGGTGTCCCTGAAAAAAAGTCCTCAAGGAACATCTTTTGAACATAAATGTTTAGTTGTGGGGAAAGAAGCATTATTTTCATAATGAAACTGTCATCTTTCCCCTGAACTGAGGTGCTGCATAAAAGGTAGACAAGAATAAAAGTACTTTTGCTTATTTGATCTTCCAGGAGCAAGTTTGTGATCTGCCATTGCAGTTTGGGGGCTGATCATCTATGAGTCCAGTTGCACAGAAGAGAGGAGATATTTTTTTCCTTTGCATGTAAAACCAAGAATTTACATTTATGTTTGTAAAAAGTCTACTCAGCTAATACTAAGATGTGAATGCCAAAGTACATAAGCATGTATGGAAGAATAGTACCAAGTCAGACTTGGCAGCATTAGGTTCGTGGCTGGACTTGATAATTTTAAGGGTCTTTTCCAACCTAAGTCATTGTATGTTTCTAAGTTCATCTGTAAGAGACCAATTGAGCTGGTGATCTTCACCCTTCCTCCTGATTTGGACTGATTTCCTCCAGTGATTTGGACTACGTGGGAGATAGTTTCTGAGACTGGTCTCAGAAGCTCTCTTATGTTTTACTGGTGAATTTTTCCTAAGACTCATGCTTTACTGAGCTTCTAAGGTTGTCTTTTTGATGGTGATGGACTTGAATACCTTGGCTGCTTCCCCAGTGCTGTGTAATATGGAGTATTTGCCATTCATTTTCTGTCTGACTGGAGCGGGTACGGCTCACTTTACATAAGACCGCTCTTCGGCTTTCCTTAAGTTATGGGCATCATCTAGTATAGTAAAGAAAAGTAAATATGTTTTACATTAGGTTCTGCATTCAGCTATCAGCATCACGTTCTGTTTCTTTCTGAAACTGAGTTTGGAATGCAGTTTTATATAATTGATTTTTTTTTAATTATTATTTCAAAGTTGGAGTGAATTAGGGCAGTTATGGGAAGAAATTTGATCTTGAAGGCAATGTGTAGGCTCAGTGGAAAACACCAGTAGGCAAACAGGTGGAGTATATTGCCATGGAAGCCTTATTACATTGGCAATGGTGAGAACTCCAGATTGAATGATGTTTCTTTATAAGATGTTGTATTAAACAAAAAATGAAAAAAATAAAAATTGCAAAGCATTATACAGTAACTAGGGATTCTGCTGTGCTGTTCAAAGATGTGAGCTAGTATTTGCCCATTCAAGGAAATACTAACAAAATGTCACTTTGATTAGAGGAAGAACAACTTAAAGATCTAGTGGTTCCTTCATCTGCTTCTTTACATACAGTATAGACTGTATAAGCATAATTTGAGATTCAGAACATGATTTGTTTTGAAAAAGCATTTCTAATTCTTATTCATTAAAAGTCAAATTAGGGTATTTAAACTTAGGAATAAGCAAAAATTCAAGGGGTGAAATTGTTTGAAACTGCTTTAATTATGTCTCATGTTGTTTTGCAAATGTTTTAATTTTTGTGAAGTGTTTAATAAACATAATCAAATTGTGGGTTTGATATTTTAATATTTCTAGTTATATTAAAATGAGGTATTTCTTAAAAGGGAAAACAAAACAAAAAAAAATCAGTTTTCCAGTAACTTAAGTAACCCAAAGCCCCTAGTTCATCTACTGTTTTGTATTTCCATTTGTTGTATTAACCTTGATGTCTTCACATGTTGTTAGTCTTTTTGAATGGCTTCATAACATTTTAGTTTTTGTTTCCTTTAACAATGTTCAGCTATTGCAATGCATCTTTTTTTTAAAAAAAAACCCTCACAACTGTGATTGATTTTTGTTTTAACAGAAAGAAAAGGAGAAAATAAATTTTGAACAGGAATACTCTGCTTTGCATGTCCACTGGGGCAGAGGTCCTTCTCATCTACCTTATCTGTGACCATATCTGTTATTTCCCGCGTCAAGGCAATAAACATGGTGGCAGTGAAATGCAGGGTAACCTTCCTCTGGGGAATGATGGTTAGAAATTTATTATTGTCCTGAACTTTGAGAATTTGTATTATGTTTGAAGCTTCTCTGTATTTTATTGCTTACTGTTATAAAGTGAGTATGCTTGTCATCTCTGCAGATGCCTGATTTAACCCTGTCGTCAGTTGTCTTAGTGCTATCGTACAGAAATGAAATTCACGGTCTAATTTTGCATTGAGTGAAGAAAGTCTTTTATGTTATTGCCTGATAATTCTGATGAATGTTCTGGTTCTCTCGAGGACAGGTAAAGTTACCCACTGGGGCATGCTTTCACCTGCATCTGTCCTTGTCACTGCTGTCTATGTTCTTTGTGGTAGAGGCTGGCTATGCTTCGGCTGCACGTTGCTTGGCTGTCTCTCACGCCTGTGTAGTTGGTCAGTGTCTCTTCTGAAGCTGGAAGGCTGCAGGTCCAGATCCAGATGTACCTTTACTGTGAACTTGAAGTTCTCCCTCCCACTGTTCACAAATCCATCCTCCTCCCTGCTTTTGGAGCCACTCCTGTTCTTTGAGGAGAGCTCCGTACTGGATTGTCCATTGGTCCTCTACTGTTACGTTGCCCTTCTATTTGTTTTCCCCAGGTACCCTGACATTGCTTATAGTCTGCTCTTCATTATCCTTTCAATTGTTTGCTGATTACACAAGAATTATTAATCTTATCAATCATCCTTTTTTCATGTTGGCCTTCAATGTTTTTCTATATATTTTTTTTTTTTAAAGAGATCACTTTTTCCTAGTTTAAGCACATTCCTAGTCTTTCCTGGTTCACTTGAACTGATGAAGACTGGAGTCATGGAGTTAAGAAAAGTCAGATCTTTCTTGTCCATGAACATTTCTTTGAATTCAGTTAAACTACTGATAAAGTTGATAGTATCTTTTTCTTTTCCCCCCCTCCCTACTGAGTTGCATATGCCTGCTTTTGTGTGAACCTTGTAGTTTCTTATCTTCAAGAATATGACTGTAATTTATTTTGCTCATTTAAGATTTTTATTATTGTTTGGGCTAAATGTTTAATTTTTCTTTCTGTGGGATGAATATATATATATATTTAAATAATGGCAGTCCATTGAGGAGATGGGTAAGAGGAGGTGGGAGAAGAGAGAGGTATTTCTGTCTGTGTATCAGAGAGCTTTAAAAACCTGGGGACTTATGAGACTGAGGGCTCTCGGTTCCAGATTCCTTGCTGTTGAGTTAGAAGTTATTCAAGCTAGAGCTATAACTCTAGCTGCAGGTTTCTAAGCCCTGAAAGCCCAAATAATTTCAAAATCTAAAGCAGGAGCTCTGGAGCCTGATGTTACTCACCACTCTGTATGGTTGAACATCCTAAAGCCACAGACCCAGCAGCTTGACATGGGAAATGACCAGAATCCATGTGTGTTTGTTTGTTTGTTTTTTTTTAAATAATACTTTCTGCATGTTGAGGTTATGGGGTTTTTTCCCTTCAAACGTTTAGTTTTTGACAAACAAGTAATTTGTTGGAAAATTTTGAACTCTAATTGCAAGGATCAGTAATAAATGAAGGTGGTATCACTTTATGCAAAATATACTTCTGTGTTCAAACAGTAAGTCCGTAAGTTCAGTGGCACAATAGAATGTAATGAAGAAAAATACCACCTGAATTTATCAGAAAAGCATACATCATTAATGATGAGAGAGGTAACTTCTAGGAAGAAAACCAAGTGTAAAAGACCATTACTACTCTAGAAGTTGGAATAGTTGGAATTATCGGCTTTGTATCTGTAATTGGGGTAGATAATTTGATGTTCCTTGGAGTGACTCCTAGAGGAAGACTGTAAATTGCTCTGGTCATCGTGCTGTCTGCCAGTCTGCATGTGTTGTGGGTGGTGGCAGCAAAAGTGCACGCAGCTTTTGCAAAGCCACTCTTCTGTTTGTCTTTAGTTGGAGGTTAGCTGCTATGAAAACCACGTGTGTCCGAGAGCGGACAGAACTGAGCTGCCCTGGCAGTGTTCCTGCTTCATATATTGTTGTGAAGCAGCAGGGTGTGAGTGCTGTGGCAGCCACGGTATTAAAAGTTTAAGATTTTTTTTTTAGTCATTATTTATGAAAATAAATAATAAATCGATATAGTAGCTTGTATCTATTTTGATTTTACTCCACAGCTGGCTTTCTCTCTAGCCTGGTTTGTAGCATGAAGGAGCAATGCCTGGCAGTACTGGCCAGTGAGCTCTCTTGTTTCAGCAACTTAATGGGTGCTGATGGTTGTAGTTTGCACCCAGCAACAAGAGGAATTTCCAGCAATAGCTACAGTTTCTCAAACAATTTCAGCTGTAGCATTTACTTGAGATGTCAGAAAGCTTTTTTTCACTGAAGATCCTGTGCTTGTAATTTGTCACTCCCTGCTTTCTCCTTCCTCTGTTCCCTAAGATCAAAGGGTCTCTGAACCGCTCCCCCTCTTCCATCTCAGCTATTCTTTTTTTTCTTTCTTTTTTTTTTTTTTTTTTTTTTCTTTCCATTTTGTGCTGTCTTTTATCCTTGTTTCTTCAGGTCTGTCCTGTTACCGAGTTACCTCTTCAGACACGCATTGTAAGTAAGTTGCGCTGTCATGATGATGAAGACAAGCCAGATAAGACATATGCTTGTTGTTGTCTGGGCATAATTTATGACTTCCCCCCCCCCCCCC
>JAVJGJ010000057.1:56620560-56634743 GCA_035590215.1 Microhierax caerulescens | reverse complement strand
TACATAAAGTCAAGAAGAAAAATGAAAAAAAAAAAAGACTGAAAAGGCAATTTTGTCTGGTGGTATCCAGCCTGTGGATCATGAATCCTGATGGTCCATAAATCACTACAGAATGGTCCTTGAAACAATTCTAAACTGTCCCAGACACACTCGGCAGGATTATGTCTGAGTTTGTAGGCAGGCACAGTCAACAGTGGCCCACAGCCGCTGTCCAAACCTCGTTAAAATGTTTATTGCCATCCGGTTCTGAATTTGCCACAGTTCTGTTGTTTTACCCAAATATTGGGTATCCCTGTTCTGAACTTTCTGTGATGCCAATACAATAGTTTCTTGCTCAAGAAAGTCACTGTCTCTGCGTTGCAGTCCAGATCTTCTGCAGTGAGTTACAGGCTGCTTCCCATGCCTAACACACCATCTGCTTGCAGAGTAGTTTCAGACCCCCTAATCCCATAATCCCAAGTTTTACAAGTTTTGTTTGTAGTCTTGCGCTTCATTTCTGTGTGTACCTGGCTAATACGTTTTTTCTCTCACCCTGGCCTGACAATTGTTCTCCTATAATTCTTCATGTCTGCTGTCAGGCTGCTGGTGGTGGTCATAATGATCACTGTGTTGTGTATGTTCTAACACCTGTCTTCTGTATCAGAGTATAAAGTTTTCAGCAGTAATCCTTACAGGAAAAGTCCAGTTTTGTCCTTGTAGCCATGGAATACAACATGCTTAATGAGATCAGGTCTAATACTTTCTTCTGGGCATGCATTGGAAATCTGAAAAAGAAACAGTAAATTATTTCTAAAGAATACCTCTAAATACCTTGTTTTGTGATTGGGTGTTTACTTTATTTAAATTTAGGCAATTTTCCATGACACACTTGTGATGTAAATTTTACCCTGAAACATGTGAATGGGAGGATGTTCTAGAGAAAAGTTGTTGGCTACTTTGAACGATAAGATTTCAGGTATAATAAATTATTTCAAGTATGATAAAATCCTTCCAACTCTTTGACCCACTTGAAACAAGAACAGTAGGAGCAACAATCACCCAGAGGCAATTAATTAGCACAGATTTCAGTCCAGTTCAAGATCTGGCAAAGAAACAGATACCTACAGAAGTCAAGGTAAGTAGCAACTGTAATAATAGGTAGTATTAATAATGAAAGTGGCTAGAAGCTAATTTTCCATGCGTTGAAGGGATGTCATAGAGAATGAGGTCAACTGGTACCAGTTCTGCTGTCTGTAATTTTTTCCTTGGCGGTAAAGAATAGAAGTCCATGCCTCTCTTCTTAGAAGAGGAAGAACTGAACAACATTGAGAAGCAAGACTGCCATGAACAAATCCAGCTATTATTGCATATATCCTTTCAAGGAGAAAGAGTTATCTAATGCAAAAACCTTCAACTTTCTGATAAAGGCCAAAAATGTAATTAAAATTATTGACATCCAAAATGAGCAGGAGCTGATAAAGAGCCCTTTTAGTAAATATTTCCCTAGCCTAGGACCCACAGAGGAACCTGGTATTTCTCTCCACATTGCTTTGGGAAGATGTAATTAAGGTAGAATGGGAGCTTCTGGATAAAACAAGCAGTATGTGAAACCTTACAGGTCTGAGGAAGAAAAATCCGTTTCATATTCATTTCCCCAGTGTAGATGGAGCAGAGGCTTTGCTCACAAAAGAAACTGTTGCACCAACTGCATGAAAGGGGAGATTTGTTGTAGGAAATGAATAGATAAATATGTAGAAGTTCTCAGGAGAAATCACATGGTATCAGCTATGCTCCAGGCATCATTAGATTCTGCATAGGTTTTTCAGGGCTCTAAGCCTGAAGACCACAGCCACAGCTTAATGGAATTAATATGTCTCAGCATTACTGGTATTGTTCAAGTGGGCTTCAGAAATTGGTGCTTTGTAGATGTATGTGCTCTTGGGTGTATCAAGGTGGTGTGCCACAGAGCAGGACTGAATTTTATGGCTTGGTCCCAACAAGTAGCAGTGTCCACTGGTAGTGAACTTGTTATTACCACAGGGAGTTGAATTTTGCTCTTGGCTAAACTGGGAGTAAAATTTTTAGAACGTTTAGCCTAATATTCAACCATGCTTTGGGAGCGGTGGAGATCTCATAAAGAAGTTCCAACAAATTTCCTACCTGTTGGAGGCTGAGTAGGGCAGAGGTACAAATGAATAAATTTTTAAGGTAATCATTAAAAACTCATGTTTTGTTTGATAGGCTGACACCTGGCATTTGTGGGTATCAGCCAGCATGTATGTAGCTCTGAACTGGCCACGACATGCTTGCTGTGGGGGGATGTTAAAAGGGACATGGAGAGGAGCTTCTAGTGTGCCAGGGCAGAAAAGTGTCAGTAGCGGGGAAGGGGGCAAAGGAGGGAGTGCGTGGGATTTGAGGAGGGGACTTCTTGATCTGAGGGGAAGCAAACTCCTCTGGTTCAGCTGTACCATGAACAATAGATTGTGTTATGTCCTATAACTGCTGTCCTGCTGCGTCAGTTGTACTTGGTGCCTTTGTCACTATTACAAAGGCACATTTGGTATTCATACACCTGGTATTCAGTGCAAAGATGAATAGTGATTATTTCCTGAGCAGTTAGTTAATGTCTGCCTTCTTATTGTCCAAGATGTGGCCAGTGCTTCGTTATTCAAATAATCTTCAGATTCGGAATTACTCATTTTCTAATGGATTCTGTGGCCTTCATCACCATGTTACCTGACTAAACAATGTTGTATGAGGCTAGATAAAATTCTGATCATCCCCATTGTATTGGTGGGAAACCAAGGAACCAACAACTTAAAGTCAAGATTGTCTGATAATTTTTATGGCCCTTGCCGAGATGCTTTTCCACTCTGCTTACCAGATGACAGGATTAGGTAGAAAGTTTCATTTGCTGCTCCCCTTGGCCCCAGTTGCAGATGCCTTCAGGCTTTGGCAGAGGGCAGGGAGTCCCTGCAGGTAGCTGGTTTCAGGCTTTGGGAAAGCGGCTGGGTAGGACAGGGTCAGTCTTGCTTGAATCTTGGGTGCAGGGATTTACTGGAGGAAAATGAAGGGTTACCTTGAAGGCTGTGATGCAGAGTGGCAGGAGAACCAGCACGTGGATACTCACGCTGAAGTCCTGCCTCCTGTAGCCTTCAGTCCTCTCCGTTCAAATGTTCTGGTTTATCCTGGCTTGTCTTCCAGTGGTTCCCATTCTGCATGACAAAAGCATGCCTCATTTTCTACCTTCTCACTGTAGCTCCTAACTAGCACTCCAGTTCTTTTTCCTTTTCTCTTTCTTACCTAATTTGTTTGCCTGTTTGTTCCCAGTTTTCTGAGCTTATGCTCCTGCAGTGCTTTTGCACACCTTGCTCTGATCTCTGTGTTTGGGTTTTGATACAGCATCGTTTGTCTCATGGGCAGAACAGGTTCCCCCATGTCCCTTTTAGCTCCTGATCTGTTATCCACCACTGAAGATGACATTTTCTGCCTTTGCCCCTACAGTCCCAGACTGATGGGAATGGGTGGCCCATTCCAGGCTTGGGGTCCCTTAACAGATTTGTCTGTGCATGGTAGGTCTGCGGCCAGACTTCTCAAAAGCATGGACAAAATAAACCTGAAAAAATACAGGTTTTAAACTCCATTAGAGCTTTAATGGGCATGTGCAAGTTAAGATCTGTGAGAGGTCTGTCTGATCTGTCAGTCATTGCTGTGTAGGGTCTCTGAGCTCTCTGGAAAGTTTACCCAGTCTCTAGTACAGAGCCCTCTCTGCTGGGCTTCAAGTCCCTGAGCTGAAAAGGGAATACCTAAAATTTTCAAAAGAAAATGTTTTCCCAAAAGAAATTTAATGTCATAGAAAGCATTCAGTTTCCCTTGGAATGTCCATTAAAAAAAAAATAAATAGAAGGAACTTCTCATTTAAGTCTGAACACGGTATCATGAGAAATTTCAGCTCACCAGTTAAAATCTAGCAAAGCAAGAGGCACATAAAGGCAATGCCGCTTTTAATCATTGGCACTGATATCAACTAGAATTAATACATATGTGGATGTTACAATTGGAAAGGTTTTGGTCTCTAGCTAAGAGTGGGTTGGTTTCTCCTGCTACCTGAGGAGCTGATACTCATGACATCAGTCCTGGTTCCCAGAGGGAGAGCTGAGATAGTGTTGGTGTGTCATTTCTCAGAAAATAGATGAGCAAATAGGATATTTCTTTTTATAGCAGCATTAATGGAACTTGCAGAATGCTGGTTGCATAGGTCCTAGCAGTGTGCTTGACAACATTTAGTATGAATTACGTTCAAAGCTAGTATGCCTTGACCTGATGCATTTTTTTAAAATAGGTGTTGTTTTTTTTTTTTTTTTTTTTTTTTTTTTTTGGAAAGCGATCATTTAGGTTCTCTAGAAATGTAAGGGTCTGCTGGAAAGTTGAAACAAAGAAGAGCTTGGTAATGGACAAAACTTGGGGTAATGAAAACATCCATTTTGATTTTCTGTAGTCTTTTTCATCCCATCCTACCTATTATTTGAAAGTGCTTTATAATACTGCAAAGCAAAACTTTCCAGGTCACTCTTTACATGCAGTACTCTGATGTAGCATTGTTAGGCAGTCTGATCTCATGGAGATAAAAATACACAATGCATAAGATTCTTCAGAAAAACATGCTCGTTAGGATAATGTGTTAGATTCTAAACTCTGTATGAGGTGGCATGTTTTTTTTTTTCTTGTTTATTGCTTGGTTTGTGCAACACGTCATTTGATTAATAGATTTCTTTCAAAACTAGTGTTCAGAACTTGAATGACGTGCAAAAGGAAGAAAACCTTCTTGTACAACTCCTATCTGATTTTTGATAAACTGTGATTTTACCAAATCATTCAATGAATGAAAATAAAAATATAAAAAGACCATGCTGCTGTAAAAACCTGATTTAGCATTTCTGAAAAGTATAGATGTAAATATTTAGAAAATCAAGTGCTTTGAAAAATGTGCTGTCTGGCATCAGACAGGCACTGCATTTAAAAAATATTTTAAATTAATAGGTATAGTGGGTTAAGGGCTCAGCACAGATTGTCTTAAATTTCCTAACGATTTAAATAATTTTTAGTGTGTATTATTTGCTTACAAGCATCAGAAGCCTTGTCTGTCTGAAATTTTCTGTATGTTGAGTATTTTCTTCTACTTGTTGATAATGAGCACTGTTATAATCCTGGGGGAGGGCGCTGCTCAGGAGTGCTGCTAATTTGGTTCATACGTGGGTATTTTTATATGAGGGGTGGTGGCTGCTGGCTTCAGCTTCGGCTGTCGTCCTTGCTTACTGCTGCTAGTTGGAGACTAGACAAGCTGCAGACTCAGCTGGACCTGGGTTTGCATTTATAGACTGCAACTGGATTGCTGTGTTCTTGAACTGGCAGCCAACTATTTGGTTTGTGCAGAGTTTACAGAGCAAGTTACTTGGTTGTATTAGGTTTTATTTTTGTAGTGCCTAAATGATAGATTCTGTTTCTGACATGTAGATCTCTCCTTTGGGCAGGCTCTCTTCTACCATTCTCTTCCAGATCCTCTTACCTGTTCTTCTGCTGAGCTTGCATTCACCTATCAGTCTCAGCTTCTTCTAGGATCTGCTTCAGAAATTCACATTTTGATTCTTCTCCCTTCCTTCAGGAAAAATAGCTTTACTGAAAATCATGTTTTTAACTTTATTTTTTGTAATCTCAATCATAATACCAAAGACAACACTCTATGATAATATCGGACTAATTCTTCCCTACCTCTTGTAGTTTTTTCCCTTGCAGCGAGAGGAAAAACTAATGAAGTTGTGCTTCTGGTAGCTTTCATTTGAAGCAATCAAAGATAATCTGTACATCACTTAAAAATACAGATCACAAGCTTTTAGACACAGTTGTGCTAGGGTGGGTTTGTTTCCAGCCATGCTTCTTTTTGATTAGCTTCAACTGCTAGCATGTGGCAAAAGTTCATACAGAATGTTTTCTGGAAATGAAAGGTAGAAACATATCTAATTAGTAGATGGTTCCTGTGTATTTTAATCTGTATACTGGTTGGGTATGCTGAATTGGTTTTAGTTGTGGCCATGTAAATCCCATTGTTGCTGTTGCTTTCTTTCTGTGTGATCTGAGAGCACAGTATATGTATCTTGCTTCAAAAGAGGAGGTTTGGGTGGTATCTGCAAGAAGTGATGTCATTCTCCTGCTTCGGAGTCATCAGGAGCCCCCATCCAAGAGTAAGATCTTATTAAAATGCTAGCTAGTGCTACACTTTTATAAGATTTATTCTTATTCTTACATATTCTGAAATCAACTGCTTACCATTTATGGGGACTAACCTGATCTCAAGGATAGAATGGTTCATTAATTCCTAGTTTCTGTATCATTACACTTAACACTAGAGACTGCAAGTGAAATGTTCTAATGTTTTAACACCGTGGGTAGATTTGCCACTTACGGTCAATACTTGATCATTGTGTGTGTGTATATTTTTAATTTTTTATTTATTTGTTGTTAATTAAACCCACAATTCTGCTAGTAAGTAAATTATCAAGAATACAGCTGGCTGAAGTTTTTATGCTTCTGTAGAACTACAAAATAAAATGTGATTTTGGCTGTATAGACACATGTGCACACACAGGCACACAAGTATGTATATGTGTATGTGAAAATTATTGATGCACACTCCCACCCCCATTGCATTTGGTTTTTTTTGGCTTTTAGGTGGAGGCAAAATTCAGTTGAAAATTCAGTGTTGGCAAGCTGTGTTTGCATCTTAGGATGACATGTACGTGTTGTGTCTTAAAGGACTTACACTGTGCCAAGGCTTTCAGTGAGGTTTATTAGCTGAGTCTCATGCAAGCTGGCTGTATTTCCAGGGCTTGCTGTGCTCTGCTTTGGGGTACTATGTGGTCTTACGTTTTGCACTTCCCCCCCATCCCTGTGCCTCCATGTATGTTGTAAAGCAATGCCTATCTTCACTGCTAGTTTGGATGAAGTAAATACTTACTGCCTGCAACCACCTGCAAAAAAAATATCTCTGGTCCTCTTACATCTTTTGTTTGAGCTTTTACTGTTTGTTTGTTTACTGTTTTGTACTGTTCTTAACTATCTGAGGAGAAAGTGGAAGACTAGATGAGGGTAATGTAGAGAGTGCCCAAACCAGGTGCAGCACTGCTGAGATCTATACGTGCTCCTCCACCATGCTGAGTCCTACCTGCTGCTGTAGGAGAGTTATGCATTAGCCTATCCTGGGTTTCTTTGTCTCTGCAAATGATGCATGGTAATTCTCTTTCCCAGTGTTTTCATCAGAGAACTTTGGAATACGTCTTTTTCTGAGGGTAGACTCAAGATTTGTATGTGTTGAGAATCCCACTTTTGTGAAGCTCTGGAAAATGTGTGTTGGGGCTGTTCTGGAAATTCATTTTTCCCAGTTATCTGTGAGTCCCTAAGTGTGGTGAGCTTCAGTTTGTATCACAGGGCTTTTCTTCAGTTGGGATTTAGAGAGTTTTGTTCTGCTTTTTTTTTCCAAATAAGTCAATAAGTCAGGCTCAGTCAAAGTTTTATGAAGAGTATCTGTGTTTATCTTTTTTATTTTAAATATATCTTAATGCTATTTTGCCTTAATTTTTGGAAATGAGAATGTATTGCATTTATTGAGGTCTCCCACTATGTGTGGTTATTGTCTTCCTATGCATGAGAGCTCTTACTTGAGCAGACTTGATGTCTGTTCATTGAAAGCTGTTGTCAATCACTAGCCAATGTCTTGTAGATTTGCACTTTGGAATAGTACCATTATTGGCAGTGAGTTTTGTGAGTGCTTGTTTACTGCTTCAGATACGTCCCCCCCCCCTTTTTTTTTTTATTGCTTTTTTGCTTGCAGGCATTTAAATTGTCTGACTGTTGAACTTGAGTTTGGAGTTGCTGATTCTGTGTCTTTGGTCTAGACTCTGTCCTTTTAAATAACAGTAACAAAGTGCTGTCATGACTGGGTCACTGTCTCCAGTATGGGACACTGGAGGTGGGCCTCAGGCGAGGCAGATATTTTGGGGGAATTAATGAATCATGATTTTTGGTGCTGTCAGAGTCAGCTGGTATTCATTCAGATGATCATGGAGTGAACTTTTATCTTGCAGTCCAGTGGAAGCTGTGCTCCAAGGACTACAGGCAGCACTGAGGTTGCAAATCCCTCGCTGGAAAAGTCTGAGGCGCTATACGTGTGATGGCTACTAAGGGGCTATAGGAGCTGAACACTGCTGTATAAATGAGGGCGCAGGAGGACTCTCATGCGTCTGTACCTTAACCTTTCTTTGCTCTTATCAGCTATATATGAGTAGCAAGGCAAGCGTGTTGGCTCATGCTGCTGTTCTGTCAATAACAGATCTCAACTGGCATCGTTTTCCTGTTTCTCATTTCTCCATCTGCCTCTTTCCATTTCCCCAGAGGAGGAGGTTGGTTTTCCTTGTGGCAGTTCTTGTGTTGGTCCTTTCTCTAAACTTGGTCTGTGAAATGATCCAGGTGGAAAAAGGAACTGCAGACTGGAAAAAAGGAAGAAGCATAAAACAGATTTGCCTACATAATAAGAAATGTGTGAGTGCTGTGTGGAGCTGTCCTCTGTACTGTTTTTAATTTTTTTAAAAATCAAAATGAGAACAGAATATAGGAATTACTCTCATTGAGTCATTCCTGAGGTCCATCTAACCCCATGTCCTTTCTGACAGCAGTCAAAAGCGACAGGTTCAAGCAGATTACAGCGACAAGCTAATCTCCCCATCCCTCCTGTCCCACCACTCAGTGGTATGTGACTTGGGATATCTTCAGAGATAGGGATGATCTCTGTGTGGTTATTAACCCTTACTGCAGTTCTCTTCCATAAATCTGTTGTGCCTCAAGGCTGTAGGGTTTTAGTGTCCACAGTGTCTTGTGGCAGAGGTCCATGACTTGGATCCAAGCTGTGTGAAGGTGACTTCCATTTGTTCACTGTGAACGTGCTACTGTTCGTGCCCTAGCTCTTGGGCTACAAGAGGTACAACTGATCCCTCTACATACCAGGTGTGCTGCCTGTGAATTTTTTCTGCTACTGTTACATCCTGGCTCCTTCATCCCCTTTCCAGGCAGCGGGGTTTAAGCTGCTTAACCATCAGTTGTGTGGGGAGAGGCACGGAACTGTAGGCAGTGTCCAAGGTGTAGGCTCGCAGTGGGTTTATTGGCAGTGCTAAGCTTTCTATTTTGTTCTTTCCTCTAATAACCTGCTGGTTTGATTTGACCGCTAAGCATTTAGCTGACAGTTGCCTGAAAACATGTATTTTATGTTGGAGGAAAATATCATGCCAGGTCCAACAGCCCACGGCCCAGCCAGTGGTGAGGCTGAAATGTATCCCCAGCAGGTATGGGCATGGGGGTATGGGTCAGCACAGACAACAGACAGATAGAGCACTCGGACACAGATGGGTCTCCCAGAGCAGGAGGGAGGTCTGTGAGTGTGAATATGTAGGAGGAGGATCCTGCCAGCAGCTGGGCTCCAACACGTGGTTTGCTCAGTAGCTGTCCCTGGATCCCAGTCTCTCCAGTTGCTGGCACCTGGACATATGAGCCCCCTGGTCCCACAGCCAGCACCCCTTGTGCTCGCATCCTTAGAGACACGTAGGTGCTCTCAAACCCAGAGCTGGCCCTTGGGGACTCACTCTAAATCCCTCGCTCCCAGGCTACTTCTCCTCTCCACCTCGCTCTTCACTAGCTCACATGCTCATAAGCCTGATGCAGTCTCAAAACGCCCTTCCCTTTCATCCCGTCATGTGTCCCACATCCCAAGGCAGCAACCCTCCTTAGTCTGAAAGGTGATGAGGAGAGCTGCTCCCTGTGGCTCACCTTGCCAGACTCCACGCCTGGATGCTAGGGCTGGGTTTCCTCAGCAGGAGTCCTTGGTTTGGGGTACTGCCTGTCACTGTACCTCTGCTCCTCCAGGTTTCCGGAGATGGGCTTTTGATGGGCTGATGCCCCATGGGATGGGCCTGGGGTAGTCTGGATGTGCAGTATTTGTGTAGGTAAAAAACTTGTAATCTGGAAATAATACTCCCAAATGGTAGTGGTCAGGTCAGAGCCCATTACTTCATCTGTGACACCAAGATTTATATTTATGAAAGGCCATGCATATGGAGAAAAGGAACTTGTAAACTTTTTTTTTTTGCATTCGGCCCATATTTTTACTTTCCTGGCTAATGTAAATATTATCAACAAACCTTACACCTCACTATTCACCTTTTTATCTAGTTTTATTAAGAATATATTAAGTTGCATAGGTCTTAACACAGATCCACAAAACTACTGATGACGTCCCTCTGACAGCTGATCATCACCCATCTTATTTTTAGAAATTATTTATCTGTGCGAGAGTAAATTAGGTACTGTTTCTGTTTAGCAGATGCAGAGGTTGTCTGTCATTATTTTCAGCATTTTGTCTGGTGTAGGATTAGGCTTGTTATTGGTAATGATGCTTCTGTCATTTTCTTTTGGAAATTGTTTCATACACTAATGCCTTTTTTGGTCAGAATTTATGTACTCAACAGTTTTATTCTATCATTAAAATTAATTTCCCCAACCCTTGTAACTTTCTGAATTAGTCCTGTTTATCCTTCAGTGTTCCTATGCACCTCTGTTAAGCAGATTAAATATATTCAGCTTTTCTGACTTTTCCTTACAAATTCAGTTTCTCTCACTTTTCCTGCCTTAAAGACTTCCCTCCAGGATCCAAGGATCCAGCAGAAATAAGTATCTTGTTCCATCTGTGTTCTTTTCCATTTGCAAGAAGTCCATCTCAGGTCAGTATTGCACAGTGCCTTACTCTGATTTTTGGGCAAGGTTGAGGCTCCCCATTTGGTAAACTTTGGTTTGAGTGTTGTTTTTTTTTTTTAATATATACACACACACATGCACATATATTAAAAAAAAAAAAGTGTGTTTATTTATATTATTTTTTTTAATATTGGCCCTTGTTTTACTTAAGGACAAACCCCACAGGCATAGTACACTAATTGTGAAAAGGCATCACTTTTTTGAAAATTGTTACACTGTTTTATAGCCATTTAAACAAATAATTCATGTAGTCTTCCCTTCCCTTAACCATAGTAATTTTAACCAGATTTTTCCTTCCTGACAATTTCTACAAGTGTCTGTCTTGAAAAAAGCAAATGTAAAATGATTTTGAGTGTTTTGCATTAACATTTTCTCCTTTATAAGCATACCCAGTTTTGATCTTTTTCCTGAATTCTTTTTGAGGAACTGTTGTTTTCAGTTGAAGGTATAATAAAATATGCCTGTCTTGATAATTCCATATCTGCTCCGTTTCTCCAGTCATTCCACTTGATTTTCTTCAGGTTTTAAGAATATTTTTTGTCAAGATTTTTGTATTGCCATAGTGTGTCTGTGGCTTCTGGTCAGTCCTTTCTTGAGGTCCTGCAGACCCTGCTGTGGGAGCTGCAGCAGGGCAATGAATCACCTCATGGGCTGATGCTCTGCTGCAGTGCCCTGCAGCAAGGGCTTCACTGGGTTAAAGTCCTTTGGACAAATAAACACCCATGTAGGAGATTTTTCTTTTTTCCTAACCCCAGGCTACTAGTGATTGGTTCCTGTCTGGAGGTTTTTGTCATTGGAGATGGGGTGGGAAATGCTTGCTGTTTGCCAGAATGGAGCTGGGGCATTAACACATTCTGGTATAGGGATCCTATAAAAATTCTGCCCTGGGCTCTGGAAATAATAGCTGATGAAACTTAGTATACTGTTTGTGCTGGGGTGGCTGAGTATCTGTCATTTTGTTCTGCCAACATAAACTTTGTAGCCCCCCAGTTCGGTCACTGAAGTTGGGGCGTGCATGAAGCAGAAGAGGAGCAGTGTGCCCTGCTGCTATTACGTGCTGTGCTATGTATGGCAAGTGGAGGTGCTCAGACAGACACATCTGCGTTTCTGGTTACCAGTCTTCACGCCTGTGCCCAGTCCCTCTGAATTGCTATTTTCTTGGTTTCGTAAGCAAGAATGTTTATTTCTTTCTGCCTTTATGGAGCGCTGATCCAGAAGAAAATTCAAACTTGCCTGCCTCAGCTTTGCCTCTTGCCTGCAGTTCCTTTGGAGCTCCGTTCTAAAGCACGGAAGCTTGGAAGTTTGTTGTTGTGAACAGAGATAAGGGAGGAATTTTTTAAATCAAATGGGATTTTGTAAGTCAAAATGTTTTGCAGAATTGGAAGTACGTTTCTTACACGCTCTCCTCCTAAGTGACTACAGCAGCCAGGGCAGCTTTGTCACCTCGCGGCTGTTTTTGTAGGTGGTGTGAAGCCTGTGAATGCAGGGGTGAAGGGTCCTGATTGTTTGTCTCCTTGTGTATTTAGCGAAAAATGTGCCTAAGATGGCAGTTACTGCTGGGAAGCTTTGAGCAAGGCTGAGCTCTCCCTGTGCTAAGCGGTGTGCTGTACACACCAGAGCCTGTGCTTACACACTGTCTATACAGAACAGGTCAAGAGTAGGCAAGAAGCAGCTCTACTCTTACCTTTTTACAGGTAGATGGTTGAAGCTAAGGGTGGCTTAACACCGTGTAACTTCGGACTGGGAGCTTGTAGGAGGGGAGAGGATTAAGCTTAAGTATTCGGCATGGTAGAACATGACTTGATTGTAAGCCCAGAATTTCATACAGCTTCATTACTGAAAAAAATTAACTTTAGAATACCCTTTAACTGAAAGTTGACGACTTTACTGGAATGTAAAAGGCAACAAAATATTAAATTTCATGCATCTCTTGTAAGAGGTACTTTGCACAGAATTAGCTGTAGCAGTACTAGATGTTTTGCACAGAATTAGCTGCAGCAGTACTAAACCTGTTCACGAAACATGAACACTTCTTACGGGCCAGCTTAGAGCTTGAGGTGATGTTTCACATCTCTAGACTTGGTAGAGGAGCATTCTCAGGGCAGTAAGACTGCAGCCACGCAGGATACAGTGTGATCTGTCTCTGGGGAAATTAGTCTGCTCATCTCATCAGGAATTGATTCTGGCAAGCGACTGGTAAATGTTACGACACATTATTGTCTTTCTAATATACTATCTCTCCTCTCTCTCTCTTTATATGTGTGCATATAAAATGCATATGGTGATTTGTCTTTCTAAACATATTGCAAGCTATTGGCATAATTCTCAAATAACAAATGAGTATCAGTTATAAAATTGAACTGATCCTTTCAGCAGTAAGAATTTAAGGAAGCAAGCAACAATATGAATCACTTAGCTGGAAAAGAAGAAATATCTAGATGCAAATGGCATTTGGCAAATGAGTAAAGTATAGCAACCAGAGTGCAGTGTAGACCAAGACCCAGCTCTTTGCTTTATTTTTAAGAGTCCTGAATTGTTCAGCTGCCACTCTCTTCTAAGACTTCGAAACATCATAAATACTTACATTTGTATTCACTGGTTTAGCCTGTTGCCAAAAGCATTAAAAGGATTGCTGTCCTAAATTAATTAACTTTTTGTTTGTTGAATCTGTAGTATGAAACACAAATGTCAGTTTTATTCAGACAGAAGGGAAGATTAATCTCCAGGCCATAACTGATTTTACCCTGGCTTAACAAGTCATATATTTCCACTCGACCTGAAAGAGAATTTTTTTTTTTTTTAAATGATTGCTTCAGGCCACATATAACCTCATCATTTGCAGCAGTGCAATTTAATGGATTTAATGTAAACTAGTTGAAGCTGTTTGAGATGTTTGACCTAAACACAGGGAAAAAAAAAAATAAAAATTTGCCTGGCCCTTCAGTTGCAGTAAAATATGAAATAAAGTCAGCAGATGTGAAATAGTTTTAAATGGCAAAGTCTGCCTGCTGTGCTGCAGGGCTGCCCCTTCCCTTGCTCTGAGTGTGTCCTTGCCCACCCTCCTGCCTGGTGGCATCTTTCCGAAGGCAGAGATGGAGGAGCAGCGGTGGGACCGGGTCCTGTGCCTGGGCTCTGCCCACCTGGCAGCGCTGTGGGGGTCTGCACGTGTGCACTGGCCTCTCTAGGCTCAGGCTTGTCATCGGGAGCAAGTGTGGTGATGTAGAAGAGCTTGCTTTTACTTGCTTTGGTTTTTCTTAAAGCACGGTGTAATGTTTACCATAGGGACAAAGCATGCTGAAGTGAGAAGGGCTGGGGTTTGCCTTTATGGTTGTTCTTCTGGGGGGGGGGGG
>JAVJGJ010000057.1:56588883-56620535 GCA_035590215.1 Microhierax caerulescens | reverse complement strand
GACTATTTCAGTTTCTTTCTGTCAGCTGCGGCTGCTTTGTAGGAGCTGGTGGAAGCAAGCACTACTCTTACCTGCCTTCACACCTGTGTTTTCCCGTGAGGTTCCACTCAAATTAACTCCACATACACCTGATAATTGGGTCATGCAACAGATCTGTAGATATTAGAAAAGGCTTTGTGAACACACAACGTTGCAGGCAGAGCCCGAATATCTAATTATTGTCTCCTGCTGTCATTTCAGACTATAATGGTTACCTCAGCATTGTCAAAACAGGCTAATTCTCCAAAGGAATGGTTTACAAAAGAATGAAATGTTTTGTTGATCTAGGGAAGTATCAAGTCTTTGTTAAGGTCTTGTAAAGGGAGGGAGTGGATGGTGCAGGGGTGTGCTGGGGATTGGTTGCCTTTGGGAGCAGTAGCTTCAATACTGTGGATGTGTTCAAAAAATGTCACCACCATCCCTTCAGCATCGTTGTGTCCATGCTTTGGAGGGCATGGGTGTGTGTGTGCCATGATGCAATTTAATGGCAGTTATAGGGAGATGGGAAGGGAGAAAAGAGGCAGAGAGAACTATTTGACCTGAAGAATCACATGATGTGTGGTGGACTTGTCCTGCAGCTTTGAACACTTCATATGCATTGCTTGTTGTTCTGTGTCTCTGGCTTCATCCTTTTGTAGTATCTTTGCGATATTAATCTGAAAGTGAAATGTTTTCCCTCACTGCTTGTGAAATTTTTCTCCAAAGCCAGTTCCTCTGCTAGATTATTCCCCGCTCCTCACACCCCCCCCCCCCGGCTTTTTGGTTTTGTTGGGGTGGTTTTTGTTTTTTTTTTTTTTCCAGTTCTAGTATCTTGTGATCTTAAATGGCAACATATTATCATTTTATATCTTAGGGTGATTATCTTTGTTTTCTACAGGGACACAGTGTTTGGCTATACTCAAAAGAGTCTAAATCTTGGATTTAAAATACTGCAGCTTTTATATTCAGAAAAGCTGTTTTAAGATATTCTTAGAGGTTTCAAAAAAGGTTTTAGCTGTAAATTTTCTTTCTTTGTGAATCATGTAGTGCTGAACATACAGTAGAATGAAGTACTGTGCTTTTTAGGCAGAAAGAGAAAATAAATGGTCCCAATAAAATATTGAAAGCTCTGGAAACTATTGCTCAAGTAGTCTGTAGAATATGTGGCCTGCTGAACTCTAAAGATTCTCACCCCAGTCAGGACTCAAGTGAGATGAACTGCATACCTCTTGTGGACGCTGAGGTCATACTAGCTTAGAAAAGTCTATATTCGGAATCTCAGCACTTCAGCCTCCATTCTCTGTTTTTTCTGAATCTGTATTTTTATAAAGGATATTTTCATTTTGTCCTGTAAGGATGATTCATTCTGCAGCAGTGAGTTGTATGTATATATTATTCATTCCTTTAAAGTGTTCATTTAAATATTTTATTTTGTTAATAGTGCAACATGCTGAACTTTGAATTCTGCACTTATCTGGTATCCTTCACGGGCTGAGCACCAGTAGTGGAAGTTGTGGTACTTGCTGCTGCAGGTTGTCTTAGATGAACTTTAAAGACTTCTGTGTGTGGTTTGGTTCCTCCTGAGCTGGCAGGATTTCTAACATTTTAAGCTACTCTTTTTGAAGTCATGATGATTTACATCTTGGGGCACTTGGGTTTTAACAGTGCTACTGGAGCAATGAAACCTTAAACAGCTGAGTCAACAAACACTGCCAAAAAGAAGTATCAGCTGTGTGATGTTGAAATGCCATCCATTTCTTCATATCTTAACAGCATGAAGGAATGGTCTATGCAAACTTACTAACTAATAGTGTTAATTTTTCCTGCTTTATTCAGTACAGATTTTTTAAAAGGGTTTAAAATTCCATTGTGTCTTTATCATTAAGAAATACTATTTTTAAAAATGGCAGCAATGCAAAAGCAACTTATTCAAAGAAGGGATGTTTTGTGGTGTGTGCCTCTTGCTTGCTTTTCCCATTTGCTTTCTCATTAGTGAATTCACAGTAACTCAGTTTATTTGGATGAACTTTACATTACCTGGTGTGACTTGAGATCCCTTTTTACTTGCATGTAATTAACATAAACCCTCAAACTGGAAGTCTGCAATACAGTGTCTCATCACAAAAGCCAGCTAACTGTAAAAGCTGATAATGTTTGTAAAGCACGTTAAGCTCCCTGGGTGAAAGGTACCATAGAAATGCAAAGTATTAAGCCAGTAGTTTAATTATAAGATAAGAAGTAATTGAAATTTTCCAACACGTTGCTTGTAGAAGACAGTCTAGTGATTTGCTTTGTAATATTTAGGTCAGTGAATTGAGATGTTTTTCTAAATCCTTTATGAATATTCTCTCATTTAAGTGCATTGCTCGAAGGTGTCTGATACATTTATTTGGCTGGTTGATACTGCAGTTTAAAAATACCACATTTCAAGTAGGCAGAGAAGTGCTGTATAGAACCCTTTGAAATAACCAACCTTCATCCTTCAAAGTGACAGTTATTGTGCTATAATAATTGTAGAAGTACTGAATTCGCTTCAATTGATTTTTTTTTTCTTCTTCCCCCTTGAATAGTATACTGCTCGCTTAATACACAGTGCCTCCAGAATTTTAATGTCCGTGTCCCTCTTGTGGTTTACTGTTTGGTGCAGATTTCCCTTGAGTTATTTTTCCCTGCCTTATGTATATCTATATAAAACCAGAACATTTGATCGTGAGTACTAAATCCCACTGTATGGCACTTACTGTGCTGTCACATAGAATGATTTGTAATTTGAAATCAGTACTTTTATATGATGTTTGGTCCCAAAAACATCTGTACTACTTCCATTGACCAAAAAAAAAGGTAGCTTGTAACAATTGTATGATACTTTTCACTGTGGAATGTCCGAGACAGATATTAATTTAATACCGTAGTAGTTCCCTCCTTGGCGCACCAGTTGTGACTATAGGATGCACCTGGAGCATCCCAGCATCCCTGCATCTGTTCCCAAGCTGCCTTCATGGTCAGTAATGCTGTGAAGTGGGTAGGTGGGACAGAGGTGTGGAGGGATTTGAGGCTGCAGCATGCTCTCAGGCACGCAGAGGGAATTCCATCCTTGGTCCCCTGCAGCTTTTCTCCTCTTGCAGTCATGGCAACACCAGCAAGGACCAGCAAGCAGCCTTGTTTCCAGCCCCAAACTGTCTTCTGTGACACTGCTGATGGAAGTTAAAAACTAAATGGAGACCTTGCTGCTTTCTGCATGTGGTGGGTCAGTGTTTTAGTTAAGTGTTAATTTGTCTTTACTAGAAAAATCTTCAACGGGTGCCTTTGCCTGAAAGCTGCTAAGTCAAAGAGAGATGCTATTCTCTGTCAGTGGTCAGGCAGCACTACTTAGGTAAAAGCTGATCTCTAAAATGTTACAACCTTGAGTTCATAGGATGCAAAAATTCTAGGGGGACCTGAATTTGGCAAAACTGCTTCCTAAAGTAAAGATTCCTGTGATTAGTGATGTCAAGAGTTTTCCGGATTAAAGTTATAAGGACAGGACATTCATAATTCTAAAACCTGTATTTGAGAACCAGGTGGAGTTTTACCGTTTGAGAGTTGTTGTACAGCTACAGGGATTTAAAAATAAATATAATTTTGAAAAGGAGAATCCTTCAGTCTTCAGAGTTTTTGAGTAGTAAACAAATTTGCCATGTGTTTCAGAATGTAAAAGCATAGGACTGAGTGTGGCGGTCTTGTTTACTATCTTTGTAGAAAAAGGCTGTGGCCTCCGTTTTCCCCATCTGTGGTGTTACGGGGGCTGCGGTGGTGTCGTGCGGGGGGAGGGGGGGCATACACTGCAAGCCTTACAGGCCTGTTACAGCTCAGTGCCTCTCAGAGTAGAAAGACTAAAAGGGCCATTAACTTTCTGAATTACGGTCTGCAGTGCAGGGCATCCTCCGAGGGATGTAGAGCAATTTGCCTGTGGTGTCATACAATTTTTCCTGAGCTCTGGCTCTAAGCACTGATCACAGGTGTGCAAGCCTGTCACGTTTTAATGAAACCATTTCTGCTATGAGGTTAAGGGGAAGTCTGAATGTTCCTTGGAACAGGAAGCCTTCCAGAGGAGACCCAGCTCAGTGGGCTCCTGGCACCCCAGGAAGCCCCTGTAACAGCACTGCTTCTCTCTCTGTTTCCTATCACTCATCTTTCTCCTCAGCATCCTTCCCCCATCCCCTTGCCCCCTGTTTCATCCTGAATCCCAAAGAAAAAAGAGCACTGCAGCCACCCTGCTTCGGTTTTGCTGAGCCCATTGCATTTATAATCACCATGCCTTCCCGTTCATTTCCATGGCCTTCCCTCCCGCGCCTGCTGCACTGCAGACCCCCTTCCCGGGGCAG
Source organism: Microhierax caerulescens (assembly GCA_035590215.1). NCBI lineage: Eukaryota > Metazoa > Chordata > Aves > Falconiformes > Falconidae > Microhierax > Microhierax caerulescens. Next base: position 56,616,153 of record JAVJGJ010000057.1, on the reverse strand, counting down.
AGGCAGTGATTCCTGCCAGCAGCCACGTTCTCCAGCAGGGATACGGCAATGCCACGGGGATTAAATCCTTGGCTCTTTAGCATGGTACATGAGAGCAGGTCAGCTGTGGCCAGCCAGCACAGTAGGTACAGAGGACAAAGAGGACACCATATGTGTAATTGCTGAGTACAGTGTCTATCAGTGATTTGGTTTTTGTTTTATGAAATGGATTGGAAATATACTTTATCACAGTATAATCCTGCAGATTATTTAACTTTTAAGGTAGAATCAATTGTAAGGATGTGGCTGAGGCCCATACTTCCAAGAGGAATTATATCAAACCTTCAAGTTCCAGATTTAGTCATGGTCAAAGAATGAGTAGACAGTGAAGTTTTTTTTTTTTTTTTTTAAGCTAACACAGTAACATCGCTTTGAGTGTCTTCTGGTTTCTTTGTCATCCCCATGTTTTGCTTTGAATATCAAAAATCTTTATTTATTTTCTATGTTTATACATACTGTTGATTTTTTTAATTTTAAGGTGGCCCTGTGTCAGTTAGAATTCAGACAAGAGCTGGGATTTTATTGCTTGCATATACAAATGAATACTTTCATGCTTTGTGGACCGTGAAGTTTGGATTGTATCTAGTAAATGTTTTTTATAAGTATTTAGTTTTCTTCTTAATTACAGAACTAGGTTTTCCAGCGCATTTTTCATGTGATCTATGTACATGGTGATGCTGTTTCTAACTGAATGTGGGAAATAATCAGCTTTCTTAAACTTTTGAGTCGATACTGCCTCATCAAACTGTAGCTGATGGATTTAATTTGCTATTTACTGAGCTATTGATCAAGTGGCTGAGAATTCCTTGAAAGAAGGGTAGTTACCTGGAAGCTTACACTGCTGTTCCTCTTGAATGCACAGGTGAAAACAGCTTTCTAAATGTTGCTGTTGCTTAATAGTTCACTTAAATTTAACTGGGTTTATTTCTAATGTAACGTGGTATTTCACTATTTGTAATAGACCGTCTCTCTTCTGACTTCATGTTCAATTTACTTGTGAAGTAGCTTCTGCTTTTTGCAGAGTACTGGAAAGCTAAAATGTAATCTCCTTGCTTTATAGATGTTTCATCTCCAGTTTTTCACACTTTAAAAGCAACTTTTTTCCCCCAGATTCAGTTAGGAGTTTTTGCTGAAAGACTGATAGACTGGAAAATGGCTCAGTCTTTTAAATTAAAATACTACCACTGCATCATGGAAGCTCCTGAAAAATTTGCAGTGTTGTGTATATTGCTAAAAGATGGGCAGAGTTCAAGACCTTTCTTCCTCAAGGAGAAGTTGCCGGTGGTGTGTGTGGCACCTGCTGTGTATGAACCCTGCCGAACACCCCCTTACACCCCCTTCCATAGCTTGGGGAGGGAACCTGCAGGAGTAGGTTCTTCACACCCATCTCAGTTTCCTTTTAACACTTTCTCCTCTGGCTTTTGTAGGTGATTGAGAGTAATTATTACATCCCTTCTATGTATTTCACTCTTTCTTGTTATATATTTCTTATATTTTGGATGATGAAGTATTTGCCTTTGGATATTTGTTTATATAAACTAGCTAAATCAAGTATAATTTAAAGTTAGAATTGATAACTACGTCCCCTCCTTTTCAAATCAACACTAAAATAGAGCCTTATTTTTCTTAATAGGCTATGATCTCCGTTAAAGGTGTGCTTTAAACATAAAAGATTTTTCTGTATATCTTAGAAAAAAAAAATTAAAATGTAGTTTTATTTTGTGAATAAGTTAGTGTTTCAGGTTTGGTTGTTTTCTTTCTTGTCCAGGTGCCACCTACTGGTATTCTTGAAGTTTTCTTGGGTAAAATTTGCCTCTTTAGAAAGCAAGGATATATGTGCTGCTGTTCATTTGAAACTCCAGTGAAGAAAAATGAAAAGAATGCAAAATACTTGTTTCATTTTCAAGTTAACTAATTGCTTAAACTTGTGTTTTACTACTGATCTGGATATCCCTCCCCCTTTTTCAATGTCTCCCTGTGTTTTTCCCAGTTGCAGTACTACTGTGTGTATATTTATTTATTTTTGCTTTATTTGGTAAATGTGCTACTGATCTAATGTGCCTTTGATCACAGTCCTTAGCTTAAAAGGAAAGAAAAGCACTTTTTATGGAGATACTTTTTCTATCAGTTGATTTTACAGTTCAGTTTCAACAGCCCACAGAGTTCTTTAGTCCTGAGTTTGCAGTTAGGTTGAAGTGGTGATTTGGTGGGGACTGTTACCAAAATCTCAGAAAATCACCACTAGAAGAGAGAGAATTACAGCTCTTGCTGCTTTGGCATGGGCTCAGGGGGAAGGAATGGCTGCTGTGCCCCTCCACGGCTCCTGTATCAACCTTTCCAGTGCAAAACCCGATGCTTTCACCACCCTTTTGGTATATCCGTGTGGTTCTAGCAGATACAAGAAGCCTTGTGCTTGTTTTCTAGTGCTGTTATTCTGGATGACTCGGCAGGGTTTAGTACTTAGGTTCTTTTTTCTTATGGGAGCATATGATTTAGGCAAACCTACACTGTTTCTCCTAAATAAATAAGTATTTCTGCATCCAGAGCTCACAGGATGCACAGTAAATAAATAATAGGATGAGAAAAAAAGACTTGTATAGTTGGATCCGTGTTGCCATATTCTCTTCAAAACTTTTGAATTTTCTGCAGACCTTAGCAGTACCACCAGTTGTAGCTCTCAGAAGGTGCTTGCTGTCATTTCTTCCTCCTTTTTTTAAGTTGGCTTTTTAAAAACTTTTTTTTTCAGTTCTTAGCTTCTGATAAATTGCTTTGTTTCTGCTAGTAGGTCTGGCAGCTTTTTGACTGATTCCTTTCATCCTCAGTTTGTATCTCCGAGGAATGAATTTTGCTGGTCCATGCAGAACTGGGGACAGTTCTCCAGGTGCTAGGATGCCTTTGTTTCCTTACAGATCCTTCATGCTGTTTGCTCTGCGTCTAATCTTTTTTTATCCTCTCCTCCTTAGCATTCTCCTTTTGGCATAACTTTTTGGAGTTGGAAAGAATAAAAATAAACAAACTGAAGTGCGTACAACATTTGTAAAAACAACACATTTGACCTCTCTTGCTGTCTTGAAGCCTGGTGCAGCGTGTTCTTTGAGGCAGCTTGTCCATGGAGAGTGGCAAAAATACACCTCTAAGAATGAGACTTTTCCTTCTTCTGTTTAGATAGCGTATTAAATCAAAGAAAGAAATCCCTCAGCAAATGTAGATTATTTTTTTTTTAATTTAAATTTTACAAGCATCCATTTTCTTCTCATCCCTCCATGACCTTTTCCAAAAACAGTGTGATGAGCTATCATCATCCTGTTATTAAAATGCTTCATTAATGAAAATATGGGCAACAAAATAACAAAAGAGCAAGACAGCCTTCTGTTCCATGGAGTGTCTTGTAGCATGGAGTTGTTTTAGCATCCTGGGCTAATGGTGCCCCAGCAGAGGAGTGGGGTTGTCCCTTTTGTGCTCTATTCACGGTCAACATGAGGGCACTGCAAAACAGCCCATGGGACATTGATCTTTCTATCTCAGCTTATCTGGAGACAATCGAAGACTGCATTCCTGAAACCAGGCTCCAAGATTGTAGCGTTCTTTGCCCTTGCAGTGGTCTACAAGACACACAATGACTGAAATATTTTACTTATGTAGATATATATTTGCTTCCATAAGGTGCTGCTTAGGGATTTGTCGTACCGACAAATGCCACCGGGGAAGTCTAATGACATTGCTGTTTCATTTAAGACTGCAAATAAGGTTTCAGAAATGTGAGTTTCAAAGGGTGATGTGCATTGGAAGGAGCGCCTTGGTGGAAGGAGCTGAGTGCTTGACTGAAGCTGTTGGTGAAGTTGGTGCTCAGGAAACCTCTGGGCAGGGCTGGTGGAGCCGTGGTGGCAGTCTGTGTGCCATCTACCGTGGCTGCTGTCGTCTAAGTAATTGCTGACCACTATGAATGGATCCAGGGAGTTTGAGTGATGATGTCTTCTAAAACAGATGGGAATGTTTCTTGGCAAATCTGAGTAAGGTAATGAGAATTAGACTGCAGTACAGCAACTCTAGCTGGGAAAGTTCTGGTTCAGATTAAACCAAATAATTTTTTCTTTCCTTAGTGCCATCCTGAGCACAGAACTTCTCCCTGTTACTTCCTCAGTGCTGTAGGACGAGCAGTCCAGGTGCCATTCATCCATTGCCAGGACCAGTGATGGACCCTGATGCTTTTGTATCATTTTCAAAAGCTTCAAGCATATGAATCCTTGGACTTTTATTTTTGCCTGGCAGGTAAAGCTGATAAAGGCATGGAAGCGCTTCCTGAATGTAGATGTTCTTTACTTTGTGCAAAAAAGATAGTAGTCGCAGCAAAAGGAATATAGACAGTTACTAAGTGTCTTTACAGCTTTTATTCCATTTTTCTATACATCAAATTTCTTAGAACTCTGGATCAAATTTCTGTGGGCATCTAGAAACTTGGCCTGCAAATTTAACATGGCTTTTCTCTATTATGTATCCGTCTTCTTTTCTTTCCTGCCCAAGATTAATCTCTTTCTTTTCTTCACATTTTCCGTATGCATAAGTCTTTAACACTCAAACAAATCCTGGCTTTGGTTTTGGGGGATTTCCAGTGTGCTCTTCTGCCAGCTGCTGGAAACATTGGGAAAAAAAACCCTTGTCTTAAATCTGATCACCCTATTATTCAGCACAGGATGAGATTTTAAGCCTGTCAAAGTCTATATGATAGGTTCTAACTGACTGCCTCTTTCAGTGATGCTGTCTAGTTGTGGCTAATGGGTTTAGTGAAAAAACAGATGTGCAAGAGGTGAATAGCAATCATAAGGTGTAACATTTGGGTGTCTGAGCATCAATACTAATTAAGCCTGACTTCACTAATTGTCTGCCGGCCCCTATGTTTCCCCCTTGCCAACATCCTGTCCGGAGCAGAGGAACTCCTGTTCTCCCAGCTGCATCCTTAAAACCTGTCCCTTGTGCCAGAGGTGGCAGGCACAGCACCTGGTGACCCTGCCTGGGAATTGCCACTGCCAAGCGGTGCTTAAGGAGTGGTTCGCCCCTTCTTCCTTTGCTCTGTGGAGGCCTTAGTGATGCTTCCCAGCAGCTGATTTTTGTTAAATTTGTAGGAGCATAATTGTTTTTTGAAGGGTTTCTATCCCTCTTAAAATTTGGCTGGAATAAGCCAACAGACTTGAAGGGTGAGTGGGCAGATAATGTGATAAAATAAGCTGAATTTCCTTAGGAAACCATATGGATGATTTTAAAAAGTTTTTTACATTGAGTTCTTACATTGAGTAATTCAACTTCTGCCACAGTGACAGGAAAAAATTACAGTACTTGGAGATCCTAATTCATGGGTGTAGTGAAAAATTGTCCCTAACATGAAAGCCTTACCTCCTAAGTATGTATGATTTCATCCTTCTTGATGGTTTCATTGGTGGTCTAAAATAGCCAGTTACATGCCTACCAGTGGGAATGCCCTACTTCAAAGTGTAAAAAATTTGGTAACCTTTAAGGGATGATGTATTGTAAAAATAAAATATTTGCAACAGTCAAACATCACCTATCCTGTCAGTAAGAGGACATTTCTAATCTGTAGCATATCCCTGTAGCTATTGTGCATTTGAGAGTTTTGTCTAGGCTTCATCATTAGATAGAAATCTTAACACTGGGTGCAGACATCAGATCTGATCAACAGAACTTTGGAAAACTTCAGAAACTGGCTTGGAGTGGAAACCTTGAAGATCTGTGCTGCTCAAGCTTCAGAGGGAGAGAGAGTCTTCCTGTAACATATCTGTATTCTGACAGTCTGTTGGAAAATTACGTAACTTTCCTTTCATCAGCTAAAACAAGTCAGCGACAATGAAAACGTTTCCCTAGTGAAAGTTGTTTCGTGAAAACAGACTGACAAAAAACCCCAACAGCTTTAATGTATATTTATCCTCTACAATATCTTCGGTGTCCTGATTTGCTCAGTTCAGTAATCACAACAATTTCTACTTTGGTTCCTAGGGTCAAGGAAGGTCAACTTCACAAATACAAATTGCTTAGTTTCCATACAGCTGCGTTCTTACCTAAATGCTAGGACATAGACCTGACACCCACCTGCACCCCCCTACTCCCAAACCAACCAGCAAACCCAACTCTTGGGGTGAGTATCTGCATACAAATCTGTATGCTGCAACTCTTACTCTGTATCAGTCACTTTCTCATTGAAGGCTCTCTCATGGTTTCATTTCCAAGCCCATGCTAGCTGGCCCTTTTCAGTTAAAGGTGTGGCTACACAAATAACTTACCTTGGTGGACACTACCTGTAGCTTTGTGGTACCTTGGCTATTCGGTGGTAGTTGAAGAGATTTGCCCCATCTGCTAAATGCAGGGTAAGTTTGTTGTGCTTCCTAGTGTAGTCCTGGTGATATATATTATAGGATGCAAATCATGAAAATCATGCCCTAGTTTATTTATACTAGGTTGTTTGTTGTAGCTGTAGCACCAGTATATTTTGGATTGTCTATGCCCTGGTATGCTTATGATCTGTGGGTGGTCTGATAGTGCAGGGAAGCTGCCATGTGAAGCCTCATTTCTAGGGTGGAAACTGCAGTTAGTATATGACACTTTATTTTGACCTTAGATGCCCATTGGGCAAGACAACCTCGCTTGTTACTGCTTTCTTCCTTGAGGGTAAAGCAATTTTCATCTCTGGGGACATGAAGTCAGCTTCTGGAAGCTTATGTTAACAGCAGGGCCAAACTATAGTTGAAGCAGAACAAAATAATGTGGTTTTGAACTACATAGAACAAATACAAAGAAAAAACATTTTAAGCTCAAAGTGCTCCTATCTTCTGGTTGGATAAAGTACTGTAGCAGTATTGGGGTATCAAGCTTAGCGTTCATTGACCTATAAGAATACCGGTGCATGTAGGGTATAGTGTAAACTTAAGGTGTGCTAGCTACACTACTGTTTTTTTTTTTGTGTGCATCATTTTATTGTGAGCAAAGGGTATCAATACTTATTCAGGGCAACAGCGTTTGAGAAGCAGAGCTGGAATAGCTGATGCTGTGGCAGCTGCACACAGATATTTAGGCCGTGACTTTTTTAAACATCAGAAACAACCAGGCTGCTTATTGAAGGGATGGTGCTTGAATGATAACATGAGAAAATTGCTCCTAGTTTGCCTAAGGACCACGTCCTGTGTCATTTGGGAACTGTTCCTGGCTTTTTAAAGTGGTTGGCTCTGCAGCAGTTAAGCTGCTTGTGTCCGTGCCATAACAGCACGCTGATCCCCGTTCCGGAGGGGAGGAAGCTAGTTTGCCACGGAGCAGGTCTGCCCACAGTGGTCTGGAATAACGACCCCCTGACATCTCTCTAGGCAGGCCGTACTCTGCCTCCTGCCGCAGGGCGGCCTGAGCTCAGCCCGCGGCGCTGCTGGCCGTGGCGTGCAGGGCTGGCACCCAGCTGGGGTGCAGAGCCCAGCAGCAGCCTGTGGCCACCCTGCGCCCGTTCACCTGTGGGAGCGGACAAGCCCTCCATTGCAAATGTTCCAGACATCAAAAGGAAGGGCGTAAAGCTGCTGCCCGGCTCTTGTCTTCTCTCTGTCCGTATCTGTCCCTTGAGCATTTCTTTTCTCCTCTTACAGCTTCATGGAGGAATAGCTTTGTTCAGAATCCTACCGGAGGCAGCATACTGAGGTGTGGTGTGGGTTTGGTGGGTTTTGTTTTTCATTGTGTAGTATTTCATAGAGTCATTTAGGTTGGAAAAGGCCTTTAAGAACATCAAGTCCAGCCGTTAACCCAGGACCACCAAGTCCTGGCATTTCTTAGCAATCACTTGGAATGGCGCTTCTGTTTGTGCATAGTATCTCAGTTGTTCATCTAATTCACATATTTATATACAGGTAAGGCATTTCAGAGAGGTTTGACTTGCTTCAAGCTTTATTTTGCCTTTGGGGATGCAAATGGTTTCTCATTTGGCTGGGCTTTGGGGCTGTGAAGAGCTGTGTGTTTGGCTGTGCCCTCAACCACAGGTGTAATTCTGCAACCTCTCGCTGGGGCCACATGCTCTTTGGCTTTTTATACAGCACATACTGGTTCCTGGGAAGTGTGTGTGGGGTCCTGCACCTCTCCTGGAGGGCATTTAGTACCCAGAGGTAATGCTTGCAGAATTGCCAAAGCTGGCTGAGAAAATTAAGCCGATTTCCTTGAGTTCACCTGCAAAATTCCTGTTTTTGTTGCTTCTTCTGTCTGTGGTCTTACACTAAGCCATGCGTGATTTTGGAATTGTTGATCATATGAACTTTAAATAGACGGAAGCATAAGAAACTGTTTTTAGAATTTCTTTTTTGTGGACTCCTGTACCTCAAAAATACAACTTTTTTTTTTTTTTTTTTTTTTAACTGTAACCTTGTTTGATAAAGCAACTTGTTTAGATGTTTAGATTAGGGAAATTTTGAAGTATTTTAAGGACAGTGAATGATGAGCCAAAAGCTCATCCCTGTGCTGCCTTTTCAGGTCACTTGGGCTGGAGGTATGGATCTCAGTGTCAGTCTGATGGTCTGGTAACGGAACCACTTTTAGAAAGCTTTTACTGAATGACATGATTTCAAGGAGACAGCTCCTCTGTATTGCATTCAGATGAGCTAATTAATGGGGGTTTGCAGCACACTGGAAGTAAAGAGCAATGCTTATTTTCTTGCTGGGTAACGTGTGCCCAGAGAAGAGGGGTGGAGGAGCATGAGAGCAGACTGCAGGGTGGTATAAATTATCATTCAGTTCTGCTTTGATGCTTTTTTTATTAGTATTATTTCTGCATGTCAGTTTATTAAATATATGGTAATTACATATTCGGTGATGAAATGTGTTTTAATATCCTGTCTGATGTTTTCTTTGGAAAAAAAGGAAGAAGGTAATATTGCTAGTGTTTTGCTGATTTGGTTTCAGATCTAGAAGTTAGGGATATTGCCATAGAATCAAAGGTAACAAATGGTGTAGACAACAATGAAACAAAACGTTCAGGGTTTTTATATAATGGCTTTCCTCTGGATGTTCTTTTATGCAATAAAGCTGAACAGAAATGAAAAGGAGGCTGAAACTTGATTAGCTACTGCAGCGCGGTGGAATCTAAGTTTATTAAGGTATTTAAAGCTGCGTCTCTGTTCAAGCATGAGAACATGACACCATTTGGTGTTTGTAGTAGAGACATAATGTTTTGTTCAGTATTTTTGTTTCATTTTAAGTGAAACTTAATTTTCTGTTAGGCAATCTAAATTTCTTTCCATTAGGCAGAACTTTAGAGTGTGTCCAAAATTATTTTGAATTGAAAGAAACTGTGCTTTCCCCGTGAACTTCAAATGTATGAAAATGGGATCACAGAGTCATTGCTTGTTTTATGGCATCCTGGGATCTTCCCTGCTCTTCTCTTGTGCTTAACGGTTGCTCTTACAGACTCACACGTGGAGTTGGGCATTTCTCTTGGTGTGGCTGGCAAAATCACTGATGCTCTGCCATGGGCACGCTGATCACTGTAGCTGTGCATCGGCTGCCTTTGGGGAATACAAGCTCCCTCCTATCAGTTGTATTGCTGAATTGCAGCTCAGCAGCTTTCTTCAGATAAACAAAAAATATCTCAAATTTGCCATTGATCCCACCAAGGTAGTCTTTTCGTGTTTGTAACTGAAACTGTGAAAATTTGGGAAACACTAGACGTATGGGAGAAGTAGCTACTCCTGAGTCTGCAAGAAGCTGTTGTTACTGTCAGCATCCGTGCTTTGATGGGTGCCTAGGAACTTCTTACAGCTAACAGACCTCAAATCATCTTCCAGGCATTTGCCAAAGCTTACAATTTCCCCCCCTGTGGTTTGTTTTCATTTGTGTGTGTGTGTGTTTGTTTTGGGGTTTGTTTGTTTTTTTTTTTTGTTATTTGTTTCTCTCTTTTAAAGTCTACTCAACACATAAACAGTTGTTGTGTTTTTATTTGTTGGGGGGTTTTTGTTTGTTTTTGGGTGGTTTTGTTTGTTTGGTTGTTTTTGGGTTGGTTTTTTTTTTTTTAATGTAAACTGTGCTGCCTTGTCAGGTGTAAATAAATGTAAGGGGTGGGAAGTTGTAAAGGGCTAAATATTTGTACCCTAGTCAGTGTTTTCAAGGATTCTCTTGTTTTATGGCCTTTGCTAGTCTTTGCCTCAAAACCTTGCCTCTTTTCGCCTCACATCTGCTTGGATCTTTGCTGAATTCAGTGGCACTCTTTTGCCATTTAATATATTCAATTTTCACATATAATAGGTGTGCCCAACCTGATTAGTCTTCTCTTTCTCCCACAGCATAGTACATCGTTTTCAGTTTCACTGCTCCAATTATTGCCTAAACTTTACAGAAAAATCCGCTGGCGCCAGTGTTGTGGAGGCAGGCGTGTGTGTGCTGGCTGGGTAAGACCTGCTCCGCTGAGGACTGCGTTTGGTTTTTGTCTTAATGATCAGAAAGCATCAGTGGCCGTGCCGTAGTTCCTTATTCTCTACAGTAGCAGAGATTTAGCTCAACTGAGAGAGCAAATGCTGGAATTAGTCAGGATCAAATACTATGCTAACAAACTTTACTTAAGGTGGGATTTTTTTTACTGGCTTGTAATAAGGTGAGCACAATTGCTTGGTTTTTTTTTCATGTCTAGCTTTTTTGATTTATTTGTCTAAGTTGAATTCATGACCGTAATCAGCGGTAGTGTGTGTTAAGTAAACAGTCAATAGTAAGTAGGTGCAAGACCATATAATTAGTTTGGGAAAATCAGAATTTCGGTAGCAGTGAGCCTTGGATGTAATAACTTACTGCAGTACACATGTGTGTAAGAGTTAGATAATGTAAGTTAAATATGGATTGAAGTCCTCATTGCCTGGTATGTAGGCACTAGAGAGCCTTGTGAGGTTTGGAGGGAGGGACATTCTGGATGCTTTGATCAAGAATATCCACGTGCCATCCAAGATGGTTGATTCAGTGGTTGGCTTGGTAGTTTGCTGTTACCAGTGGAGTATCTGAAAGCAACTGGGAGCCTTTAGGTGATGCACCAGAGCTATTAAGTGGCTTATACATCTCTTGCATTCTCTTTGAAGTGGTGAGATATCAAAGACAGGAAAACCCAGCGTCTTCACCTTCCAAAAAAAGGAGAAAAGATAGTTTAATAGGTTTAAATGTAAATACTAATTCTGTGATATGATTAAAAGATGTTAATTGACACAGTGTTTGTGTGGTGCTGAAAATTATCTTCCACAGATGAATGTAGAGTTACTGGCATTGGCATAAAATCCCGAGTTAACAATTTTTGCATACTTGTGTGTGTTGTGGTGTGTAAGGATAAGAAAGATGGAGAAAACCAGAACTGATACGCCTGCAAAAACTGCATCTCTAGGTCTGGCCTGTGGCTGTCCTCCCTTCTCACCATCCTGAACCCAGTCTCTGATCGATGCTGTGTGTTACGGGGTCAACTCAGGGGCAGATTTCCCTCCTGCTGCTTTCAGTGCTTGGCTGGAAGGGTTTTACTTTAGAAGAGGGAAGCTCTGAGGCTTCCTTTTTTTGAGTGGACCTGGTGACTGCCGTTGTTCCCTGGAGAGTGCTACTTCTTCCCAGCCCTGCTGGTGCTGCCGGTGGGTCCTGCTGGATCGATCCAGATCCATATCTATCCAGAGAGACCCTTCACCTTTTGAAACCACACCTGCGCTTATGTTGCTTTGCCACCCCTTCTTCATAGTCCTCTGTGATGATGAGGGAATGGACTCCCAGGTGCGCTGGTTGGAAGAAGGGACTTGCCTGCCCATTCTCTGGAGACATCTGAACAGCTCAGCCCAGGAGCTGCCCCTCTGTCTCTTGAGGCTCCCCGAAATATAGTGAGGGGAGGTGACGCCCCAAGGTCTGCTGACAAAGGGTGAGGCTGACGCAGGTCTTCCAGGGAGGAGCAGGAAGGCTTTTGCTGTTGTGGTCAGGTTAGCAGTGCTGGGCTCAAAAATAATATTTTTTTATTATTATTTTAAAAAGCCAGATCTGGCTGGTGTAGTTTTATATCTTCAGTATTTCAAAGTGATACTACAGAAATTCTAGCCTTATTTTCATATTTGAATATTCAGGTTTTATTTTTCTGTGTTATTCTCCCTCCCATGTTTTCCTCAAATAATTGAGAATATGTCTGGTGAGGTGAGGCATCTGACCAAGAGATCCACGCTGAGAACGATGTGGGTGACCTTGAGACAGAGGGGAGTATGAGAAAGACTTGTGAGTCTCAGCCAGCCCTGGATTACACCATTTTGGTTTCGCTTTATTGTTTTCTTCATGACAATTTCTTATGAAGGGACTTTTGTTTGTGCATAATTCCTATTAGTGGCAGTGCAAGTGAAACGTAAGAATTGATGGGAAACCAGATCTCTGACCTAAGGAAGTCTATATCACGTATATATGAATACAGAAGGAAATTAATGTGCTCAACTTCATCGTGATATATAAAGCATATATAGAATATATGGAAATTTAAAGTGGAGAAAAGCATTCTGAGTGAATAAAATAGGCGTATTTGCCTCTGATAGTAAATTCCTTTAGGTGACTTTTTCTCTGAACTGAGCTCTACAGTGGTTTATATCATTTGTTACCAAATAATATGTTCTCCCTTGCTAGAAATCATATCATGAAGTCTCAATTTGGGATAATTTGATACAACTGAACCAGATATAAATTAAACCTGACAATTCTGTCATAAACTGTAGATTTTAATAGGAGCTTAATCTAAGCTTTCATGGCTTTGTCAAAACCAATAATGTATCAGTGGCTGGCTGTGAAACTGGCTGTATCATACTGCAGGACTGCAAAGGTTAATGGGTTTTTAGGATCCAGCTGTGAAGTTGCATACTTTTTAAAATGTCTTTAGCAGAAGGTATATTTTTGATCGATTAATGAAAAGATGCTATTTGATGTTTGTTTGGAAATAATGTTCTTTTACCACTAACTAAGTAATTCCTTTATTGAGATATGCTACTGAATGTGTCAGTGATGACTGCATAGAATTTGGGCATGAAGCAAGTAACAACTGTATCGTGTTTCTGTCCCTCAAATGTCTGTTGCACTCATTTCAATGTGTGACATGTTCTGTGCCTCATACTTGAGTGGCCTCGCTAAAAGGCAGTGATCATAACACAGGTCTGGAAAGCCCCAATGAATTCCCAAGATTCTAATCAATCATCCTTGATCTTTTCTCCCTGTGCATGCTACTGTCAACTCTCTCCCCAGTGGCAGCACCATTCCTTGCTTCTCCTCCTCGTGCACCTGGAAAAATAATTTCTAATGAAATAAATTTTGTGTCAATGCACCCTTGTAATAGGTAAGGCAGAAAAACATCATTTTAGCAGAATGAGACTTTCAACGCTGTACCAGCATTCTTGTTTCCTAGATGATGCATACAGAATCAAAGGCATTTGTGACTGGCAATGTATAGAGATGTTGGGAATATCACAGTTTTGTAGCAACCGGATTAACAGAAAAGTATTTCTGTTAAAAGAATGTTGTAGAATTGTGAAAGTGCTTCATGTGAACTTCCTTCCTTAAAATTCAGTACAAGCTATGTGACTTCAGGGAGTATTATGTTGAGTCAAGAGAGTAAACTGACCCATTCAATAATTTTGTGGGACTTTTTAATTAATCAATTCAATTTTTTTTACACTTGGAGCCACCTCAAAAGAGAAAACAAAAGCATTTTCCGAAGACACCAAACAAGGAAAACTCTGGTCTCATCATGACTCAAGAGCAATTATTTGTGGTGTGGTGGTGGTGTGGTAGTAACTTTTTACTGGTAGTAATTTTTTTATGGTAGTAAGTTTTGTACTAGGCTAAGTAAATTTGGCATGGTCTACTAACTACCATGAAAGTGTTACTTTCATGAAAAAGTTTACATGAAAGGTACTTGGCACTTCTACATGAGAGGAGTTTTTAAGGGAATTGTGACTTAAAACAAAAAAATAAAATAGGGAATTTATGCATGATCTGCCACTGCTACCATGTTTGTATTAATTCAAAAAGGGTAGAAAAATTTGAAGTAGTAAAAATTGTTTCTGCTAAAATAGAAATAAAAAAACAGCCCAACTTTTCTTCTCATACTAAGAAAATTCTTGTGTACTATAGGGACCAGTGTTCATTCATTTCTTTGAATAGCTTAACTTTCAAAACATTGAAATGGCATGCAATTGGAAATATGCTTATGTAGTACGCTGTGGTAATCATATCCTGTTGTTTTTGTGATGTAGGATGAACTATGGCCATCTTGGTTCCAAAATGAGTCTGTTGCACTCAGAAGGCAACTCATTATACCTCTAGGAGATTTATCTACGAATGTTGACTAGATGCATATCTTAAGAAGGCTATAAGAGTTTTTCTCCCTTCTTACCCCCAATCATTCAGAAAAGTTTCATTTAGTAGCAGCGATCCATGTATTTAAGGTAAATCTGTAGCAAATGTAGTTATCTCTGTCTTTGCAAAGGTCACTTCAGCTCCAGGTAAGATTATTTTATGAGAAGAGGTTCTATAGTAGGTATGATTTCCCACTTCCCCTGCCTCACTTGGTATTTGACCTGAATCCATAATATTTACTTAAAAAAAAAAAAAAAAAAAAAAAAAAAAAAAAAAAAAAAAAAAAAAAACCATGAAGTTCCTTTTCCAAAGTGCTGCTTCACAGTGATGTACAATTCTTTTCTGGTGGTAACCATGACTTGAGGTATTACAACAAAGTGTAATCCCGTTAATAATGATGAAAATAAGTCCTTATTTAAAATAAAAGCACAAACCTTAAATGTGTCTTTCTTTTTTCCTCTTTTGAAAGAAAAAAATGCATCTTAGAACCTTTGACTGTAATCTCAGTCCTTTTTGTCTTGATACCTTCCGCTTCAACTGAACCAAAAGCAACTGTAACTATTAAACAGCTAGGAAGGGAGAAATGCATCAGTTTTTAAAAAGTTTTTTGTTTTGGGTTTTTTTTTTTTTTTTGGTGGTGTCTGTTCTGTAGGACCAGAGCTAAATTCTGGACTGTCTAGGAGGAAATTAAATTCTGATGGCTTTAAATGCCTTTGCATGCTTCTGTTTTGGGAGAAGGAGGATGCCAAGAGCAGTTGCCCCTGGGGTTTCTGTTCATATTTCCCAGGGTTGTCTGCCACGCTGCTTGGAGGCTGCGTGCTCTGGCTCTGGTTCTGGGATGCCTCCTAGCAGTTTTTTGAGCACCTCCTTCTACGATAGCCATCATATGGTTGTCAAGTACAATATTCAAGCTGGTTCAGTCCTCGTGCAACTGGTACAGGATCTGCTAGGGGGTCGTTATGTTGCATTAGCTCAGTTGCTGAAACCACCAGTGCGAAGGTCACTCCTGACAGGTAGTAATTGTTGATATCTTTCTTTTAGGAAATCTTAAATCAGAACAGTTCAACTTGATAAACCTGTATATTTCTGGGTTTTTTTGTAGTTCAAACAAATCTGGACTGTTGTAGTTCATGTATTCGTATTTTTCCACATATGTTATATTTCATAATAACTTGTTGTTTTAAGAGGACACTGAGCTGTGGGACCCCTGCTTATATGTGATCTTATTGTGGATATTTTAAAATTACATGATGCTGTTTTGGCCGCGTATTCCAGTTGTGCTGTGCAGGAGCTGATGTGAGGTATTTCTTGCGAGCTTGGCTTGGTGGCGGTGGGAAGCACTGGCGGGGAAGCAGGCAGGAGAGTGCTCTGGTCTGTGGGGCTTTGGCCAGTCAAGGCTATGGAGAAAGGAAAGCTCGGAAGGTAAAGATGAGCAAGAGACTGAGGTTCTTCAGAGATGCTCTGCACTTCCTGTAGCTGAGCATAGAAATCAATTTTTAAACACCAAGAGCTAAAGGATTTAGATTGTGGTGTTGGTTTGTGATTTTTTTTTTTTGTTTGTTTGTTTGTTTTTTTAACAAGACCTTATCTTCTTGGGCAGATGGGATCAACCTGTTACAGCTGTATCTTTATCTTTTTTTTCATGCCAACCAGTCATCCTTGGGTAACAAAGTATTAGAGAAACTTGTTTTGAAGTTTACTCAGGTGATGTCCTTTGTACCTCCCAGATCCCTTCTTGTCTGCCTCCCCATTTCCCATCGCTCACTGGCTGGCTCTCCGCTGCCTGCAGCCTGCCTCACCCATGTGAAGGTTGTCTTGGAGCATGTGTGCTGCATGGTGGGACAAAATGGAGCATTACAGGGGAAGAAATCAAATCAAACAGTGGCTTCTTGAGCCAAATTTATTTACTGTTTTTAAACAGGTGAAACCGCTATGTTAGTTTGTATTAGCTGGCAGCTTGACCAGAATCTTTGTTCTGAGGTGGAAAGCATGATTTAACTGAAGTTAAGAAATAGTGGTGGAGGCAACAAAGTTGTAGCAGTGAGGTTATGCAGAGTCTAAGACACAGTTTTGGGATTGTTGAAGGTAACCCAGTAGTTAACAATGTTGTCTTGTTGATGGTTGGATTTTTTTTTTTTTTTTAATCATAAAACATACAGTAAATTAAATATGGCCTCCCTGGATGTTGAGGGGGGTGGAAGGAATGATGTGGTATGTGTCTGTGTGGTTATTTTACTGTAGCTAATGGAAAAAGTCCAGTGCTGAGAGTTCTTAAGGTAAACTGTGTCTTTCTAGGTATAAAAGGGCAGTGATCTCTGCTTTAAAAACACAGACACCAGTCCTAGTGCAGTCTAAGAATAAAAGGCAGGACAGATGTTGCTTTTGTAATAAATTCATAAGGATTTTTTCTTAATCACATAAAATTAGTCAAATGGTTTGTGAAACAAACTGTAAAATTGATGTATGTGAGACATCTGGCTCATGCTTAACTTTTAGTTTGCAGTTGGTATTTTATGTATGACAGCAAATAGGTGATTGTGATTGAGAGTCTTTCAAAAACATTAGCAAAAATTACAGGTTTCTGAAACTAACAGTAAGGGGATGACATTTATCATAATTGATGTTTTCTCCAACTCTTTAATGATCGTCATTTCTAACACATTTTTACGTTTTATTTCAGGCTTGTGAATCTGGTAATACTGAGGTAGGCAGTTAAATGCTGAAGTGCAAAGGGATGCAAATGGTAATGGGCTGCTTGATGTTTGTCCTGGTTTCTCTGTATGAAAGCATGTGAAATTCAGTGAAAACGTTGCAGAAATTAATCTGACTTGTCACCTGCTTTGATTGTAGAGGGTTTAATAAAAATCTTTCTAGTAGCTGTGTGACTGAGCTGAGCTGCGTGCTGACGAGCCCTGTGCTGCTGGCCTCTGGAGGGGCTTGAGGTGGTGGGTTTGTTCTCTTTGTGTCTAGCACTGTCAGCATGAAACATGACAGCTGCAGTGCTTTCCATTGAAAACTTAGGTGGTGGTAGGGCCTTATTTTGTGTAGATTATAAAGTTATTTATATAGGGTAGTGAATGATATGCCTGTTCTGAAAGAAGGAACTTTGATTCGGTGTCATTTTCAAGCTGAGGGACTCGCGAAAGATTTTACTCGAAGTCAAGATTGTTGCTGGGTCATTCTTACCTCCTGATACTGAAACTGTACAGGAAAAACTTACTCAAGATTCACAGGGCCAGAGAAAATGTGTGGAAGAGCAAAACTCCTCCAGTCCGGTGTTCTAGAGAATTCAGCTGGAGGACAGTTCTGGTCTTCAGGGCTTCATTTGTTTGATTTTAAGTACCAGTTGGGAGAGTTGTGCAAATAGTACTGGAATTGGGAATATTGTGCAAATAGTACTGGGAATTGTCTCTGGTATCGCCTCTTTCAGCAGGGTGCTTCTATTGCTAAGCTACAAATTGCTTTGTATTGTCTCTTTGTGGCTTCATAAATCCTGTGTTCTTCAAAGGGGATCTCCAAGCCTGATGTGCCTCTTGCCTCCTTTGCTTCCACTCCTGTCTTCTCACCTTCCCTTCTTCCCTCCCTTGATGGTCACAGCCCTCTTCTGGAATGCTGCTCTGCTGAGCTGAGGATTGACCAGGTGCTTTAGAAAGTGCTCTAGCCCTTACGCTGTTGAATAAAAAGTATTTAGAATTTAAATTGTTATTTTAGAAGACCCCAAACAAACAGAAAGCATTTAAAAAGATAAGTAAGTAGCCCAAGCCCACAAAAAAGACTTGGGCACCTGAAATCAGGAAGAAGATAGTCCTGAATCTTCTGAAAGGTGCGTGTGGGTGTCAGGCTGAAGGCTGCAGGGGGACCCTAACACTAGGGATGGGAGCAGTTCCTGATGCCTTACTGTGGGCAGGCTACCTAGCTCGCCTGGCACTTGCTTGATCCTGCGATTTATGTGCCAGGGCTCCTAATTCACCTTGTGAGCTGCTTAGGGAGCCTAGGTATGCAATGGAAGGCTGCAGATTTGCTGCTCTTAGAGCCAGGCTCTTAAAAGTTTTAGACCTCCACAGTGCATGGATCCAGTCCTCTATTAAACTCCTCTGTCATTAAATGGGAGTAGTTATGTTTCTTTCATTAGGTTTATAAACAGGCTTGAGAGAGTCTTGTCTAATTAATTCCTTTGCTGAAGAAGTGGCCTTGCCACAGCACTGCTGCATTGTGTATCTTTCTGGAAACCCCGCGCTGGAGGGTGAAGCAATGTTCTCTAGAAGTAATTATGGTCTGTCTTTATTCTGGTAAAACGGGATGGGAAGGTGTTTGGCAGTTGGTTTTAATGTTTTTGCAGAACCAACCCATCAGTTAGCAAAGTTAGTCACTGAACTGACTAACGCATGTGCCATGTGTACATGTTAATGTTTATTTTATCACAATTTTTCATTTTTATCTTACACAAAAATAAAGGAAGAAAACCCTGATATGCTGATTCCTTTGGAAGGTTTTCTCCCATTTTCATGTCTGCTATACATATGTCTGCTGACAAGTGTCCCCAGGAAGAGCGTTGGGAAACATCTAATTGTGATGTTTCCATGATGTGACAAGAAATCAGAACCTACGTGGACAATGGGCCTTGGTGCAGAACAGGAGTTAGACGCTGGTGTTGTCTTTAGCACTGATTAGAAAGCAGAGAGTAAGCTGTCCGCACCCACAAAAAATAATCCAGGCCAACACTTTCCCCGTGACCTGTGGGGAATAGAAACAGTCACTGTCCAAGTATGATTTAGTTGGATGATCAGTCTGTTGGCTGCTTGGCTCTGTGTGATTCTCAGCTGGTCTTGAGAAAATAAATGTGAAATAGAAGTCTGTAATCAAGGTGACTCTGGTGCCAGTTTGATAGTCTCTTTCTTCACCCTTTCTCCATTATATAGGAAGGATTTTTTTTTTTTTTTAATTTATTTTCCCTAGCTTTCTAGGTTGAGAAAGCAAGTAATAGAATAAATTCTTGGATCCATTGAAGCTCACAGCTTTAAATAGGTTGTTACCTTACCCGGAGTGACTTCCATGGCCAGTTATGTCATTTGGGAAGGTCCTGGCAAATCCAAAGTGCAATGTGGAAGTCAGAGTAATCTGTTCTGGATGATATGTTGTGATCACAAACTAAACTCTGCTTTTGGGCAATAGTGATGAACATTAACTGTCTTCAGTGAAATCAAATTACTAGTTCTAGTAATTAAAGTGCAATTTAGTCTTACGGCTAAGCCAGTTGTGTGGATAACGTGTATCACAACATCCATCCTGTTTGGGCTCAAAAAGAGAGTGCTGCTCTACTAATTGAAGTGAAAACATTCCAGTTCCTGAGTATAGATGATAACAGCTGACTATGAAGAGGGCAAAACTGATGAAACAAGTTGTGGGTTCATTTTTTGTTTGTTTTTTTTTTTTTTTTAATGAACAACTGTGCTGGGACGGGTGGAGGATAAAGCTGTTTTAACTGTGGAGTTGCAGGGTGCCCTGCTGCTTTGCTCTTTTCTCTGCTTCCTAAAGCTGCCCCCCCCTTTTCACAAATCCCTGTTACACTGCTTTGTTACAGAAGAAAACATGCTGTTACAGTGCAACTTGCATCACTCTATCAACCTTACATAGTTATTCCCTGCATTCCAGTTTCTGTTGCACTCAGTAGCAGAGGGTAGGCTGCCATCACATTTCAAAGCAATGATGTTTTCTAGCATCTGTACTGGGAAAACCAAGAAGGATCTTTGGGGAACTAGGATTTAGCTTGTCTCATCTTAGTCAGAAGACACTAGTGGGTTATTGGTAATTCAAATGCCTTTTTTTTCACACTGGTGTCTGACAGGATTGAAAATAGAAACTGCCAGCATCCTGATTGTCTGATTATATAAAACCGTCAGCAAAACCAAACCAAATCAGGTATGAGAGGATTATGTATGTGCATATATTTTGCTGGGAGATATTTTTATAAGGTTTGTAAAGGAAGAAGTTCAGCTTTAGATCTTAGTGTTTTGGAGACTGAGCAAGAAAAATACTGACAGTCTTCCAAATGTAAACTCATATTTTTGATGGTCATTTTACAATGGTCATTTTTGAGGCTGATCAAAATACTTCATGAAATGTTTCTTTTTAATTAAAAAAAAAAAAGACACTTGGCAAAATGGTTTGTTTTAAAAGGTGGCAAGATTTTCAGCCTGTTGTCCAAATGAAAACAAAAAGAAATGTCCTGGAGTGTCCTCTACTGAAAGAACATTTGGTTTTGGATCAGCTCTGCTCTGTCTATATGAAACTTACATTAGAAGAAGTTAATCCCCTTAGAGATAGGAAGATACAAGTCCATGGCACTGTTGTTACCCTGGAGGGCTGGGGACTCCTGATTCCAGTGTAACAGAATGTAGCCTACAGGTCATTCCTGTATGTAGTATTAATATACGTCTAGACAGCAACTTATTCTTTAAAACTATAAGCTGTCAGTCAGGAATACTTTTGTACTTAATGTATAAAATTGAAGCTTTGCTTTTGCTCTTAGGTATTCTGTTCAGAGTGACTGATTTCTCTAGTATACAAACCTAGTATTTCATTAGGCTTAAAATTCCTCCATTTCTATGTAAAAGGAAGTTTTCTTAAGAAATAAGATAAAATGTTACTTATTGATTTATGTTGTCTTAAAACATACCATTATATTAAAAATAATAGCTTTTCAAAAGTGAACTGGAGTAAATAAAGTATATTTAAATACCACTCGTGAGAGTTGTTCAGCAGTCAAAATGAAAGAAAAACAGTCTGTGGTGTCCATTTAAGATGTTAAAGTTACACTTTGCTTACTTATCAATACCAATGACTGTTTTCTTTCACTCACCAGTGAAATTTAAAGCTGGGCACCCCTGTAATAAAAATACACGTTAGAAAAGCCAGTTTACTATTTGGTGTGCAGTGTGTTATTGCCGCTGAATTACCGATAGACCTGATGTAGGTAAGTCTGTTTTCCCACAGACCCTGCTTTAGTACATTTTATGGATGAGAAAAAACTTTACATTTTTGAGACAAAACAGTTCTCACCAATACTGAGCAGGTTTTCCTGGGAATAAGGGTGAGAGTGACCTTTACTCCCTCTTGGCGAAAGCCTGAGCTAATGGGTTTTAGAGCCCTACGGAGCTGAGGTGGGCTGTGATTCTACCACAGACCCTCGGCAGGCCCTGGGGCTGCCTTGTCACTGTCCTCTGCAGGTTTATACTCCTGCATCGGAGACTGGATGGGCAGCCTCGATCCCCAGGGCCATCTACAGCACAAAGACACTCAGCACCAGCTTCTCAAGGGGGGTTGTTTCTGAAAGACCCCGGTTGCCAAGTTTATGCCAGCTCTGTTTCCCTGTGCTACTCTGAAAAGTGACTCTTGTTTAAATTACATTTTGTGAATGTGACTGAATAAACCCCCCAAAGTGTTAAGGCCAAAATTGCTACAAACATGGAGTTGTCTAATCATAAGTTGTCATTCCGGTACATTAGTAAGAGGAGTAATCAACTTGGTGGACTGAAATTGTACAGGGGGAGTTGATGTTTTTCTCTTTAAAAAAACAAAAACGAACCAGGCAACCCCCATCCCCCAACAAAAGCACCCAAACCAAATGAAAAAAGCTAAACTCAACCCCAAGCCTGTGGTTGTTAACAGAGATTTGATTTCTTCAGGTCTGATCACAGGGATTTGTCACTTTTATTTTTCCCCCTAGCAGTCCTCCTCCAAGCTAACAGATCTCAGCAAATAATATTGTACAGCAAAGAATGACAGATCTTCTGCTTTGACTGTTTTAGAACATCCTGAAGTGGAGGCTTCTTGAGAGTAGAGAATCAAAGCAGCAGCTCAACTACTGCTGAGACAGTTTCCCTGAAAATGCTGTGTTGTCCCCCAAAGTTATTTCTGCATAATAGAGACCCCAATTTCTGTTTTTTAGATCCACTTTTAATGTGTGTTTCCTGCTGCAGTTTACTAATGATCTGAATAGAATT
Source organism: Microhierax caerulescens (assembly GCA_035590215.1). Taxonomy (NCBI): domain Eukaryota; kingdom Metazoa; phylum Chordata; class Aves; order Falconiformes; family Falconidae; genus Microhierax; species Microhierax caerulescens. Next base: position 56,593,753 of record JAVJGJ010000057.1, on the reverse strand, counting down.
AGTTGGCTGCATTGTGCTGCCTGCCTTAATTTCAGTAGGGATAGACAGATCATATGGGGAAAAAGGGGGAATACAAAGTACAGAATAAAAAGCAGATCCAGTGGTTATCCCTTTTTTTCCCCAGAAGGACTGATGAAGTTTCACAGGAGAACCTCAGAAAATTGTAATTCAGCTGCTGTTACGTTGTGCAAGCTGAAGAGTTTTAGGGTATGTGTTGCAATCATGCCTGAGTGGAACAGTTCTCATGTAAGGGGCCGTCCAAAACTGCCTGAGAGTTTTGCATTTACTATTAGTCTGTTGGCTGGATGAAGGATGGAGGTGTGGGATTAACTTACTGTGCAGAGGATCTGGGAGGTGAACTTTCTAAATATATTGCCAACGGCATTCATCAGCAGATTCCTCTGTTGCTTGAATTGAGGTACTAACATTATTTGTTGACACCAAGGGTCAATTATTATGTACAAGCCATGAAGGAGGACAGTTCAGGTTGCTCAGTGTATTACTTTTAGGTGAATTTGTGTACGACTGGTTTTGTAGCTGTCACACGGTATAATTGTGATTTTTTTTTTCCACAGTTTTAGAGTAGAGAGGTTTTGGCATGTCAAGTTATTGATTGAAATAAGCTGCTTTTTTCAAGAGCTTGGGAGTCGGGATGACTTGATTACTCTCAAGCCCTACTATTGTTCAAATAATCTTACAAGACCAACTTTGCCCAGTTCTGTTTTCCTGAAAAAATGAGTGGGAACACAGAAGGAAAACATGGCTAACAGAGAAACATAAAATAGCTGTGCTGGTAAGGAATCAGTATTTATTACTTTCACCTTTGAAACTCTTGCAAGCTGACTTTGGCTGCAAGTAGAGGTGGCAGAGAGTAACAATCAGCTGAGCAAAATTGTTGTGTAAGAGGGGGTCCATGTCTTGTGCTCGCAGGCTTTGCTGCAGCCAGTGGCTTTGGAAGAAGGTGGGGGAAATCAGTCACCTGTGGGTAGTAGATCTATAGCTGTATTACACAACTAAGAATGATAGAAACAGGACATAATGATTATTTTAATCAAAATGGGGCTTTAATGGAAACTTTGTATTCTGGATGGAAACAGTAATTGTTTCTCAACAGATTTACTTGGAAAATTTTCTTCTCAAATGAACTGCAATGTATCAGTTCATAAAGTTATTTTACAAAAGACAGTTAAATTTCAAATTATGCTTCTGAGGCCTAAAGGGGATGTCGGGGAACAACTTTGTATGTGTACCTTTACTCTCTTTATTATTTTTGTTTATGGGGGTTTTATGGGTTTTTTACAGCAAAGAAAGAACTCTGCATTTTCTGGAGTGTTAGTTTCTGGTTGTCTTCAAAACTGGAATTGAGTTTCCTGTTGTGGCTGGCATTTGTCTGTGTAACTTTTGTGGGTGCTGACTGGAAAGAGGCATGAAGCCTTTGCTTCTTGCCAAGACAATATACATCAAGACTCTCAAGACTTAATTGTTTTATATTTTTAATCAGAATAATTTAGGTTTGTCTCTCTTCCTTGTTTAACTTGTAAATCAGCTATTTGAAATGTTTTGCTGCTCTAAAATTCTCTCTGTAGAGAACATTAATTTGCAAGCAGCATCCGTAATTTAACAGCATACATTTCATGGTTGACGGGGCTGGTGTGACTCTGGAGAAATATTTGTACCCTTCTATAGTTATTTCTCTGCATGTTCATTTTATAATTGATGAAATATAACAGCGGGCAAATCAGATACATTTAATACGACAGCCGCATCTTTCATCACCTCAGAATCTTTTTTTCCATGCCTGCTGCTACTGCTGTGTAGACTGGAGAACTCCAGCTTCCTCCTCCTTCCAAAACTGTGACGAGATGCACTCACTATTATTGAGATAGTCAAGAGAGTTCAGCTGCAGTGTTATTAACCATCTGCACTGTTGTCAAACCCAAGCATTTGAAAAATCACAATTTAAAATTAATTTCTTTGTTACTTGAAATTTATCTTCCAGTTCTCCAGCATTTCTGTGTCTGTAAAAATGAAAACTGGAGGGTCATCTGATCTGATCAGAAGTTTGCTTGTGATGAAATTATAAGTAGTATTTGAAATACTGAGAGACAGCATCCTGGGGTAACATCCGTGAAGTGTCCGTACATGCAGCATGGTTCAGTTCATTTAAGAAAGAAACTGAAAATGCATAAAGCAGTAGATTGAATTCTCTGTCCATTTAATGGAAGATGTTACGTTTTTAGAAATTAGTTTTCAGGAGACCAAATGCTCCTGAGAATGGCTTTGTATGTCTAATTTAAAATAAAACCAATATGAAAACTGCTGTGGTACTCAGTTGCACAAATAAGAACCTGTTGGAGGGAGAGAAGTGTAGACCAATATTTCCCAAAAAATCCCAGTGGTATAGCAGCCCAGCAGAAGAACTTTGTGCCTGGAGGCTGCTGCACTGTTCTTGCTGTGGGTACATCCCTCCCTGCGGCTGTGATGTGGCACTGTTAAAAACCTGGCTGCATTTCCTTGGCTCCTGCACAGCAGTAAGTCATGGGGAGAGTGGTTTGGAAAGTACTGTGAGACCTCAGATATTTTTCATGTGTGCTTATACGAGTAAGTGCTACCTAGAGGGTGGTTTTCCCCCTGTTTTAGCGGCTCTCGCTAGCCAACCCTGCAGCCTCCTTGGTGGCAAAGGCAGGAATAATACACCTGTTCTCTGGGCCAAGGTGATCTTTTTAGCTGCTTGAAAGGCAGGGTCTCCAGTTCTTATGGGAATTCTCGTAGGGTTCCCATTCTCATGGGAAAAGGGAGAGAAACCTTGAGAGCAATTCATTTCGTAAGGGAAGGATGGGGTAGGAATTCCTACAGATAAGGCAAGTGCGTCTCACTATGTTACTCATTTCAATGCAGACTCAGATGAAGTAATTATGCAGAGATGTATTAACCCAAAGATTTACTGTGAGCATTTCATTGGCTGTCTCCAAGGACATACTTCTTTTTTTCTTCCTGTTTTACTCTATATTAAAAAAAAAATAAATAATCGGATGTTATGACAGACATTGTAAGTTGGAGCAAAGTGAACTCTGAAAATTGGCAGCTTTCTTGCAGTCTGTGGCATCATTTGTTGTTAATGAGGGAATGCATTTAAAAATGCATATTAATATTTAATTTAAGAAGATTCATGTAAACCCCAGCTGTGACCATAAAACCCGGCTTTTTTTCTGAGAAATAAAAGCAGTAGTTCCCTATGGTCTCATTTGATTTCTTTATTCAGCAGTTGTGCATATGTTAGCATACATCTGCGCAGCCTTTTGTATACTTGCGGAATAGAATATGCTTGCTCAATCTTATTTTTGTATAAAATGCAAAAAATTGCATGTTGTGGGACTGCTTATGCTCAAAGGTTTTAAATAACTATCGTGAGGTTTCCTTTGCCGTTTTGGCGGTTGGAAGAATTGTACGTAAATGTGCAGCAGATGGCACTATGCTGCAACCATAGAATAAGAGGTTTGAGTCGAAAAGGCGTGTTGGTGTAGCGTTTGTACCTATGTACGGAATTAATATATCGTAAACAGTGACAGAGGATTAGAAGGCTGAAGTGTTTTGGATTAGAATTATGTAAACTTGTGTAGCATACATGTCTAGTAAATCCTTGGTGGTTCTTTAATAATGATGTTCAGTGCTGTTTCCAATGATCTATTCAGCTTTCAATGAGACTGTACTGCTAAGTACCTAAGAGCTTAAGTATTACTGAAAAACAGTGAAACTAAAGTCAGGCAACGCACAGAGCTTTCTTCCACTATACCACAGCAGATCAGTGTACATAGAAGTTTTAAACAAGAGAATTTCCCCATGAGCTTCTTCAGCTGGGTAGGAATTGCCAGGACAGGGTGTGGAGAACTTACTGTAAATGGTTAAAAATTATGCTAGAACTAACTTTAACATGCAGTTCTGAATTTATTTTTTTTTCTTTCCCTTCAGCTGGTAAAAACAGCCACAAAGATCACTTTGTAACACCCCCAGGTAACCTGATATTGACATTGATCAATGTATTAGTTACTGAAATACCCCACAACTATCTGTCAAACTTAGGACCCCAGGATGTGAACTGCTTCCTTGCCTTGGGGTGAGAGACCTGATAGCACTAGACCCAGTATTTGTGCTGGCTTACTAAAAACATTTGTCACATACTTTAAGGAAAAAATATATTCAGCGAATGAAAATCATACAGAGAAAGGAATAAGCTGTGTGGCAAACTTTCTGATAATGGAACGGGCTGTGCCAGACCAGTAAGGGCAAAATAGTAATACCACCATCTGCTGAGAATCCCACCCCCAATCTAATTGCTTTAGGTCTAAGGACTATCGTAACAGCATGAGAAAGAGAAATATCTTCTCGTTACACACATCTCAGTTAATGTGAGAACTTTAATATCTTGAGTCTCAACCAGAAAGGAGTAAGAAGCCTGTAAAGACTTCGAAGTCCTTTCTGCTGATAAAGCTGTTAAGCAAAGAAGATGCTGCCGTGTGTGGTGTTGGCAGTGGTTTCCAGAATGGTGTGTGCTGTGCGTGGAAGTACGTCCGTCTGGTAGTCACGAAGTTGGAGTCCACTCCAGAAGAACAAAACCAAAAGGATTTTTTGGTTATCAGATGAACAGCATAAGAAGCTTTGCCAGAGGGCCATTTGGAGATGTAGGGCTAAATGAGGCTGTAGGAAATGTGCCAAAACTGTGGATTCTATCACAAACAAGAAGCAAATTCAGCTGTGAGGAAAGAGTGTGTTCTGTGAAGGTGCTGTCATCTCCCCTTCAGTCCTCTTCTTCCCATGCTCCCAGCCCATGTGAAAGGCTGACCTCGCTGCTCCATTCAGAGGGGAGTAATAC
>JAVJGJ010000057.1:56563824-56588822 GCA_035590215.1 Microhierax caerulescens | reverse complement strand
CCCCCCCCCTTACAGGTACATATTGAAGAAGCTTGTTAAACCTGGATACATTTTCACTGGGGGTAGTGAGAAATAACTCTGTGTCGGTGTCATTCTGTCACCTCATTGGATTTTGTCCTTTCAACTGAATGTAGCTTTGGCTAACTCGCGTCGTGAGTTGAGTTGATGGCATTTTGTGATGCTGTATGACTTGTGAAGGATCTGAAAGACTTAGTGGGTGCAAGTTTTCCTTGTCATTCATGCCACAAAATCGGGAAAGTTGGGTCAACATTATGTGTGTCCTGTACAAAAAAACATAAATCAAAGGGTTTGGAGACCTTAGGGTGATTTCAGTTTGATGCCTTCTCAGTGTCTCTTCTGAAAGTAGACAGCAGCTCTGCAAACTTTGAGCTGCAGCCTGTGACCCTTTTGTGAAGCTTACTGGTGGGATGGTTGAGCTGCAGCCTGGTGGTTCTGCTTTCCGAGGGGTCTTGGGGTCAAGTCATGAACAGATCTGTGTCTTAGGGACTAAAATTGAAATGAGAAGAGTCATCGTTGGCCTTTTCAAAGCTGATGGACTCAAGCAGAAATAGTCAGCCAGTTTGACTGCTGGTAAATTTGGTTGGGCAGGAGCATGCCTCATGGTTGCATCTCTGATTTAGGAATAATCTCCTGTGGAGGACTGTAATCCTTACCATACTTCATAATGTCCTCGGTGGATGTAGTTCTTCTCTCTAAAATAGCAGTTCTTAAATCTTTGTGTTTTGTTGCATCCTTATTTAGCCTTATAAGCAGAACTTGGAAGTCACTGGAAGGTGTTTGATTCCTATACATTTAATAAATAGGAGGTAAAAAAGATACTTGAAGATCTATATGTTTTGCTGTCTTGCTGTTATCAGAAGTAGAAATTTAAAGTGGGGAAATGACCAAGAATGTGATGAATGCAAGGAATTAACTCTTAGTTGTTAATAATCATGGTGTGGTCCAGATGAGGTTCTCCTAAGCATCTCCAGTGTTGCTTAATGTTTTCTTACGTGCTTGTTAGTGTGCTGCTAAAGAAATTAAATCAGGCTGTATTTACAGTGAGTTTAATGGCCTTTCTTGTTTAACTGGAGTGGTGTGTGATGTTAATCACAAAGCACTTGTGAGAACTCTCCATTAAAAACTGACAGTGATATACATGGGTAACTTCTTATGCGTAAATCTATTAGTAAATTAATCAACTGCATGATCCTGGGAAAGGACACTAAAATGCTTTATTGGTTTGCTGTTCATTGCATTGATTATTGGGGGCTCTTCTGAATATATTCCTCTGAATTCTGCTGCTTGCCAATTAATCATGGCAGTAGTTAAATGACATTTTGGTAGCTCAGCATTCTTGTCCACACCAAATTTGTTGCAATAACTGAAGGCGATTCCCTTTTACAGCATGGATGTAATTCTCTAGAGAAGGGAATGCACTGTTAGCACTGATGGTCTGCAGTATGTTAATAGTAAACTACTCTTCACTTGCAACTACTTCTGGTTTAAAGTAATGAATTAAGTAATTTTAAAAATAAAATATATATTAATCTAAACTTTACATTTTATTGATGAATATGCAAACCATTGCAAACTGAAATCAGATGGGTTTTGTGTTCATTTGTACCTTGCAGTGTGTATTTTGATTGTAGCACTGAGGGTTTTGCAGTAAGTAAATAGTTTCGAAGAAACATTTGCTTCAGTTCTTTTTCATGTCTTAAGATGATGGACAGGGGAGAAAGCTTGAGGAAAAATCATTAAATGATCCTGATATAAGATACCTAATTGACTCTTTTTCACCATTTGAATCCAAGCAAGTTCTGATCCGGGAAAAACAAATCTTTGTCCTGTGATGAGCTTCTAGTCGTGTTGTCTTTATTTACTAGTGTCCAGACCATATAAGGTAAGTATAGGATGATGATGTTGTCCTCCAGTAGTATTGAAACTGGTTCATGGGATGTATAGTAGTATTGGGTTTTGTCTTTGAATGTCCTAGGTTATTTAAATAGAGGATCTTTAGTGCACATTTATGTAAATTAATAATATAGAAGATTTCCAGATTATTATTATTTTTTTTTAAGATGTGCATTTCCACTGATGAACTGGTGTTCAGAAACCCTACCCTCAGCAAGTTCTGCACTTCCTGAGCTGGGGAGCTGATAACTTCCTGACGTGGAGGACTTAGCACTGCATGATATCTTTGATATTACATGGGAAAAAGAGAATAAAAATGGGTGGTGGGATGGTGTGTGTCAGTTGTCACTTGTTTAGCTGTGTTCTTCTAAACTTCCCAACATGTTTTCCGACGAACTAAATGGTGTGATTTTTCTAATTCCTCAGAAGTCTGATGTAACTGTGCTGTAAAAGGGGCTAGACCCCGCTAATGGGGTGTTAGAAGAGTTTTGAGTAGCTGGCTGTGACCTCTTGTGGGTCTCGAGGGCTCCCTGGGTTTGTGGGAATCTCTCAAAAGCAAAGCTGAGTTTCAAGGAGAAGGCTTTCTTACAAGCCCTCTGCTCCTGTGTGCAATGTGTGAACAGACAACCTCAGCTGCTATTTAATTAATTACCTGCACTTCATTAAAAGTAGAGTTATTTTTTTATGCCAAGCAATAAATATTGAATAGCAAGTTAAAAAATTAGTAAATGTAATTTCTGTTAACCATTTAATAGAGACAGGTCATTTATACCGATGTAACTTTTGGGTTTTTGTTTAGGGCTGTTCCTCTTTTGAAGTAGCAGTGATACATAATAAATCAGGTCAGTCACATAACTAATCAGCTGTGAACCAAGGCTTAATTTTCTTAAGCAGAAAAAACGTTGTGAAGGACTGACATCTCCTGATTGGTCTGAGGGGGAAAAAAAAAATAAATGTTTTAGTGGGGTTTGATTTACAAACTCCATATAGCCTTCTTGCTTCCTGAATGTTGTTTTTCTCCCCCAAAGATTTTAATAAAACTTTAGTAGACATTTTAAAATTAAATGGCTGTTCAGATGGAAGCCTTAGAGAAGCAGGATATATTATAGCACATAGTATGTAATATATTATTTGAAATTATGGAGTGATTAAAGTCTGGCTCACAACATCAAAACAATTCTCTCCCACCTTCATTGTCTTTGTGACTTGAATTCAGGTTTGTGAGATTTGCATGACATTGATCCTTTCCTTGGGCAGTGCACAGTTTCATAATTCAAGTGCAACAGCTGCTGTAACCATTATGCCAGCTGTCCCTGCAGATGTTCAGAAATCTACAGCTTCTCAAAGATGTGTCTATGTCCCTGGGGTAAACCATTTTTCCAGGAGGTAATGTATGGAGTATCTTAAAAGGGTCACCATACTGGCAGTTCTGAGTGTGTAGTATGTGTAGCCCTGCTTTTCTTGCCTAAAAGCACTTCTGTTTCGCCCTATATGGCCCATAGCAAAAAAAAAAAAAAAAAAAAAAAAAAAAAGCTCGAAAAGCCCTCCTGTCCATCTGTTACTGTTATTAACTACAGGAATGAAGCCTTTAAATAAATAATTTAGGTGGTAAGATTTGCCAAGCGGGGCATGAACTTCTGTCCGAGGCAGGTGCTTACAGATTTGGTTCCCCTGTTTACCAGCCTGCAGATGATGTACTTTATGTAGAAGAGATTCTGGATGAACTCTTTTGTGTCTGCCTGACAAAGGCTCACCCTGCCTGGATGTTTAGTGAGGCATCTGCTAAGCCCCACTGCAGTTCAGCTGGATGTTTCCACTTAAGCCTTGTGAATTCATATCGTCTCTTTGGGCTGGTTTGGTGCTCGTCTTGATCCCGATCAAGCCAGAGGCATGCCGAGTACCAGGCTGTGGTCAGATGCTGCCATCTGACTGTGTCTCCAGCACTGAGTGAATATGGTGGGGTCTTGCCAAACAGGGTCTCCATTGCCATCCTTTTGCATTGAGGGCATTGCCCTGGGCTGAGCTGCAGTGCCTGGGTCCTCTGAGGCAGAGCCATCCCTGTTGGTTGGTGGAGCTCCTTGAACGATTCATGGTTTATTAAAAAGGGCAAAAGACTTCTCAGTACATTGAAGAGTATCTTGCATATAGGCTAGGTCTAACACCTAATGGGGCTATATAAATTGAACTGATTATTTTCTATGTACAACAAATCATCTCCTTACCTTAAAACAATATCCAAAAAATCTGGAATGCTTTGAAGCATTTGTTTTGTCATGTGATAATAATTTGATAAGTAATAGGTACGCTAAACTAGGAAAGCAGGAATGTTCTACACCTGAACCCACAACCTGCACGTTTTACTACTTCTCTTTCACAAAAAAGAAAGTGTCAGTCATAGGAATCATTAATATGGAATGCCTCTGGAGACCGACATTCCTCAGAATAAAGACTTGGAACAATTCATAGCTAGAATAGTCCTTTTTTCTTCCCTACCCCTGCTTACCGTGAGGTTGAAAAGAAGTAAATACAGGTTGTATCTGAATTGGTTCCATCTGAAGTGAAGATAATCACCGTAATTGTGAGGCTAAGCCTGAGCTGGAATGGCACCCCTTTCTGAGATGTGTTTCCTGGATCCTGCTACTTCTCCTAGTAATTTGGTCTTGCTATATTGCCTTTTCTTGGTGTAGCCGCTTACCTTCTGAGATCTTGGGAACAGTCAGAAATCCTTTCAATCGACTTTCTACCATCCCTGCAGTATGGCGAATGTGGGAAGTGGGGAGATGATTTTATAGTCCAGGTAACACTCTGCCTGGAAAACACAACTGGAAAGAAAAGAGAGTTTAATTCTAATAAGCCCCCAAATTATAAAAAGTTATTTTGGAAATGTAATTAGAAAATTAATTGCTTTTATGTTTTTCAAAGTGCCATGCCTAGTTCTACCCATCTGTGCTTTACAAATGTAGAATTTTCATTCAGGCATTCTTGTAGTTGAAGAAGTAGTTCATCTAGGGGACAGTTAAAGATGTTGGTTATCAAAATCTGCTTCTCTTTCAAAAGGGTTTCTGGGTGATTCATTTCTTCAGGAAAATGTTTTCTTTTTTTTTTTTTTTTCTCCTTGAGTGAAATCATTCCAAATTCCACATAATGGTAATTTTGCAGGTAAGGAGACATGTGACAAAACTCAAGCTTAATAAGACTTAAACATGTATTTTATAATATGTTCATTATTTAGAATGGGGACAAAACTTCCCAGCCCCAGAGCGTGTTCTTTAATAAGTAGGCCTTTGATGTTCTTTTATACTTATTATCTTTTATGCTTATTAGTAAGCTGTAGCTGTCAGGTGAATTTTTACTCATTATTTCAGGAGTAGATGTTGATTCTAAATTTAGAAACAAATTCTTAAGATTAGAAGAAAAAGATCTAGCTCATGAGCAAAGGTTACATTAAGACAATAAGTCACATCCTCTCAATGCTTTTCATCTCAAGACCAAGACAGATTAAAGTACTATTTTGAAAGTCCATTGTCACCTAAGTTAATAATTTTATTAATCAGACTTTGTACTTGTGTCAGTTCGGTAGGTGGTGGTGAAAGTAAAGTAAAATGAGGGTATGAAAAAGTATCTTCAAAAGAGAATACAATATAAAGCAAATGTTGCCTGAACCTATAGATAGCTTGGGGCAAGAATGCTAAGATCCAAGTCTGAGTCCCTGAAGGCCGTGCTGTTTAGCATTTCGTTTTGATGCATTACAGACCTAAGGACTAGGCTACAAAGTTTGTTTAGCCTAGTGGACCCAAGTTTTCCTTAAAGGTTTATGAGTGCTCTTATCAAAGGTGTGCTTTAAAAAAAATATTTCAGATCATATAACTCTTCCTGGAATGGAAATAATCATTCATTGTAAATGGATGTGAAATAAGCATGTTTTGAGAATAAGCATCTCAGTTTTGCTGTGGTTAATGGTAGTTCACAGCAGCTCTTTGTCTATGCAAAATCTTTAAGATAATTTACTTTGATTTCCTGTGCAACACGCATTTTTGGAGTTACACCATTTGATTCCATCATTGCCGTAGGACTCAATGTGTCTGCAATGGCATGCATCCATCATATGCTCTGAGCTGTGATCTATGGGCCTTTGACCTTCTTTGCTCCTTGGGCTCATGGATTTGTAACATAGGAATGTGTGCTGCCAAGTACAGGATTGCTGTCTGTCCCAGGTGCTGGGCTGAGGGAAAAGAGGATTTGGAATTGGGGTAGAGCAGATGCTTAATCAAACGTGAGTTGGGATCTTGGCACGTGTCTGTCTGTCATCTTAGCTGTGTTAATGAGTGGCCTCTTTTTTTCAAAATCAGATCTGTAAGGAGACTCTTTTGTCTTTACTTGCCTCCATTAGGCTCAGCAGACAGGCTGTAAAGGCATTCAGTACCTTTGCAGGCAAGCTAAGGACTTTGAGTCCCTGCTCGTTATCAGAGGTCAGCCTATTCAGAAATAAATTAGTTTTATAAACCTTTATACATCTGTTACATTTCCTTGTGCTCACACAATACAGTGGTATTCAAATGAAACAGAAGCCATTGAAGTAGCGTCTCGGGTGCCGATGCCAGCACCGTTGGCATGGGTGCGCTGGCACGTACAAGGTGCGTTGAATTTCCTTTTGCTGTACAAGGTTAAGTTTGTCCTCTCAGACTGGCCTGAGCATCACTTCCAGCTGCCCCACGTGTAGAGGTGGCAGCACAGCTGCCCCATTTCCAGGTGGCAATGAGTGCGTTATCACCCATGTTCTCTACAAAATCAAACCTATTTTCTCATCACTGTAATAACAGATCTTAATCACTTTACTCTATTTATCAGTTCCTGCTGGCTGAAAGAAGGAACTGACTACAGATACTGCCACTGAGAGTCAGATTTGTAGAGAGACTTTATTACTGATTAGCATGATACCTAGCTAATGGAGGAGCTTCTTGGTTGGAGTAAGTTTCTTTCCATGGTTTGCTTTTGTAAGATGGGATGTCATTTCTGCACTAATCCTCATCTCAGTACTGGACAGTTGCCATTTGCCCAAATAATAATGGCTCATAAAGCATAAAACCTGTTTCTTAAATCTTCTTGTTTGCTTTGCTCTGGGTACTTGTTTTGATTGTAGCTAACCTTTAAATAGATACTTAAGGTGGTGGGCAAGAAGTCAGCTGTGGTATTATTGCCACAGGGATAGAGAAAAAGCACTTTGATTCCTCACTTATGTTCTGCGTAAGCGAAGAGAAGTGAAAAAAGAGGGCTGAACCTGTCAAGAAAAGCGTGCATTTGTGTGCGTATGACCTTTATGCCATGTGGTGGGCAGTGGCAGTGATGTAATTGGGTTTCTTTAAAAATTCATAACATTACCACCTGCAGCAGTAATCTGTCAACTTCTGAAACCAACATGCCTTTTCACATAAGTAGTTTTTGTGTCCCCTCATTAAAGAAAAGTGATGATTTAGGGAGCAGGGGCACATGGTCTATCTCTGAGGGGTTACCTCTTTGAGGAGTTGTGCAGAGACTGAAGATACACCTAAAATCAGTGTTTTGACAAACTGGTAACCTCATGTCGTGCTGTCTCTGCGTCATGTCCTCTGGCTTGGATCCCCATCCTGGAGATCCAAGTGTTGTTAAGCAGGTCTCCTGTTAGACTTCGCTCCCCATTAGCTGGATAGCACAGGGGAAAGCATTGTCCCAGGACACTTCGGCAGGCTTCTTACCGTCTTTGGGGAAAAGGCTGCTGCTGATCCACAGAGAGTCCTGCCAGCAAAGCTGCATAATGATTTCAGCTTTAATTATATGAAGGTGGTAGGTCCCAGAGGTTTGGTTCCATTGCTGCTCTCCCTGACTTTCATGAGGAGCTGCCTCTGTTCTTGCTGGTACTTAGTATTATTTATTTGAAAAGTTTTCATTGGAATTTAGGACCTTGGGTGGTGTCTCTGCCACAAAGTATCTTTCTCTAGAGTAATTTTCACCTCAGTTCACCTACTGATTTGGTATTCATGTGTCTCTCCCAGAAGTATTAACTGGAAGATTTCTGCGTAAGTATAGATGTGAATAAACTGTTTTGGTATCAACATTTTCCCCAGCTTACCAAAAGCTGATGGTACAGAGCTCTTTTAACCAGTGGGATGCAGTTTGCTCAAAAAAAGTGTATCCAGTGTGTCTTAGCCATCATTTCTCTGCATCAAGAAGACTAAGCAAATTTTCTGTCTGAGAGGGATGAATTCCAGGTGTGGTTTGAGCAGATCTCTTGGCTGTCAGAGAATGAGTAGATCATGTGGTGGTCCACCATTAAGCAGATATTGAATACTTACATTTAAGGCTGCATTGAAGGAATTTGACTTGGTAGGTCTAAATTTAATACTGAATATTATAGCTCAAAAATCCTTCAAGCCTCGAAGAAGGGGGACCTGAGACCTACTAAGCTGTCTGCTCGTGGGATGCCTCTCAAAGTGACGAAGATGTGGTCACCTTGTAGCTGGCAGATGGTGGCATTGGAGCAGGACTGTGTGGGTTCCTTCACTGCTTTCGGTGGGCTCACCGGCTGCGAGACCTTTGCGTGAGAAGACATACTGCCTGTGGGCAGGAGGTCTGTATGAACCCACGTGAGTGAATGTTCTCATGTTGCCCTAGATTTATTCCCTCAGTAGTTCTGATTAGATTTATAAAGCTGTTTTCCTTCTTTGGTTTTGTAATTAATATTCTCAGAAGAAGAAGATTCAAAAGCTCAAGTAGAAGTTTCATTGCCTTGTGATTTCTGTTTGATCAGTTATGGTGATGTTTACGGGGATAACCCATGTGTAAAGTTGTGGACAGGGGGGATAAGTATGTTCATTTTTCAAACTTGGTTGCTGCTGGCAGGTGCTGTGTCTAATGGAAGCTAGCTACTTGTGTGTTATATTGATCAAAACATTCCTGGACGGGTCTGTGACAATCTTGTCAACCAGTAAGAGTAAAATTTCTGTTTAAAAATTCCTTCTACTCTAGCAGAAAATGTTTCAACTTGTTGATAACTGAACTGGGTTGCATGTTCCATTGCAGAAGTCTCTTGTTGGTCCTTGTGCTGCACTTTAGAGTACAGGGATTTGGCTGGGGCCAGCCTGGATGAGCCTTTCCCACTGGAAGTTGCATGTAAGCCTATTTCACCTAAGTTCTGATTGATTTGCATCTTAATTCTTGGTGAGATGACTATTTGACTTTTAAAGATGAACCTTCTGTCTCCATTACAGTTTAATATATTTTTGCAAGTTATTTTAATAGCTGGTTTTGCTGAAGGCATTTCTGCAGTAAGCCATGTGCTCCTTTTTTTCCTTTTCTTTCTCTCTCAGTGTTCATTTTTGAGGCCAGAAAAACTAAAATTGGCTCTTTTATGTGGTTACCTGAATCTAGAAGAGCATGTGGTCACTCTTTTCCATGGTACACACGACACCACTCACATGCTGATTGAGAAGCTATCCAAATAACTCCATCAGCCAATTCATTTAGTGCAAACCATCTCCAAACACTTAACCTAGGGGATGATTTTTGCATCCGTACGTTGTTTTTCTTACATAATTCCCTGAATCTCTCATAATCAAATCTTTTGACTTGATACTTGGAGTTGCGTGTAGCCTTGCTGGCTGGGGGGTGGTTGTGATAGCCCTTGGCTCTGAAACCTGGACAGTGGTCCTGTTGTTCAGGTCATCACATCTTCAGCTATTGCTTCAGACAGACTGTTTTATTCTTAACAGATCCTTAACTTGAAACTTCTGTCCCAAAATTCAGGATGCTTTTAGTATAATCCTTTGCCTGTTCTTAGCCATCAAGAAAGTTGCAAACTGTCCCCCTTTTTTTTTTAATTTCTTCTCTTTTGGGGGTGGTGTTATATAAGCATCAAGGAGGACGGATGTGCCCATGTGATGGAATTATAGTTAATGTGATGAAGAACAGCAAATTGTGCCTGAAAGCTTGAAATAGTCTGTGGAAATAAAAGAAATAGCAGTATAACTTTCAAACAAATATTTGTTCATATACTATACCCTTTTTTCACTGACAAGTTAATTTCTTCTGACAGACTTGGCAAGTGAGCAAGTGTCTCCAAGGCAGACACTGAAGCTGCTTCATGAATTCATGTTATAGTTTCTCTGATATTGTTGCTCTGCTCACATGCTATTTTTAGCTTTATTCACATCTTGCTTTAACATTTTTGTGAGTGAGGAACATTTTGTTATCTATTGTCCAAACCAAATCATGGGTTAGTGTTTCCCATCGTTATTGTTGACACTTGAAGAAGCACTTGCAGGACCTACGTTCCCTGGAAGGGAGCACTCTGACTCGGGAATACTTAGCCAGGAATCTTACTCCAAAACTTGGACCTCTCACATTGAAATGTTATGAGATTTTTATTCTTTTTTTTTTTTTTTTTTTACATCAGAATCTTTTCTTTAGAGATGTGTAAAATAGTCAATTTATTAATAGTAAAAATACTGTATCTCATATATATACTTGGTTGATAGTTATTTAGGCTGTTTTGTCACACAGTTTTACTCACAGAATATGTTTTTTGACTGAAAGTTTTAAGTTGAAAGAGGTTAGGTCCTTCACTGACCTCTGCCTATGTTCACTTCTACCTCATGCACTGCACCATTAAAGAGGTCTGGTCTGAGAGGGTGATCAGCAGCATAGCTAAAAGGCACAGGAAAAATTTGTGCAAAATGGAAGTGCAGAACTCCCCATCCCCACCCCGGTAGCCCACCACTGTTTCCTGTGGATAGTGTCATCACAGGCGTGCTAGTCCTCAGCTTCCCACCACACCAGTGTCTCCATCCTCCTTTGTCCTCTGAAAAGTCCTGTAGCTGGTTAACAGGCACAGTAACGGCTCAGCAGCGCATCATTGCCCTTTTCCTGAGGTAGCAGGGGATAGAACTATCCTCCTGGGGTGTATTAGACATGAAAAGCAGGACAAAAATGTTAACAGGAAGGAAATAGAGAGAAAGGCTCAGTGACAGAGGTGCCAGCTTTCAAATTCATTTTAGGTGTTCATTGCTCAGATCCTTGTCAAAGCCAAATAATTAAAAAAACATTCCAAGTACCTGTCTCAGCAATGCATCAAGTTGGAAAGTTAAGCACTGCTGTATCCTTCTGAGATATGTCCAAAAGTGACAGATGCCTGAAAATTATTATTGAACAGTACATCCTTCACTGAGGAAGCTCAGACAGGTTTAGCAACAGCTGCTAAACAGCTTATCTTCTGATAAGATCCCAGTCCTTACCTGGGCCTCTGTCTGGCATGGGTGGGTGCTGCCTTGCCACCCGTGGCACAGCTCGGCATGGGTGCAGCAGCTTGCCCTGTCTGCTCATGATGATGCTGTCTTCACTCCTGTGAACGCCCTCCTGGTTTTACCTGGAGTTGCTCTTACAGAGCAAGAGCTGAGGAAGAAAGGAGAACAAATCTGCTTCAAAGGTGAAGGTGAAAACAATTTGAGAGATCTGCATCAGGCAGCCTTTAATAGAGCTTTTGGAAGAAAAAATGTCTGCTCAAGAGGATGTGGAAATGGAGAATTTCAGGCCCTTTTTGCAAAAAGTAGGTTGGAATTACATACGTCAGCTGCAGTGGCAATGGAGAAAAATAAGAGAAAATTAATTTAATATTGTAGGTTTCAATACTCCTTCCAAAATGAGTACAGGCTAATGATGGAGAATGTCTTTTCAAGTAGCAGATGGCCACATTAAAGCTACAGCTGTGCCACCATTTCAGAATTTCTATAAGGCGCACGAGAGGAGGGGACAGCTGCCGATAGCGTGGGTGCTAGACTCTCCTAGGGAAGCTTATTTTTAACCTGGATCTGATCCCTGACCTGGTTCACGGTGCGATGCCCTGGACCGCTCTCCCAGCCCAGCAAAGGGAGCAGTGCAGAGGCGGTGTGGGCAGAGCTGGGCTGCGTGCCCCCTGACCTTGGCAGAGGCAGAAGCATCTCTGGAGTCAGGGAGCCTGGTTCAACAGGAGTCAGGAGCTGCTGTCTCGTGCCAAGGCGAGATGGGATGCTCAGCAGCTTTTCCCAGTACCTGCTGGGTTTTTATTGGCATGCTTAACTTTTACCTTGAAAAACAGAAGCACAGCTGCCTGTCACCCTGCTTTGAAAGTTTGCCAGGCTTGGCACTAAAGGAATCAAAAGTCTTTGAGCTGGAGACGTGGTTGTCTTGGGCTCAGAGCAGCTGTAATTACTATTTCAGAAGCAGTGTACTCTTCTAATGAGTACAGTTGTTGCAATATCTGGAATATTTACCCAGGAATTAGAGTCTGGCTGTGTACATTTTGCTAGTTTATAAGAAAAGTATGCTTGGTTTGTGCTTCTTATGATCTACTATGAGTCTTCTTGAGAAAAAAAATGCAGACATAAAGTTAAGGTAATAAGGAAAGGCAGCAGCTTTATCTTTTGATAAAGATGTATGTCAATACATAGATGTGTATGTATACATGCAGAATCTGAGTACTGGGGCTAGGGGAAAATGCAATATGTGAGGCATGGTAGAAAGCAGAAATCAGAGGCGGTGGAGAGTACAGGGAGGCAGCAGCACAACAGAGAGAGAGAAGGGGGTGAAATGAGCAGGGAGGAAGGGCAGGAGGTGGCTGAAATGCCATTTGGCTGGAAGCGCCTTCAGCTTGTTTCTTGCACAGAGGCAAGACAAGATGTTCAGCAGCTCTTCTCAGTTCCTGCTGTGTTTCTGCCGGCACGTTTAACCTCTCTGTGGGAGAGCAGAGCAGTGGGCTATACAGTCATCGAAAACAGTATGGGCAGCTACAAGAGTAAAACTGAGTTTGGAAGGGAAGAAAGATTGTTGAAGGATGAGGAAGAGATAAGGATGGCTGAGAAAGCCTGGAGAATTGAAAGGGAGAAAGAAGAAAGGCAAGACTGTGAGAGGTCATCTGTAGTCAAGCGAAAGACAAGTGGGATGAACAGCGTGAGAAAGCACAGATTTCATGTATGAAATGTTAAACAAAATTATTAGAATGGTGACTAGAAAGGCAACTGGAGACTATGACAATTCAAATGTTTCTAAACATGACAAAAACATGTCTTCTAACACATGCAGTTACTGTTTATATTTGAGTATGCTTGTAATTAGTAGGGTTAACTTTCAGTGCTTTATTTTTCTACCTCTCGGTTAGCTTTTAAGTTTTTCTTGCCTTTTGAATACACTGAATGGGTAAGCACTTGTTTTGATGTTATTCCGAGGATTTTTATTATTTTTCATTCAAAAGAACTCGATACTTTCTGGGTTGTTTAAAATATACTATTTAATGATTTTGAAGTTGCAAGTGTTTGAAGTCATTAGAATAGCACTACAGAATATAAAAACTGATGGATCAAGATTCTGATGTCTGAGAAATGAGAACAACAAACCCTCTGATCTGTTTCCTACCTCTGCAATGCAGAGCTCACGGCAAAGTACCTCTGTCTGACACTTCTGGTTTTACCCTTAGAATATCTTGTTAGTCTGGGCAGTTTCTTGAAATTTTCTAGGTATAAGTAATCCACGTAAGTTTTACAGCTATTAATTTAATTCCACTACTGTTTTCATACCTCTCCAGGTCTAGTAATGAATTTAGACCAGACATGAGAACTCATAAATTAACAAAGATGTATAATTGAAGTGTGTTGAACACGGTGTTCAGAAGAGAAGTGGTATTAACTTAATCCCTTTCCTAAGTCAGTGCATCAGAATATCCTCTCTTGCATGTCTCTTAAATACTGTGTTTTATGGGATCAGGTTACACTAATTTTTCCAGTGGCAATTATCTTGAGTTTCTTGTTTGCTAAGGAATATACTTTAAAAATTAAGTAAGTCATTGGCATTACTCATTTGCTATATTCTGGAAAGCAAACCAATTTCATTAGAATGAACAGCTTAACAAATGAGGTTTTCTCTTTGTTAGATGCACAACAGCTTATGAATGTCTAAAATCTAAACCCCCCAAACAAAACAGCAACAAACAGCATTTATGTGAGAAGTATCATTACTGCCAAATACTGCTGCATGACTGTATGTGTTGTTCTGTCAGTGACTAAATGTCATGTCCAGATAGCGCACAAAAATGCTGTGACAGTTTCTGTTTCTCACCGGAGATCTATAGCAAAGAAAACCACCTCTGGAACTTTACACCTGCAAATAGTAGGTTTCCCTTGTAAAAAATTCCTTTTCTTGTGGGTAACCATTCATGCTAGAGAGACTCCCTGCCAAACATCGTGGTATTTCTCTCAATTTGTCACGCTGGGAATTTATTTTGTTTTCTGTGAACTTCTGAGGGTCATGTTGATCCCTTGTACTGGTAGTTTAAAATTTTTGTAACAGGATGCCAGATGGTTTGGAAGAGTAAAGCTTCTGGTAATGATTGCTGTAAAAGGTATAATAATTATACAATAAAAAAATACTTTTCCCCCTATTATTTAGGAGGGTTAATGTGGTTTCTTTTTTTTTTACCATTAAATTATTAATGAGGTCTTGAATCTGTTGTTTATAGTAAAAGATGAAATCTTTGGCTCAGACATACGGAAGTGAGAGAAAAATGACTCATTTTTAGTATATGTAATTTCATCCAAGGCTTTTGAATTTTTATTCATATTGCACATGCATTTGTTCTGGTTTCCTAGGTAACAACATGTTTTACAAAAGCAAATTTTTACCATGATGGAAGTAAGAAAAGTTAATCTCGGATAAGTACGGAAGTATAAAAGTCTTACCAAATCTTAAGCTTTTAAAATACAGATTTCATATCTCAGTCAAAGGTCTCTGTGTGCATGTCTGTAGATATACATACATAGGTTCTCAAGTATATAGGCATATATATTTGCTTTATTGTAGCAGAATTGTTAGTTTCATTCTGGCTATGTATAAAGACTTCCAAGTTTAAGGATCGTACCAGTTTCTGCCTTTGTTCTTTGCGGGTAATATGTATATATGCATATTTTACATAAATGAATCACTAAAAATAATTATAATTAAAGGATATATGTATATATATGTTTATAGGCAGGCTGATGTATTTTTCAGGCTTCTCAGTGAGAATTCTGTTGTTTTTTGCATATATGAAATTAAGTTAGGTTTTATTCTTTTGGTTTGTTGGTTGGGTTTGTGGTTTTGGGTTTTTTTTGTTTGTTTGTCTTTTGGTTGGAGGTTTTTTGTGGTTTTTTTTTTCCCCCCTGACTGAGGTGCATCGGTAGGTTTTTTTGTTTCGATTTTTGGTTGGGTTTTGTTGTTTGGGTTTTTTTTTTTTTGCCTGACTGTGAGGTGCATCTAAAGAGCTTTCTTCACAGAGTTTGGGAACTGTGCTGGAGTATTTAGTATAAATTGAACTTAACATTGAAAGACTTTTACAGGTGTAGTTGGAGAAAAGGGAATACCTCCTTTTTTTAAAGTTATGAAAAAAAAAAGTCTGCTTGTCAATATTTCATCTATTAGTCATGTGGTTTTTATTACACAAAATACGACAAAAACTATGGATCTTGGTTGTGCAAGCAATATTTATTCTTTTAAGCTGACAAAATCAGTCACATTAATCGGTATTACTGCAGCCTCTCCTGCCACTAATGGATTAATGTAAGCAGTTCCAAGAACTTATTTTTTTTTTCTTTTTGATGACATATTTATTAACAGCTTTATAGCAAGGACAAAGCATGTATCTGCACCTTAAAGGGAATCAGTGTTTGTCTCAAGTTTAAAGAAGCATTTTTATTTTGCCTCTTTACTTAACATTTAAAGTGATATCCAGATATGAGAGAGGATGTTACAATTTTTTCTGACTTTATAATATCTTTAGTTCTTTTATTAGAAGGCTATCAGCTTAAGGTTTAGTTTTCCTGCATGGACTGTATACATCACCAGTGGCCACTAGACCCTGTGAGATACAGAAAATAGGGCTGTATGATCATACTTCCAAGGTGAAATTAGTTTTAGAAAGCTTACAGGTGATCAGCTGAAGGATTTTTGTTCCCTCCTTGAATATTTTGGGAAGATCCACAGGTAAATTCCCTATGTGATATAACCAATCTACCTTTCTCTTTTGTGCTGCGAAGGCCCTGAACAGTTTTAAAAGGGCTTTTAAAGTTACTTGCAATGATTGTGCACTGTATATTACTCTGTCACTACACACTGTCAGCCTGGTACTCAGTGGAGGTTCCAGCTTTGGCTGTCAGCAAAGTGCCTGTGAGCCTCTCTGGGAATTGCAGAGGGGATAAGAAAGTACTTGAAAATGTTATTTTATATGCTGACTGTGGTAACTTTCTCCACTGTTGTTTTTCCCCCCGATTTGTTTTTCATGCAATTTGGTATGTAAAATTAATTTTTTAGTTTATCTGTATTAAATTTCAAAGCATGTGATATTGTACATTTATTTATGGTTATAAAACCTGTTAGAGAAAATAAATGAGGCACTAGTTCATGCAAGGAGGAGAAAACATGTATTCTGTCTGAAGATTTATTAGTGCCTTTCAGTCTGTGGGATTGCAGGAAAAAAAAGCTGGAATGAACCTCTGGAGATTGTACGGTCGGTCTCCTAGCCGAAGGCACTCTCTTTGTCATTCCTCACAGACACTGTATCTCAAAGAAAATAGAATAATTTAGGTAGCAAGGAGCTTCTGGAGGTCGCCTGGTCCAGCCCACTGTTCAAGGCAGGGCCACCTTCGAAGCTGAGTCAGGTTGCTCAGGGCCCACGTTCAGCTGAATGTTGAATAACCCAAAGTGTGGGAAGCCTTCGCTGAGCAATATGCTCCAACGTTTTACCCCCTGTGAGTTTTTGCCTCCCTTCTATTCAACTGAAATAAGTGGAGTTCCCCTTCCTGCAAGTTCTCTGTTGCATTTTGTCCTTCCACAGTGAACCTCAGAGAAGAGCCTGACTCTTCTCCATAATCTTGAAAACAGTGCTTTGATTCTCCCCTAATGTTTTTCCTAAAGATTAGAAACTAAACAAATTCAGGCCCCTCAGCCTCTCTCCATCAATTGTGTGCTCTACCCCTTGATCACTGTGGTGGCCCTCTGCTGAACTGGCTTCAATATGTCTGTCTCTTTTTCTACTGGGAAGCTCCAGATGGAACAAAGTGCTGCAGATGCAGTCTCACGAGTGCTGAGCTGTGGAGAACGATCACTTCACTTTGTCTGCTGCCCGTGCTTTTACAGATTCAGCCCAGTATGAAGGAGTTCTTCATTTCTATAAGGATGCACTGCAGGCTAAGGTTCAATGTGTTGTCTACCAGGACCCCCCAGTCCTTTTCTGTAGAGCTGCTTTGCTTTCCAGTTGAAGCCTGGGCTGTTGGATTATTCCATCTCAGCTGCAGATCTTGGCGTTTGCTTTTGCTGAATTTCTTGGGGTTTCTAGCAGACCATCCCATACTTCACTGCCTGTATCTACTGAATATTTTACCTTATGTTCCATCTGAATCTTTCAGATATCTCTTTAGATAATGTAAAATAGGTTTTCTTTCTTTCTGGTCTTTGACACTTCTGTACTGTTTATTCTGTTTCTACTTCAATCTTCTCTGCTTTCTTTTTTGTTTCTTCTTCAGGTTAAATTTCACAGACCTTTAATCCATGCACACTTTTATTTTTGGAACTGTAGCACCTTAACTGTGCACAGAAACGTCCAGTTGAGACCCTACCAGTGTAGAAGAGAGCAGAAAAATAACTTTGTGTCTGCTATAATCCTATAAATATATCTGTAGTATGACTAGTTTGCAAATAGTGGATGTTACAGAGCTGGGTTTAATAATGAATTACCGTGGTCCCCAGATGTTTTTCAGGTTAATATCTACATAATCACTTGTTCTTCATCCTCAGTTTATATAGCTGGATATTCCTGCTTATCAGATGTCTTGCATTTCTCTCTATTGAAAGGTATGTTGTTTCTTTCAGATAATAACTTCAGACTGTTTATTTTATATTCTAACCTGCTTAACCAGAGTTTACAGTTGGTCCAAGATTGGTGATGTCTTGGGATTTATTCATGACCTTGATAGGTAACTACTGAAATTGCATATGAAGAATTGAATATATATAAGACATTGAAAGTAAAATATTGAACAGCAGTGGATCGAAAAAGTTCCAAATTATTTGCTTTTCTGTTTGGACTTAGTATAGCTTTACAATCAGTTTTGCATTCACCCTGAGATAAGCAAACTTTGAGTGATATATATATATTACATACTTGTGAGAATATTTAGTTAGTGCACATAACATCTATTGTGTTCTCTTTGATTACATGGTTTGCTGTCTTGCTGATGATTTGATGTAATTTAATAATGAGAAATCCAGTTTGGCTGTTTGGGTGTGTTTTGTTTGTTTGTTTTTCTTCCAGATGCCTTCAAACTGTTCTGTTTCATTTTTTAATTCCAGTAATTTCTTGAATGAAAGTTTACTGCCAACTGTATGAAGATCTTCCCCTCCCTCCTCCACTCTGTTTTTAAAGACTGAAGTTGACCTTTTCTAGTTGTCTCGCATTTCCATGAGTTCTCAAAGATGACAACTAATGTGTTTGAGTCTGTTGAATAACTACAACGGAAGCCATAGCTTCTCTAGTTGCAATAGTGAGGAAAATCTACTTCATGCCAGTGTAGTGGAATTACCAGCAGTTGCTGAGTTTTTTTCCCAGGACATCAGCAGTAGTCACTTGCCTTACATGAAGGTGCCATAGACTCTTAATGAGCACACATGACTGGTCCTTAGGTTTAGGTCCAGTTTTAAATTAATGGAAAAGCTAGAATCATATTAACCGTAATTGTGACTGGGCAAAATAAATTAATTCTCTTTGTGCTTAATGGATGTTGATATGCCTGTTAAAAATAAATACACATGAGCCTGGAAGAAGGCCTGCACGTGTCTTGAATATTGCATTTTTTCACTTGCAGGCAGGCCATTACCATAATTTAAACATTGTTCTGCATAAATTTTTAAGCACGTGTACACAGGCATTAGCATAACCCTGTTTCTAGACAACCCCCTGCGACTCTGTGCTGCCAGTTTAATATTAGTTTCAAATACTGTGACTTCATCTGCTGGAACATTGACTACCTCCTGACTTGCCGAGAGCATAAAAAAAAAACCAAACCCTTGAAAATGTTTGAATAATTGTCAGTCTCTGTATAACTGCTGATGTTGGTGGCACTGTGATATGTGGCCGTTTGAGCTCAGATGGCCCATCTAGGGGCAAGTGCAGGCGGATGAGTCAGAAACGGAAAGGAGCTGATGGGATGAGGCAGTAGTTCAGCTGTATGCTCCATTGCATGGTTTCAAGGTGCTGGTACATATTGTGACTCCATGAATTGCTGTGATGCTTAGCTTGAAGTCAGCGGTTGTCTGCCCAGTATGAAAAGCATAGTCCAGCTCTACTCAGTCCTGAGCTGATTTCTCACAGAAATATGGAATGTTTTTTCACCTTGTATTTTGTGAATGGGTGTGTATTTTGGTATTCTTGTGGGGTGTGTGTCGTGTCATTCCCTCCCGCTCCTGGTTTAGAAATATGGATTATTTGGAATGGTAGCCCACTCTATAGGTTAGCCTCTCATTGCACAAAGATTGAAGGACTCTGAACTCAAAACAGTTACTTGATGAACTGAACAATACTGCCAATATAGAACTCCAAAATATTGTACAAGTAGGAAAAATAGAGGGGGGAGGGTAAATGCAGAGAGTTAGTAGGGAATGGTCTGGCTTTATTTGGATTTTGCCTTTTGACTTGAAGAATGTCTTTACATTACTTTTTTTAAGCTCTTTTCCTAAATTTTGTATGCTTTAAACCTGTACTTGAACTACAAGTTGAAATGCTCATTTACTTCAGTGCAGGAGCTGGTGTTAAAGCAGCTTATCAAATATTAGTAGGCATGTGATGCCTTCAGCAATGTGGTTTTCAGAAAAAATGCCACCAAGTTAATATTCAGTGTCATATTTTCCCTTTCACCTCTTGGAAGTGATATCAGAAGGGATCCTGGGAACATTGGCTACACTGGCAGAGAGGACCCATTTTATTAAATCAAATTTAAATATTCATTTCATAAACTTATATGAGATTCATTTTTATCTTTCCCTTAAGAGGTGTTAAGTACACTAGGTAAAATAAGAGATGTAAATGCTCATAAATCATTAATGCATGCATTAGTATAGGACTTGATTTTAGCCCAACTAGTCTACATACTATTAAAGAGTATAGACTAGTTTTCCTAAACCAGATGGTTAGTCTTTTTCCAAAATTAGTGACAGAAATTCTTCCATTCCGATGTTTTTGTTACAAAAAAATTGGCGCTGTAACCAACAGTCGTCCCTTCTGTAGCACAGATACTCTGTACTAAAGAGTCTTAATTTTTTAAGGCCAGATCTCCAATATTTTCTCCCCCAGCTCCTGCAGGCTTTGTTTTTGCCATTGCCTGCCAGCTGTCAGAGTTTGGACTTGTGAGTAACAGTGGATGACATCAAGGAAATAAGCAGCTAATGAGAAGGGTCTTCCCCCTTTAGGTTATTGTAAAGTAGCCCCTAAAGCTTGAATTCAGGATGTGACAAAAGAACTACTTGAAAGTCAATGGAAGTTTTTTTTTCCCCCATTGGTCTCAGTAAATGACAGTGTTCAGAGAACTCGTTTTTAAAGGTAACAGTAACCAAAATAAAAAGATGTAAACATACTGACCAAGAGAGTCTGGTCCAAATGTTTTCCGTTATACGTCTAAAATCAAACCATGGACAACTTAGATGGAAGCCATGACTGTGGGAATAAAAGGTAGTATGGGTCAGTGTGCTGTGCAGTGGTCTTCTCTACATGACCATAGAGGTAGGAGGGAAAGAAAGTGAGAGAGAGACTGTTTCTAGACTTGGGCAGGATAGACCTTGGTTTTATTCTCTGAAGAGTCTTTCTGATTTCAGGGTGCCTGTATGCCCTGTAGGGAATCAGTTATTGGAGTATGCGTTGGTGGGATGGAGGTGGTGGATCTTTCAGAAGGGGATCATTTGGGACACGAATAATGTGCTTAGGAGCAACCAAGCGGTACTTCAAATTAAATTTTGTTTCCTTTTTGTTTTCTTTCTTGGAAGACACAAAATGCTTATTTTTCAACTTCCTTGTTTGTTTACATTAGTTTACAACCCATTAGAGATCCTAAGTCCTTTTCAGAGTTTTGCAGTTCTTATTCAATCAGTCTTCTTATTTGACAATTAGACTGAAATGAATTTTTATTCTTTGGAAAAAATGTGATTTAATGTATTCACTAAGATTTGATGTAGTAATGAGTTATGTCTTGTAACTGAACAGTGTTTTTTTAGCTAACTAAATCATTAGAAAGGTAGCAGTTGTATATATTTGCTTATTTGTTTTGTATAGTAACTCTGATGTAGTACATTAAATGCATGGGAGCATCAGAAAATAATAGCTGTCCCTTGAGTAAACGGCACTGGAATTTTTCCATTAATTTTCCCTTTAAAATACGCATCACTGTAGACTCAGCCCATGTTGAAAAACCCGATTAACAGACTTTTACATCTGTGTCTGGTAACAGTCATCCCTTTGCACAAGGCCATATATCTCCACTTCTTTCATAAAAAGAAAACTTTTAGTAATTTTGTCAGTATATTGGAATCTCCACAAAAATAGTGTATGGGTTTACTTTTTATGCCTTGGCACTGAAAATAACTCTAGGAGTACTAAATATAAAGAAAATTATCTTCAGCTTCTGTATTATCTCAGCATTTTTAATTTCAAACCTGATTTTTTCATGACAGTTCAGACACACAATTCATTAATGTACTTTTAGTGACTTTTATGGATTATACAGTTTGTAAAGTTATCATGAAATGAAATTAGAGTAAATGTGGTCTAACTTCACAGTTCTGTGAAATCTGTGACAAAGTGACTAACAAATTAAGCGACTTCATCCATCTGTGAAATATTTCAAGGTCAGACCTTTATTGGTTACAAGATTTCTAACTAAAAAGACAGAGGATGACAGTACTTACAGTTTGGTAATATTTGCTTACTGAGCGTGAAATGAAATTTAACAGTGCGGCATGTCTGTGTTTGTAAATTTATTGTGGTTGTTTAGACTTCTTGGAAAATGATATGTCAAGCTATCATCCTCAGCTTCCAGAATGTGATCTTTAGGTCCAACAAAAAAGTTCACTTTTTTTTTTTTTTTCCTTCTTTAAATGTGTGTGATTTTATTTTTATTTCAGTTATGTTTTTCTTAAGCAAAACAAAACTTCTGGGTTGACTGTATGTGAACTTAGGATGTGGCAATCTCAGTGCAGCTGTGAGCATCTCATGCAGGAACTGCTCATTATCGTAATGCTCACTATCACTGGGCATCGTGTTCAGCTCAGTGGGATGATGTGGGAGGTTAAACTCTTGGAATATTTGTAGAATGAGATTCTGTATTATAGATATACAAAAAGGCTATGATCTCCACCCGAATAGGTAGTGCATGGAATAATTTACAGGTGAGCCAATTCCAAGAGTAGAGAGCAGGATGGTAAATTGTAAATACCTGAAACACTTTTTTTAAAAGAGATTAAATGCAGACCTAAGGTGTTGTGGGTTTTGTTGTTTTTGTTTGTTTGTTTTTTAGGGAGAAAAAATAATTGAAAATTCCAAAATAGTTTATTAAAGAGTCTTAAATGTCAGTCAATTCCATGTCATACCCATATTATACCATGGCATAATATGGTATAAAACCAGGGAGAATGCATGAGCACGGCTACAAAGTTTCTTTAGTGCTTCTGAGCAAAATTTTATTGGTTGAGTAATCAAAATACCAATAATGAACAACTCAGTTTGTAAAATACACATCCAGTCTGAATTTTCGTCTTTTAGAACTGTTGTTTATAGATACATACCAAGCATCTAAAAGAAAATGCTTTGCAGCTGGGGGATCTGCAGTTAGTTACAAATTCTATAGGATGGTGAAGTTAGCTGTGTCGGTTTTGTACACTGAATGATAACAACTTATCTGGTCTGGTGTAAAACTTCCTTATTTTCTTCTTTTATTATTTGGTTAGTGTTGGCAAAAACTGAAGTCTTAGAGTATCTTGGTCTCTTGAATCTTGAAGTGATTAATTACAAACTCTGCCACTTCATGTATGTGTTAGGAAATGCAATGCTTGCTCTTTGAGCAGCGTATTAATCTCCTGCAGCTTTTGTAATTAACAAAGGGGAATGCTATGTGTTTCTAGATACACATTTTTTTTTACTCAGATGTCCAAATGCGTCATAGGGTGCAAAAACTCCAGTAGTTGCAGTAGCGGATTCCTGCAACATAACCTGTAGAAAGAGGAAGAAACAACGCCTGAAGATAGGGCTATGGTTGAAGAGAACGGGGAAGAGAGTGACACAATGAAAATGTGTGTCAGAAAGTGTTAAAGTGGATGGGTTAGGGACGACTTCCTGAGAACGCTTTGACAAGCCTTTATATTTACCAATGACGAGGAGGGCCACCAGAGAGGAATGAAGTAAATCCTGAAGCACAAAGCATCATCAAACAGGAGTTTGAAAAATTAGGCTATTTTTGTCTCTGTTAAGTGCCACAGAATGTAAGTTCCAAGTAATCTTTTGTTTGGGAACTATTAACTTTCAAAGAAAAGAAATCTCAAAAATCTTATCACTTCTGGAATGTGTGCTAAAGTCAATGATCTCATAGTCTTTTACGAACAGAAATAGAAGTATTTGTTCTACCCTGTATCATTACCCTGTGAAGGGTGCAGCACTGAACAAATGATTGCTTTTGTCCCACAATTTTATATGGCAAAGCTGTTACTGTAGGAGTGGGTTTCCAGCAGGAAATGTCAACACCCATGGCAGAAGTGGATGAGTGTCACAAGCCCAGGATGTAATGCATTTTTTTTTTTTTTCCTCCGTGATTTGCCTGGTAACATTCAACATCGGGAACACTGTTCTCATGGAGGTGAACAGAGCAGATGATTTTGAAGTCTCTGTATTTGCTTTGTCTAATTTTCTTCGTTAACCTCGTATCAACAGCGTATACCAGATTTTCTGTATGTTTTCCTGGGTGGAAGAAGGTGGACTTGCACTAGGAAGAAAATTACAATCTGAACTGCAGAACCTAGTCTGTGCCCTTGGGATGGGGACAGAAGGGAAGTCAAACCTCATTCATAAAGAGGTGTCAGCAGCTCTCATTTCCCAAACTGCTGTTTGGCGTGAGGGAGATGAAGTACCACACTAATGTTCAATGGGCCTTGCTATTGTACTGAGGGCTTGTGGATGGAAACTGTGATCCTTCAGTTCTGTGGACATGTAATACTTGGGCCTCGTTAATGCGAGGTTACATGTGAAGCTCTCCTTTTGCCTTTCAAGTCTGTGTTCTTGGTACACTTCGTGGTTTCAGATTGTGCAAGGACGACGGGAATTACTTAAAACTCAGGATTTAAAAAGAAAAAGGGAACAACTGCGTGTGGTGGGTATTTAGAGAGAAGGAGAAGGGTTAATCCATCTGAACAACTGGATTCTTCATTGCCATCATGTTGGCCTGTGCCTCTAGGGCTGTGGGCTCCAGATGGATGGTTTAATTTGCATATATATTTACATAGCTTTAATTGTAAATCCATGTGATCATAATGGAGAAGTTGTCTGTAGTTGTCTCTTCTTGACTGTTGAGTGGAATTTTCTTTTTGTCAGAGCTCACCTGCAATAAGATCTTTGTTTGTATTCACCATATTTTGACCCTGATAAAACGTATGAGGCTCAGGATACAAATCATTTTCTGGATGCCTGTATTTTTTGCTAGAGGGGCTTTTTAATTGCTCCAGTTTCCTAGTTGCAGTCTTCCCTGTCAGATTTCTTTCCTGTTGCCCATCCTGTATTACTTCTAACTGCTCATTCAATTTATTAAACAAGTTGCAAAACTTTTTTTGTTGCAATGTCTTTGATCAGAGAAATGCACAATACATGACTAGTGGATGTTTTCAATAATGAAACATAACAAGGCTTTCACTGCTTCCAAATAGCTAATCTTCCTAAGTATTAGTAGAAGAGGTGGAACACCCATTATGGGGCTGCTGGGGAGTACAGACATTCCTCTGCACCAAAGAGTCTATAGATCTATATCTTC
>JAVJGJ010000057.1:56530270-56555917 GCA_035590215.1 Microhierax caerulescens | reverse complement strand
AGTCCACCCCCCACCCCTTTTTTTTTTTTAAGGGAAAACAATATGCTTCCTAGTCACAGCTGAGATAAGGGAGGGGTTTTTTAAATGGTACCGGAGCAGCCAGTCGGAGGCTGCAGCTTTGCTCCAATGCTTGCAGTTGATTCATGCTGGGACAGCTCTTTGTGAAGCAGAGGGCAAAGGGGGCTGCTGGCTAGTGCTGCTGAGGAAGGAGATGGAGCGCTTCTTGGGCTTCGTCAAGCAGATAAGAAGATCAAGAAGAAGAAAAGGCAAAAAGTACCGGCCAGAGGAGGATTACCATGAGGGCTATGAGGATGTCTACTATTACGCCTCAGAGCATTTTCGAAGTAAGTATTTTGCATGACCTCATTTTCCTTTGGCTGTGACAAATGTTATGCTTTTAAGATGTTTAAAAACCCTAAACCCACCAAATGCAAACAGTATTCCTTCCTTGTTAGAATCTGAGCCCCACGCAGGCATTGAAACGTCTGTTCCTGTTAGGGCTTTATCTGGCTGTGGCTGCTGATGAACAATACAAAGCAGCTGAAGTGGCACAGCTGCTCTCAAAGTGGGGTCTGTCTGCAAACCCAGGTAAGATTTCAGGTGCAGCTGGAGTCTGACTGCTGGAAACCTTTTGTTAAAACGCTTTGTGCTGAGAAGTGATAGGGTGGCGCTAGCCCTTGTAGAGTGCCTTTGGAAAACCACATGGATGTTTTAAAATCAGTATAAAGGCAGCGATCTCACATGTGTAAGTTGGAGTTGATGGTTAATGTTATCGAGTGAAAGTCTGTCTTCTGAGCCTCCGCTGTGACCTGGTCTTTTCAGTTCGAGTAACTCAAGTGGGCTGCTTCCTTGCCCCGCAGGTCCAGGACCACTCGTGAAGAATTAAGTGGTGGGTTTTGTTTGTGCTCACCTGACGGCAGCAGCTCACCCAAAACAAAAATAAACCACCTGCTCAGAAGTCCCTGTGCAAATTATGAGCAGTTCCCTGCAGCTTGTTACTGTTTGTCCCCTGTACCTGTCAGGCTTCGGAGCTGCCCATCTGCCTTGGGCTTCTCCTGGAGGAGGAGGGGACGTGCCCAGAGGTGCCCACAGGGACAGTGGGAGGGGAGCCACGCTCAGCTGCTGCTCTGGGTATTGTGCAGTGCTGTCAAGGTGAGGTCTTGGCAGCAGAACCAGTCATGCACACAAAATATCTCTTTTTTTTTTTTTTTTTTTTTTTTTAAGGTTTCTGCTTTTCTGCCTGGTGGTTTGGGAGCTTTGCAGTAAAGCTGTGCCTTTAGTTGAACAGTTGAAGTTTGATGCACTTTTTTTGTTGTTCTGTACTATGTGAGTGGCTGTCAGAATCTTTTGGCATCATTTGGCTTCATTTCCCCTTCGCTGTAATAAATCAGAAGACCCTCATATTTGTTTTAACACAGAATGATGAACATGATTGTGCCTTACAGCACCAGAGTGCTGCTATCCTGTGGAAAATTAGGAAGCAAGAGATTTTCTTCTTGGTTTTCTCCCAGTGCACCATGCTTGCCTATCTCCAAAAGTAAACTAATGTAGGGTGCTTGGTTTTTTACTTGGTTTCTCCTTAATACATTCTTGATCTCTTTCAGTTTTTAAGAAACTTTACCATGCTGATAAGCTTATAATTTTTCTATGTTGTCAGGACTTAGTTCGTGTAAGATAAAGACCTGTTTTGGGGATGATGCAGTTGTAACAGGTAACATACTGACATAAAAGCTTCTACGCAAGAACTAAAAATTTTAAATCTACTTATTTTTACTGAAAAAATGTGAAGATGATGTAGGTTAGTGAAGGCACATAACTTTTTCTTGCTTTAATATGTAAATCAAAGGAATGTATCAAGGCAGTATGTCAAAATAGTTCCCTGGCTGATTGTTGTTGTTGAAGGTCTTTTAAATAAGAAAGCAAAACCCCTCCAAAACCTGTCACATGTAATAAGGATTTCTTGAATGCTGATTAATAAATTATTAACTCTTGACTTAATGTAAGGCACTAAGATTGAGCTGAATATCTAATATGTTTTCCTTTTCCTTCTACTTAGAGAATAAAAGGATAGTACAGACTCTAAGCCTGTGGAGGTCATGGGTATTTCAGACTGGATGGATCTGTGTCAGATTTTGAAGTGGCATTTACAATAGTGATCACAGTACTCTGAGTGGTCAGAATAGCGCACAGTCCTCTGGAGTTGGATGCACAAAGAGTTCACAGTTTCTTGCAGCTACTTAGACCAAACATGTCACAGGAGGTTTGAGCCTGGAGTCTTTATAGAGATACCACATCAAACACAAGTGCTCCTCAAGTGCTTCTTTTGTCTGGTCTTTCAGTGTGCTATTTGGTTGGATATGTGTGGTAGCTACTTAAAGCAATGTATAAAATGCGAAAAGGTGCTGCTGGTGCTGCTATAAATGCCGTCTTGAAATTGAATTTCATGTAGCAGGGACAATTAAATGTTTTATATTTAATTTAATTATGGGCTGGTGTTACGCTGTTTACCATGCAAATTTAGAGTAACTGCAGAGCCATTCCTTCTGTATTCGTATGCTTAGAAGAATGGTGCTTGAGAAGAAGATTGTTATTTATTAGTATGATACCCAGAGTATCAGAGCTAATGAAATCAAAGGCCTATTGTTCATTCAACTGAACAGAGTTGGAGCTTTTTTAGATTTAGTTTCCTCTCCCTGCATTGTTACCCATCCTTCCTCCATCATAATTTCTCAGTTATATATCCAATTAGCCAGTGCATTTGAAGATTGTCTGAGCCAATCACTTTATGAGCTTGTTACTTTCTTTTCCTCCCATTTGTGGTATTGCTTAGTGTGTTGTATGGAGGCAGAATTAATGGAAAACTGCAGAAACTACATTAGAATAACCAAAGGATCAAACTGAAAGAAAACAAAGTTAAAAATAGAACAGTCCTCTGGGAATCACAGAAAAAAGGTGACTTTAGTTTGTCCTTGGCCAAGCTGTGCCTGGATACTGAGATACAGTAGCTCCCACTGTTAGGTATACTGTCTTTACTCCTCTGAAGCTTTGCCATGGAAGACCACGTTAGCTGTGATAGTGGGACACAGCTGCATGAAAGGAACTTGCAGTGGTGCCTAAAGCTCCCTGGGTAAAAAAAGAGATCTCTTGAGTCAGATGCCTTTTTCCTTGGACATTTCATCCATTTTGGTTCAGTTAAACGAATATCCTTGTTTTAACCTGCAACATCAGCTCTCTTATTTTCTGAAAGGTGTTTTTCTGTGCTACATAATGCTAGAATAACTAAAATAATAATTTTGATATGCAAATACATATTGACGTTAGCGCAGTCATATTCCTTTTGGTAAGACTTTGCAGTGTGAGCATAATGGGTGATGAAATTGTTACCCAGCCTACTCAGACAAGTTGGTGCTTATTGCATAAAATTATTTTTAAAGTATTATTTATCTGGCACAGCATTGCAGCACTACCATTCAACCTGTTCCTTTTAATAAGGCTTTGCGGGAAAAAGGCCCTTGTCATATTATTACCAAGACTGATGGTGAACGTCAGCAGTGGTGTGTAGCAGAGCTGCCTGGAGCACTCCCAAAATGACATATGTCCTTTTGCTGAAGTCAGGGTGTTTTGCCAAGACCTTTGAGTTTCAGCGTAGTCTTGAGCAGGAAGGTGGTTTTGGTACCCAGCCTGATTTGGTCAACTCTGACCAAAACAAACCCAAACTCCTCCTTCCCACACTCCAGTCTGATTTCAGCACTAAGTCTTGTCTTTAGCAAAACACATGGAAGTGGTTTGGGTTTTTTTCCAAATGATTTTGGAACCTCATAGGTCATACATAACTCAGGCAGGTCCAGAGGGTGTTGCTGTGAATGCTTACTGTTAAATTTTGTCTTATTTATGTTACTTCTGGTTTCTGTCATCCACCTCCTTCTGCAAGATACTCTGTTTGCATTGGTTGTTCCTATTATCTTATCAGCAGCATAGTCCGTTGGCACAAAGGTTTTGTTTTCTATGTTGATGCAACGAAAATATTAAAGAAGATCACCCAAAACACTTAAAGAATTTTACTAGTAAAGTCCCACTGACCCAAAAGGTCCCAGTTCTTTCAACCCTGACCTTAAAACACTCCAGTCACTCAGAGTCCCACAGATAATTTTCTTCTGTCCTTTGTCAAGGCCTAGTGTATGTTCTTTAACCGGAGCATTGGTATTTTAGACAAAGTGTTCTGCCATAGATTGTATGTGGTGAAATCATGTATCGTTTTTCTCTGTGATGCCCTTTATTAATTCTTCCACAATTCTTGTGTGAGAATCATCTGGCTTCTCATTTTTAGGACAATCAGCCACTCTGAATTTGCCTCCAAAATGCCTGTCATGATATCTCCTTTCTTTCTATTAATTGTCCTATCTCTTTTCCTGTGTCAATCATTGGAAAGTAAAGGTAAGGCATTTGACTCCTAACCTAGCAAATACAGAAAAAAAAAAAAAAAGGAAAAACTGAGAGTTTTCTATAACTCAGAGTTGAAAATTTGGAAATCAGTTGACTGAACTCTGGGAGTAACTAGTTAAAATGAATATTGGATATGTGAGACACTATTTGGGATGATGTCAGTAGAAAATCTTCACTTGAGTATTACTCTCCAACATGACTCAATGTTATGGTGTGGAAACTCCCTCAGCTGCCAAAATTGTAGTAGCAAATGTCTTTGCCTTTCATACCCTGGGTGGTTTTAAAGCTGGATTAAATATTGATGGAAGAGACGTACTACTGAAATAGCACTAGGACAAAACACTGAGGGAAGTGATATGCCTATGCCTATGGTTTCTTAATGCTGCAGTCAGTAGCCGCATTGGTCCTGTCAAGATTTTCTCCATTTCCTAAATTGGTACAAATAGTTGTTGTTTGCAAGCAGCCTTGTAAATTTGATTGGGGTTGTAAAAGGATTAATGGTTTTATGAGTAATGTGGTGACAAGGGTGTTGGATATCTATCTCTAGCTCAGGTTGCAGAGATGTTAATTGATCTTAAGGGTGAGGAATAAAAAAAAAAAAGCAGGACAACTGCTTTTCATTTTATGAAGAGCGTGTGTTGCTAGCCTGCAGTTTAATTGGGGGTGTGTGTGTGTGTGTGTGTGGTGGTGGGTTTCTCCTCCCATGACAGACCTTGTCATGTCAGTACAGTAAACCCTCAGCTTTCATAGAAATTAAAGATAATACATCTGTTGCAGCCTACAAGAAAAAAGGCTTGGTGACCGGAGCAGAGAATATGGCAGGCCTTGAAAACACAGTGAAAATAATCTTGTGTAAAATAACTAAAATTTATTAAAGTTTCTTATTTCCTTCTCCTCAATGACTGTTTCGTGATTGTTGTACCCTGGAGATTTTAGTTAATGTGTTTCTAGTTCTTCAGTAATTCTGTCTGTTTTCCATAAGTTGCTTTTTTTCCTGAGGTCTGGATACCCCTGACACCATAGTTCAGCAGGAATGGAACACGATGCCCATGTCCAAAAAGACCCTGCCGCCACAGGGTTACCATCCAGTGTTGGTTTGTGAGCCAGGCACGGTGATAAAGGCAGCAACTGTATTTGAGCTTTACTGCTGGGACAGACAGTATCATCTTTTCCTATTCAGAGATTTCTGAATGAAACAAAAGTGGTAGCAAGCAACTGTTGTATCTGCATCCACTTCCAGGCTAAAAATTTCCCTGTACAGGTCCCAGTTACAACATTTTCTGTTTTGGGTAACATTCAGACACTCATTAGATAAATGTGTTGTACCCTCATGCTGTTTCTTTTTTGCTTTTTCATCCTCATGTGTGTTAGATAATGGGGTTTTATTAAACAGTTGGTCATTTCATCAAGTGCACTTTTGTATTTTATGTCAGCTATCGCATCGCAAAGGCTTGCTCAACTTCTGATGAACTATGCGTATATTTTGGAGGTTATCCTGTTTATCAGCAGTCTTGTTCATCGTGGTTGTTAGTGATTGTATCCTTTCTAGAAGAACCCAAGAGGTGGTGAAGAATTACATATTATTCTCATTTTATAGACAGCAAGCTAGTAGGAATGGGTTATATAAAGGAGAATATTAGCAGCTCTTGAGCATCCCATGAAATTATTTAGGTCTTCCAAGCCTGTAAGAAATATGCATATTTTAAAATCTTATTTTACTCCTTTCCTCTTTTATATTGGTTAACAGCATTTAAGTCTTGTGAAAGGGCTTATGTTTGTAGATGCTTAAGCTGTTTGAATAGTGGTTTTAGCTGCATTATGTTGTTTATATAAATTCAAAGGTAATTAAACTGTTGATGTTCCTTGTACAGTAGCATGATACCCAATCACAGGGTCTGTCGGTGAGGCACCCAAGGCTGTGGGGTTCCCTGCAGGACTGGGACAAACATTTCTTCTAGCCAGGCAGGTGTGTGCTGGTTTTGGTGAAACATTTTCATTATACATGAAACAGGCCGTAGAAATTTTGCAATTTTTTTTCCCCTAAAGCAGTGGTGCAACAGACTGTTTGTTAGCAATAGGATTACTTTTTAATTTTACTTTGTGGCCCTTCTACAAGTGGTCATTAGACTTCTGGGGAAGCACAGAGCATGGATGGTAAAACATTGCTTTAGAGTTGTTTGAGGGGAAGCTGGCTTATACATTTTAAGTCACTGAAATAATGAGACCTGCGTTATATAATTCTTTGCATGAAGTGTTAGCACTTCTCCGTGCTAGCAATTAGGAGTCTACAATTTCTGTGCTACTTTTCTTTCATTTACTTTCAGTCCTATTCTTTATTGAGTAATTAAAGATCCTGACTGTTCCTGCTCAAGAAATGTATTTGTTATAGGTATTCCTCCTCTTACAGTGGCTGCTGGTAAAAGGTTGTACCCTCAGTGTTTTAGAGAATTTGGCACATTTTATATTTCAGTGTACCTAGAATATATGATATTCAGGTTCAAACAACGAAATTTAAAGAGATCTGGACCTCCTGCTTCCTGAAATGATGTGCAAGTTCATGGTTTTAATCGTGACTTTGTCAGTTTACACCCTGAACATGGAGTGATACGATTATTTTTTCCCCTTGAATATTGTGAAGTGAATGAAACATCAGGTTTTATGAAGTAAGACTAGAGAGAAAAGCAACTACTGGCGAGCCACTTCTAATGTTTGCCTTCAATTCCAATGGAAAACTTAAAATAATTAGTGGAACAAAGAAGGAAACAACAATATAAGTTACTTGCTGATGGAATATAAGCATTTATTGAATGATTGCTGTGTTCCTTCAGCAGGGCACGCCAGTAGCTCTAATTAATCATCAGCATGAATATAAACACCTGTTTATTCTAGATAGTGTTTGTATGTGGCAAATTTGGTAGTCCTCATCACACATGCAGAAATTGCTAGGCAACCTTTTAAATGCTTGTCAGCAGAAAAGAGCAGGGGTAGTGCTGTGGCTGACAGGAGTCCATGATGACCAGGCTGCTGATCACCCAGGCACCTGAAGGCTGCTGATTTTGTTTAGAGGATTTTCTAGGTTCCCTCTGAAGCCCAGGATGTTAAACACAAATCAGCATGCAAAATTTGCTCCAAATTTAAAAGGTAATAGAATTAAGGGTGCCTATAGAACCTTAATTTAGCCTCTCATTAGAGTCCTTAATAAAGGACTAACTGCTCATTTTTGCTGTGGCACTTGTGATGGCTTCAGCATGTGGCAGAGGCTGCGCAGAGCCCTGGTGCATCATCGTGCCTGACCTTCACATCCAGGCTTATCCCTTGTTTCCCTGACTTGAGAGCTTGAATTTGCAGATGTCTGGCACAAGTTGCTGTAGCATGCCCAGGGAAGTATGGTTTGTATATGCAAAAATTATATAAGCCTGACTGATCTGAAAATCCAGCCGTAAGGCATCTCAGGCTGCAACCTTTAAATTGTCACATACCTTTGATAATCTCTGCACTTTAGTTCTGCACCTATGGAATGAGGTTAATGGTACCTCTCCTTCACAGGTACGCTATGAAGATAAATTAGTGTTTGCTAAGCTCTCAAATGCTACGGTGGTGAGCACCAGAGAAGAGCTCAGGACAAAATTAATGTCTGTCCAGAGAGAAGGGCTTGAATAATAGGTGGGAACTAAAGCATGGAATTACACTTTGAACAATGGGGGGGAAAACAAAGTCTCAAATAATTTTTCAGTAGTTAAAATAATTTGTTTGGGGCCTTAAATGAGACAAGGTCTCATGTGAAAAGTAGGATATCAGATAATTAAAGATGGTGTTGTAATGGATATATAAAAGGGGGCCAAACTGAAGCTTGCTAGGAATTCTGAAATGTGGCACTTGCAGTTTGCTTTTTTAATGTGTTTGTGTATGTGTGTATGCGTGCCCATCGTAGAGGATATGGAGCAGCAGTTCCTTGGGTTTTAGCATGCAGTGGAAATTCCCTAACAGCAGGTTATGGGCATAATACTTGCTATAAATGAATCAAGATCTTCTTGGTGTTAAGATGGCAGAAGTAACTTTTGGTGCGGGGCTGTAGGATCTGATCGTACATGTAGTGCTTAGTGGGTTTTTCAGTACAGTCCCTGTGCTGACACTGGGAGCACCGTGGGCAGCTGTGGGACAAAGGAGGGAGGATTCAGTTTTGGTTTTTGCCTGTCCCTGGGCACTTTGAACAGATGATAAGGAGAACTGTCATTGGAAAGGTGGCCAAGGGAAGAGCCATGCTGAACGGCAGCGGTTGGGTGCTAGAGGAGGTGTGAGATCTCACCGCCCTGCAAGAATCTGCGGGATGTAGGGGACCTTGCTGCTCTTTTCCTACAGCCCCACAGAGGGCAAGGAATTGAACCCTTTGGATTTGCCCAGCCTGTTCTGTACTTGCTAAAGGCAATATAAAATCTAGAGCCCCTGTGTAAGGCACACAGACACCATGTTTTCCGCATAAAGTGACACTGGAGATAGGCCATCAGAGATGGTTTTCCAGGTGTCAAAATTAGTGTTGCAGGTGTGGGCCTGGTGCTGGTAAGATCTGTGTGTACATGCTTGGGTGTGTAGTTGAGGAGGACAGAGATGGAAGGGAACATAGTTATGGGACAGTGAGAAATTTCTTCGGAGATACTCAAAAATTAACTGGACAAGGCCATGAGCAGCCTGATCTACCTAGTTAAGTTAGATTGAACTTCAAAGCTGGCCATGCTCTAAGCAGGAGGCTTGGGCCAGAGAGCCCTTCCAACCTCAAATATGTGGTTTTGTGAAAGAGAACTTTGGTTGGAGAAGAAGGATGGACTATGGAAGGCAGAAAGGAGAAAAGAGATTAAAGACAGCTCTAGGGGAAATAATGTTTGAAACTACAAAAAAGAAAGTGAAAACAAAAGTACACAGATACCATGTGAAGTATTAATTCAATAAATTGCATTTTCAAGTTGGTTCACAGATGCTTCCTTTGGGTATGTTTAACAAGCTCTGTGGCCACTCAGGTCTCTGTTATGTTGATAGCGCTGTTCTCTCCCATAGGGGGAAACTCCTCACTCAACAATATGCTTTGTTGCTATTCTGTCAGCTGGTAGCATCTCTATTAAATAATAATAAAAAAGATTCAAAATGTATTACAAATAAATGCAGTAAAAAATGAGTGGTACACAAATACGTATTTTAAATATGGAGTGACATTAGCTTTTTTGCCCTTGCTTTCTGAAGATTAGAAAATAATTTAAAGCCCAGATGACCTGCTACCTGTGCCCCATTTGTAGGAGCCTGGTTGAAGCTGTGTAGTCAACAAGAGATGAATCGTGGCAGGAGCTGTGGGCTGTGGAGCCAGCTGTATTAGCATTCAATTGTTGGAAATCAAAAGGGATGTTTACCATGCTGTCTGATAGGGATGTTGCATCTGACAGACTAGTTTAGGGGAAATGAGAAGATGCCTGTGAAGAAAAGTTGGGAGAGAGCCTGGATCTCTGACAGAGCGCTGCCAGCAGCAGCACTCAGGTCAGTTGTCAGTAAACCTAAATACATCTGGTGGCATTTACCAGTCGGAAAGCAGGAATGCTGATTTTTCTGTTGAGCAGTGGTAGTATTTCATGTGATTTGTCATGAAGATGCTCTGTTCCCTTTCATTGCTGAAAGGAGACGGGAGTCACTTCTGAAATGGTGAGGCCAAAGCTGTTGAGGCTGGTGGTTAGAACAGCCCATGAATAATTACATTAAGTGGAGTGCAGCAAGATGGTGGAACCACTGTCCTCTATGAAATCCCTATGAAATCAGCGATGCTTTGGTAGTCTCCTGAAATGCTTCCTCTGTAACTTGACCCATATTTCACCTGGGCTTCCCAGAAGATTCCCAGTGATGTTACGCAGGCATCCCCAGCCCTTCTAAATCTGTTGGCATTCACTTGTGCCATACCCTGCCTGGAAAAAAGAGAGAAGTCTTCTCAAGCTTAGGGCATTAATGACTCACGTAGTTTTTCTTGGCGTACTCGAAACATAATTACAAAAGTAGAAATGAGTTCAGGAATGTGGTAGGTTTTAATAACACTCCTCTGCTCTCCCCATCATCATGTATATCTTTGCTGGCTTATTCAGGGGGGAAGTACCCAGCCCTGAGCTACAGGAGAATGGGGAGGGAGAGGTTTATCTACTGGAAAGAGTACGGCCATCCCTTTAAAATACAGCCATTGCTGAGAGTATTGCAAGGGATGCAGAAAGCACTGAACATTATGATCTTGTAACTGGGACTTGATTTGCATGCTGCAATTCAGTGTTTGTGTTTTGTTTGTGGGTGGATGGAAAACAGTGCTGCTTTCTAGTGTCTTGTCTTTGGGTTTGTTCTTTTTTTTTTTTTTTTTTTTTTACTACTTTTCTGAACTTGGGCTCTTAGAACAAATCTGAATGGCTGTGTATTTTGTAGGGCAGATTGTGTCAGGCAAATTGTTTCCAGAGACTGCGCAGAACTGTTGAAGGCTATTCTAGTTACAGCCCGGAGTTGGTGGTCCTTTGTGCTGTATGGATAATTGGGCTTTTTTACAGCCACATGCCCATTCACAGTAGGTTTTCTTTCTCATAGATAATGACAGAAGTTTATTAGCTGTTGGTTTAAGTCTCTTACAAAACTGTAGTGCTGGTGGCATAATTACTCAGGAGGTTACATCAGTGTGAGCAGAGAAGGCGGCCAAGGTAACACACTGCTCCATTGTATGAAAGTAGCCTTAATATATGGAAAATGCTCAAACCCTGTATCTTTCTCACAATATATTTCATTAAGACAATTTAAAAATTCTGTGAAAGTAACTGTTTGGCACAAATTGTTACATAGTTTCAATATGTTAGTATTTTATATACTGGTAAATTGTTAGTGGATTTGCAGGTATGGAAAATGTACTTTCGGTCAGTGGTCTTTTATTTTGTGATAAAATGTCTTGTAAGTCTTGATGACGCGATAAGTATGTCTTATATGATTAATTAATGGATGATAAATAGCAGTAGTTTAATGGCCTTAGGTGTATGTAAACTACCACTAACTGATACAGGGACATGTACAAATAAGGAGAAAAAATTAACTTGATTTTGAGTAACATACAGAAGGTAGTTAATAAACATTCATGATCACTTCTGCTCGTTTTAACTGCTTCACTAAACAGTTAAAATTGTTCCTGTTATTACTGTTCATATATTCTTTGTAGCAATTTATATTTTTTAAATACACAGCTAAATTAAACTTAAAAAGGAATCTGAGAAACCAGCAATATTTTAAAGTCAGTAGTAGTTTAGTAGATGAATTGTACTGGATTTTTCTTCTGATTACTGTAGTGATCAGAAATGATCAGTGCTTCCCAGAAGATTACTGGATGGTTTATCTGTCTGTAGGCTCCTCATTCCAGCTTGTGGAATCTGGAAAATTTGGCCATTTTTTAAGTCCAGTCTAATGTAGTAACAAGGATTATAGCACGGAGGGAGAGGTTAGGTGAGGACATCTAATTGAGAGAACACACATTTTGGTACTTTGGTATTTCATTCAGCCTGCTGTGTATGATGGCATCTTTTTTTTTTTTTTTTCTTTTCTTTTATCCTTCCCCCCACCCCTTTACTGATACATATCTATCTATCTATAGATATATATAACTAATTCTTCAACCGGGTCTTGGGTAATTGAGTGACCCTGGTTTCTTGGTTTGTTTTCCCAAAGTGGAATTTTAATGGATCTTCTGAATTACATACCTGGAACCCCTTTCTCTTCACCTAGCTTCATGTCTTCTGAAGTCCTTTCAAGTACTTGAAAAGTACAGTTATGGTACGCAGTACCCCCTGAATTTGCAATCTAGAAAAGATTTTTCTTGCAGATATGTTATAAAATCAAGTCATATCGCAGTTGGGGAGGAAGGTAACACATCCCATCTGCAGTTACTTAAACCCTCATGCAAATAAGGGCTTTCTAGTCACATTCAGACCAGAAAGCATGGATACAGAGGTGTGTGTCATATTAATAGAAAGTGGAAGACTCCTGCTCATGATCTACAGTATGTGTTTTTCTTTTAAAAAGCACAGGTTACTAGTACTGTGACTGCCAGCTGCTCTTCCTACTTACTTATATAAACAGAATTGTATGTACTGCTCTGTAAACCAGGAGGATGGTCAATTGATGTGACAGCATAATTTAGAGCTCGAGATGTATATGGCCAGCCTTTAGGCTTGACCTAAGGCCTCTGGGGACGCCTTCACTTAAGGCTAGGTCAAAAAGATGCAAATAGGAAGCTGTCCGGGGAAGAAGCAGAGGAAGTGAAGTTCAAATAGCCTTTGCATCTGCAAATTCAGCTGTTTTATTCACAGATTGTGGTCTTGGGGTTTTAATGCGTTTTTCTTTGTATCTTAAAATGCATGGGGAGATTTATTTGTTTCTTTATTTATAGCTGCTGCACAGAAAACAGAGCTTTCAGAAATCTGTCTGCAGTCATTGCGCTTTTCCTGGTTGGTGTTTATTTTATCAAGCAGATTTGTGGAGTTGACAGTGGGTTTGTGAGGTGTTATGTTGTTTTGGCTGCGCCTTGGTGTAGGCCAGCCACAGGTCTGGTCCTGCAGATGCTGGCCGTGTGAGTAACTCCATTAGTGTGAGTAGTCCCACTGGTGGGGTTAGCTGGAAGGGGCTGTAGCAGTGAACCTGAAAGAAAATGGTGTGTGTGGAATAAAATAGTAATTCTAAGAGTTTCTTCCAAATATTTGTTGTGTTTCTGTACTCTGTTCTGCTTTCTGGCAGAGATAAAAGGATATTTTGACTGAGAGATCAGCATCCCTGGATTGTTTCCTCCAAGATAAACCATAAGCATGCATGGTTTTATTTCATATTTGTTCACAAGTGAAATTGTTCAGGCTTCCAAAACAAAGCCAGTTGATTAGTTCTGCAATATTTCATTTCAGTGCATGCTTTCAACCTTGTTCATTAAAGCTGAAGTGGAAAACCTGGATCTGAAGGACCACTGTTGACAGGAACCATTTGCCTGGAGCACAGAATTCAATAATCATTGATTAGCACAGTTTACTGTTGATTTCTTTTCTTTGAAAAAGCCAATTATTCTTACCAGTATCTTTATACATAAGTCTGCACTTAGAATTTAAAATTTTAACCTATAATAATGATGATAATGTATTGACTTGTAAGTGCTGCTGGGGGTTGTGGGTGGGAGAAGAAGGGCAGGGGAGAGAGAAGAAAAGCGAGTCTTATTTAACTGACCCCAAAATGCTGTTGCACTGAAGCAACATCTGAAGTAGATAGATGTATTGTAGTAAATATTAAATGTGTTAAATTGCCTGTCAAGTACAGTTGTTATTATTTTTTTAAATTTTATTTTACTTTTGTTCACTTGGAAGAAAATGGTTTCACGTGGAGCTTTAGAGAAGACCTGACTGCTGCTCCTTGCTGTTAAAGCCAGTTGCTATTACAGAGTCCAAGCAAACACGTGTGCTTCCTTTGGTATGGAGGCCAGTTGGGATCGTGACGTTTTGGACAGGACTTAAGCTTGTTTGCACGCATACATAGAAAATACATGTGCGGGCAAGTGACAGCTTGAGGATTTTTTGTATGGTGTAAAAGATTGGAAGCAAAAGATGAGCTGTGTGTTTATATTGATCTCTCTGCTAGAGCACCTCAGTGTTGTTTCTTCAGATGGTGAAAAAGGGGCCGAAAGAACTTGTGACAACATGGACTTCCAAGGTGCATTTGCTGTAGAATAAATCATTTAAGTCTGGTGCTTAGTGTTGCAACGCAGAGATCAAGCGTACAAAGCTTTGGTCTTTGTGTCTGCAGTTAGGCTTCAGTCAAATGCAGTACTGAGCAGCTGCCCTTGCTGTGTGGAGGTCCTGCTGGTGCACGAGGCGGTGGGGAGGGTGGGCATGGGCACTCTGTCCTTCGAGCTTCTCCTGTGAGAGTAATTATTAAGGGAAAAAACAGCTGATGTTGAAATTTCAACTCAGATGTATGTGTGTGTATATGTGGTTCAGGAATCATTACTTTTGAGCAGAAACTTACTTTTGAGAACAGCTTGTGTAAAATCCCCTTATGCTGCCCCTCAAGTGTAGATAATCTGAATTTCCACACAACGAGCCTGCTTGAATTGTTGAAGGAGAAAAAAAATGAGCAAACTGTTAACAGGCAAAGTTCCTGTATCCTCAAGGGTTCTGACCACTTCAAACATCTTTGGGTTTCTATCTGTAAATTATTTTTCCAGCTCTGTATTTTTGCCATAGGGAATGTGAAAATAAATATTTAATCAACGTGAAGACATTCTTCTGTATTGTGTGTGCTGGGGATGGAGGTGTCTCCTTCCCAAGCCTGTGCACCAGCAGGCTGCCTGTCTGTCCCAGGGGTCCACACTTCTGTGCCACGTGT
Source organism: Microhierax caerulescens (assembly GCA_035590215.1). Taxonomy (NCBI): domain Eukaryota; kingdom Metazoa; phylum Chordata; class Aves; order Falconiformes; family Falconidae; genus Microhierax; species Microhierax caerulescens. The sequence goes on along the minus strand of JAVJGJ010000057.1, from coordinate 56,541,067 downwards.
GATCTGATGGGCAGCAGTTGGCATGTGAGGACACCAGCAAGTTCTTTTACTAACATTTACTAATCACTGATAAATAGTAAACCAAATCTTATTTCTGCCATTTCTTAAAGAATGATTGAAGTGTAGGAGAAAATTGTGGGGGTTTTTATACTGTATTTTATTGCTTAATTTTACTTCATTGACTGTGTATTCCTGCTGTTCACAGTGGGAACTGGGAGCAGAGGCACTGGGTGAGGAGGTGCCAGAGACAGGGCAATGTCCATGCCCATCTCTGCCGATTAGCAGACATAAGTACTGTTTTCTGAAACATACCCCCTAGCACCAAGTTTGGCATCCCACCACTTTCTCCTTGGGTACATCAGATACAGTCTCACTGAAGACATATTTTGTGGTTTCTTTGTGTGTGCTTGGGTTTATTTTGACGTGGTGATGAATTTGAAGGCTGTGAACGGTTTTGTTTATGTAGGATTTTATGAAATCTGCCAATGGATGCGAATAGATGGGCTTTTCCCCCCTTTCATGTATTTTTTTTTTTCTGTACAGAACAGTGTGTCAATCTCAAGACTGTGAGTCTACTCTGGGGAAAAGGTTTGTGGCCTTTAGATAACCTTTAACTCCAGGAGCTATTCAGAGATGCAGAATTACAAAATTATTTTAAAATATCAGTCTGTCTGTCTGCAATTTGGTTTTTAAGTATTCTAAGACCTAAAGCTGTCTAAAAATAATGTGTCAGCACTTTTGTGTGGAAACCTTGTTTTCATTAAGCCACCAGTGGGGCTACCACTGCTGTAGAGAATGAAGATTACTTTTTGTTCACTTCCTCGTTTTATTTAATTTGAAACCAAGATGTTGAAAAATGTCAGGGAATGAAATACATTTCTACAAAAGTTAAAACTAACTGGCTTATGCTCACACTCAAGTAGGACTGAATGGTATGAAATGAAATAACAGGTTTGGAGCACTGCTACGGGAGAAGTGAGCAGTGTCCAGTAGAAGGCCAGAGCTTCCTTCTGGTACCTCAGCCACATCTTGTCTTGCTCTGTTGAGGGGCTATATAGAGCCAAGAATTAGATCTGGGTTTTTTCTAGCTTTTCTAACGGGTTGAAGTTCAAGATCCACCTGTGCCAGTCTTACACTGAGCTGCTGAGATTTGGGGGGTGGTAGGGGCTGGTGGGGCTTCCTGGCTTTGCTTCCACAGTGAAAGCTGAAGGTTGCGCCCCCGCTGCCAGGGTGGCCATGGAAGGGCAGCTGTCCTGCACAGAGGTGGCTTTCTCTGCCTCTGCCCAGCCCTGGTTCTCCCTCATTCCCTTTTCTGAAAGTCCCTTCAGTTAGTGAGCACCGATGATGCAGCAGCTCCCATTTTTAGCCTTTTTGGGTCAAATCGGATCCCTCATTTACTCACCTAACTGGTACTTTCCTGAGAATTAGGGAAGTGTGCATTTTAAAATGTTTATAGGAAAACCAAAATTTTGCTGAAAATGGTGAGGAAGAAGACAAAAAATAGTTAATTCTTCTTGTCAGCAGGATCTTTTTACTCTTTGTTTACAATTGTAAATGAGTTGTAAACTAAATGAGTAAAATGCTCATAGGTGTGAGCTTTTTTTCATATAATTAGTAATGGTTAGTACTGGCTGTTTGTATGAAAGGACTTTTTTTATTTAGAGACACCTACTGAATTAAAGGAAACAAAAAAACCTGGTAATTATTATATTTTTACTATAGATATATTTGCTGTTTTTCTTCACTACCTTTTCCTGTATTGACTGATTGGCTAGCCTGAATAATTTATATTCATCTGCACATATTTGTGTCTGAGTAGAAATTTTGTGTTAGAGATATTTATTTATATATATATAAGTATGTAAAATTTGAATTGTATTTTTGAGCAATCTTCATGCTTCTTATTTTCGACTTGGAGATGACTGAGCATACTGGCTGGAATTAAGTGTAGCTCCAGTGACTGCAAAGACGCTATTTTTGAAAACGTAATGTCAGGCTATATAGGGAATACTAAAAATATGTAAATCTGTTGAACAGGGAATGACTGTATCAATTCTGGGGAAACCAGTTTGGGGGTTGGTGGATTAAGTGAAGTGTGTTTAGATGTCTTAAATTATGTAATTGTTTCCAAGCAACTAATGCGAACTGTTGAGAGTTAAGTTAATTTGCTAATGGGAATACTGGACCCTTTGAAAAGGTATTTTAAGTACCAAGTTCATTTCAGAGATTTAATAATTAATCAAAGTGACTATATTAAATGTCAGTGAATATATCCGTGTGTTGCTGTTGTACCTCTCTCTCAACATGAGTTTCCAGGCTCTTAATCATTAACACAGTGAGATCTGTAATGTAATAGTAATGCTGGTGCACTGGAAGGTGAGGTACCTCTTGAACATTCTTGCTGCAAATTCTTCAGGTCAGACTTTGTTACAAGCAGTGGTTATGAGGATTGCTTTAAAAGGGTTAACCCATGCTCACATCTTGCTTGGAGATTGTTTTTCTTCTTTGCAGAACTGAACCCAGACATAAAGGGCCGGATCTTGAGCTCCCACTGTCACTCCCCCATGGCTTCCCCGTGCTGCTTTGTTGCAGCAGCAGACATTGCAAGGAAGATGCCTGGGTTGCAGAGAGCTGTGTTTAGCATAGTGAGGTTGGCCAATAAAATTCGGCTTGTTGGTTTCAGTGTATTTCTTGTGTATTAGTTGCACGTTTAACTATTCCTGAGGCCATTCAAGGTATGCTCGTGCCGTGGAAGGGCATTAAAATGATAGAATATCTTGTTTATACACGTGTGCAAGTGTTCATGGTTTGAGGCATCAGACATAGTAAGAAATTTCTGATAGCTACGTGTGGTACAAGTAGTCTGAATTGCAACTTGCAGCATGTCTTTCCATGACCGTGGCCATGGAAAAAAGCAAATCTTTTGCACTGACAGGTCTCTGTAGTTGTGTGCTATGGGTGGTAGTCCTGTACTGCAGTGAATTACTTTGTGTGTATGTGTGTGTGTACGCATGCACACACTGAGGATGTTTTAAGAATAGTCTTTGGGCCTTCTGGGAAAAAAGAAATCACTCAGTTCCTAAAAGTCCACTTACATGCAGGATAGCATGTTCTCTAGAGTGGCTTGCTGGTGCTCTCTAGAGCAGCATTAAATCACTGAACATTTGTTCCAGCTTGTTCATAATACCCTGTTTTTGAGAGAGGCTTGTACTTGATGTGTTATGATAAAGGGATCATGTTCATAGTGAATACTTGCATAATGCAGCTAGTTTACAGTCGTGGGGCAGGCAGGTCAGAAAGGACTTGAGAACATAAGGCTCTGTAGTGGGCTTTCCACAAGCTTGTGGCTCAACCTGGTGCTTAAGGGAAGATGCTTTGGGCGGTGGGGATACGTGTGGAGAGGTTGTGTGTCCTAATGGGCTAAAGAGGGCTACTAATAGGCTCTGTCAGTAGACAGCATTGTTTCCTTGAGGATTCAAATCACTCAAAGTAAGCTGCCAGGTTGTATTCATGTATTTCCCATAGCCACTCATGTCAGAGATGGCAGTCGTGTAGTGCAGCTGGTGGGGGCAGGGAAGAGAAACTGAAGGTCTAAACGATCAGCATTATCAGAAGTCCAGCATCAAAAAAGGCAATGTCCTTAAAAAGGCAAACTACGAGGCAGTAGGGTCTGTGGTGGTTGTGATTTTTCTGAGCTACATTTTGATCTCTCAGAAGCTGTATGCTTCTTTAGATAAACATCATCTGCTTGTGAGTGTTGCCCATAACCTTATATGAGTTGTGTACAAAAATCTTTGCAACTTAAACGTTGATTCAACTTAGTAGAAACATGGCGTGAACAAGAGCCCTTTGGAGTAGGTAAGAGTGATTGGATTTACTGCTGCAAAGGTCATAGTTAATCCAGTTAGTCAATATACTAACGCTGAAAGAATTCCTTTTACTGTACAGCTGCATGTGCATGTCTCCTGTCTCCCCCAGAGTTTTGTTCATAATGTTGATTTTCTGGGGCTTCACAAAGTTACTAATGAAGTCTGATGAAATTACAGATTACTTTGTATTTTTTTATTAGGCATAATTCAAATACAGAGGTGCCTTTTGTTCTGGCTGTAACACAGCTCCCACCTTTCCCCCTTTGAGGGAGCTAGTAGCTGCTCTTCTATCCAGCATGTGCTTAGCACCTGTTGGTTGATTGATGGGCATGGACCACAACTGGGCTGCTGTTGGCAAGCCAGCTGGACTTAGCTCAGGAGGCCTGCCGAGAAGGGGGTGGCTGGGATGCTGTATGCTGTTGGGGGAAAAGGAGGCTTAGGGGGAACCTTAACGCTCTCTACAGCTACTGACAGGAGGCTGTAGACATGTGGAGGTAGGTCTCTTCTCCCAGATAACAATCGGTAGGACAAGAGGAAACTGCCTCAAGTTATGCCAGGGGAGGTTTAGATTAGATATTAGGAGAAATGTTTTCTCTGAAAGGGTGGTCAAGCATTGGAACAGGCTGCCCAGGGAGGTGGTGGAGTCACCATCCCTGGAAGCGTTCAAAAATGTGTAGATGTGATACACAAGGACATGGTTTAGTGGTAGCCTTGGCAGTCCTGGATTAATGGTTGGACTTGATGATCTTAAAAAGTCTTTTACAGTCTAAATGGTTCTGTGCTTCTATGATTCTGGTGAGCCATAGATTCAGCATCATTGTGCTACTTGAATGTACAGCAGGGCTTTAACAGTATGCCCATTGTAAAGAACTACTTTATGGCCGAAGGAGTAAGGTTAGGCACTCTTAAAGCTCAAAAAAATCCACCCCTAAACCAAAGCAAAACATTGCGATTTGTATTCAGATGCAATGAAGTAACAGTTATTTTCCTTGTATTCTCTGTGGTCTTTAAAGATCAGCCCTTAGATACGTTAAGCCACAGCAATGGATACTGTAAGCAGGTTTACAGAAATCAAAGCTTTTGGTGTTAATGAGGAAATCTTGCTAGATGGAGTGGGAATTTTCAGTGCTTCTTGAACACTAATTTAAATAAAATTATCCAATGAAAGAGTAAGAACCAGGAATTTGGTGTGTGTGTGTATATATATATATCAAACTAAAAGCAGACTCTGGAGAGTTTTATTAAAATATGAACTATGCAGAGGGTGATTGTGATATCAGTGGGCAGAAATTAATGGAGTGCAGTAGAGGCAGTTGTGTACTACAAAACCAAATTGTTTTATCACTGAAAGCGTGCTGTCACTTGAGGCTTTGAAAGTGTTTTGTGACTGCGGGAAATAATTTTCTTCTTTTACTGAGAAATGTCTCAACTCTGGATGTAGCAAGCAAGTACGTTAAAAAAAGATGCAATTAAATGTTATGATGTGACTGTTTAACAAACCTAAAACAAAAATTACAGTGACTTTTTTTTTTTAAGCCTTACTCTGCTAGAATTTCCCATAATGCAAAGATGCTCAAAATCTTTTCATTTTGTTCTGCATAAATTGGGGGATAACATCCATGTTTGTACACAATTTCATGTTTGTACAAGATTTTCAGGGTGGCAAAGCAGGGATTAAAATACCGAAGATCATTGTTTTCTCATTTTCACTCAATAATTTCTATGGCTTTCCTTTATAACCACTTAATTAGTTGTCCTTGTTTTCGCTGGAAAATTAGGAGAGAGTTGAAAATACTGTTAAAAATAGACCAAAAAAAGTAGTTCCATCCACTACAGCAGATAGAGCAGAGCAGGATGAGCTTGGGTCTGTTTGCTTTTATTCATGCTGCTGTACCCTGGGTTTCCTTTGAAGTCTGACCCTTTCCTGTTACTTTTCCTTCTTATGTAGGTAATTATATGCATTTTATATATCTAGATATTATCAGTGCACATGTATAATGAAATATACAAAAAGCATAAATACCTAACAAGGCAGCGTGTCCTTTTTCTCTGTGTGAGGAGAGGGAGTAGGCAGAGCTGTAGCGGCACTGGGGCCCCGAGAAGCGCAGCGATGTGTTCCACTGAAGCATGAAGCAATGCCAAGGCATCGCTCGAGCCTTGACTGCCAACCGTGACAGTAGTTTTGCCCTGAGAACATGTCAGAGTGCCTTGAAAGACTCTTCTGTCAGAAAATCCTTTGGGATTAATTTCAGTTCCTCGGAGCGTTTTTCCTTTCAGTCACCTTCACCCTTGCTTCCCAAATTTCAGGTGTAGGAGCCAAGAGGGGAGATTAATTGCCAGAGCTGATTAAGCTACAGGAGAGCACTGGATTAACCTGTGGTCTAGAAAGAGCTTCCTCCCCACAGCACGTGGGAGCAGCCCCAGCTCCGCGGGGTCAGGGTTTGCATTTGCCAGGTCAAACGGTGTAGTAAACCTACAAACCAAAGTAAATTTCCGCCCTGCTATCCTTTTCTGCTGGGTGTAAGAAACAGGCAGGCATCCTTTTTCTCCTCATCTCCTTAAAGGTCTTCCTGAGTGTTTACCTGGTATGGTTCCAGCCCTGCTGAGCAGCACTTTTAGGAATGGTCCAAATGGGAAAGATGCTTGTGGAGGTGGTCATTCCTTTGTGCTGTGTGTTTCTGGAAGTGTAGCTTTCATTGCCCAAAACAGCTTTTATGGGGAGGAACCTACCTCAGTCCTCCCAGGGAAGTGGTGTGGATATGAGATGATGTATGCATACAGGTGTACACATACAATATAAGTATGTAAATGTGAAACTAATTTTCAGTCTCTAGGCAGTTAAAACTTTTCCAAGCGTTCCCCATAAAAATTAGAAACAGTGTTACTCTGTCTTTGCTCTCAAGATTTTACCTTCAGTGGCCTATCCCAGTGCGAGTGTAGCGCTGGACTCGTATCAATCACTGAGATATTTTATAGGTTGTAGAGAGCAGTATGTTTTGGAGAACCAATTCTTGTTAAAATGCACCTGCTTTCGTTAATTGAATTAGGAGTAGTAGCACTGAACTTGTGTGATTGCTTGTAAAACGTAAATGCAGGTAGTAGAAACCAGCACAGATAAATTCCTCTGTGGCTACAAGGGAGGTCACTTCTTAATTTTTGTTTGCTTTCCCCCCACTGTACTCTTTGGATCCCACAGCTGGCAAAGCCCCCACTTGTGCATGCTTGGAAGAAGTGGATCCTCTCCTGAACATCCTTCTTCCCTCCAGTGACCTTTTGTTGTACTTGACTGACTTTTTGGTGTTTTCCCCATCAGAAACTAATGTCCTCCCTAACTTGCCAACCTATGAGGAACACCTAAATGACCATGAGCACCCATTTTTCAAGACTGTGCATAGCTGGATATCACAGAAAGTACATCCCAGTAGTTTTTGTTGAATAAAAAGTAAGTCTGTCCCTAATGCATAGTGGTCATTTCCTATAGAAGCTGATTTTAACATCAGCACCCGTAAAGGAGATCACTACAGTTAACTTCAAATAGAATAACTGTCCATAAGCTGTGCACTCATCTTGGCTAATGTCGAAGATGGTAAGGCTGTTTGTAAGGGGAAAAGGTGAGGAAGCTATCAGCTGAAATCTCTGTATCTTTTATTTTTGGGAAATATTGAAAGACAGTGCTTTGACGATATGATGTGAGAAAAAACTCAAATAGGCGTGGACTCCAAATCAAAAGAAATTTTGGCATTTTGAGTTGACGCTGAGAATCGGAACAAATGGTATTGTGAACTAGATGCAAATGTCAGAGGATTTCCCAATAGATTTTTGAATGAAACCTATCATGCATGCACCTCCTGGTGCGGTGGTTGGCCTGGAAATAGGGCTGGATCGTTTGCTCAGTTGACATTTGCCCAGTTTGTTAGCATAGGCAAGCTTCTTAAACAGAGCACTCATCTAGTGTGTTGAAATAACCTGAATACTGTAGGTATATACAGGACTGAAACTGTTTTCATGCCATGAAACATTTGATTACCCAAATAGTGGACTGGTATGTGCTTAAAATCAGGAGATTTTGAAATAGGTGATCTCCAAATGAGATTCTAATGGATGCTGCATCTTCCAGGATGTAGTCGGTGAGCCTGTTGTTTCCCTATCATCTTCCTGTTTGAGGCTCAAAAACGCAGTGCAAGTAATAAACCTGTTGTTGAAAGAAGCTCCTGCAGCTTTGCTGTCCGTGCACATTAAGTTTCAAGACAAAGCTGTTGCAACCCAGTGGAATTTCAGCTTTTAAATGAATCCACTGAAGAAAAATTCCTCAAGGTATCCCTGGTAGAACTGCCTTAGCTAAATCCAAGCACCAAAGGAAGTTAAGGTGGTATGTAAACTTCCAGAGATAGTTTGTATGATGTGATGCTTAAGGTTGTCAAAGACAATTATTGTGACTGAAAGAGGTGGAGTATGTGAACATGTAAGCCTTTATCTAGTTGTAGCAGGAACCTTTGTAGTCAAAATACAAATTTACTTGCGTGTTTAGAACCTTCCCTGCAAATGTGGAGCATTATGTGGACTTATGCTCTGGTGATGTCCAGCATATATGTGCCTTCTAGTCATGGGACACAGTAGAGGGTTATACTGAAGAAATGCAGTCTACAGCCAGCTGGCATAATCAGGATGTGGCAAATTACTGTCATATCAGAACCTGTCCTAGAAGGGTGAGCAATTTATGCTTTTTTTTTTTTTATTTTTGTTTTTTTTTTTTTTTTTGTCTTCTTTAACACTTGAGAGAGTGTTTTGAGTATTTTTGGTGAGAAAGGGCCCAAACTTGTTGGTGTTTCTATACAAAAGCCTTTATCAGAAAAGGGCAATGTCCATGTACAGGTATTTTCTGCTTTGTTCTCTTGGGACATTTGAGCCAAAAGCTGCAAGGTGAGAGAGGACCTTGTCAGGACTCTGCCAGGCATCTCAGTGGTGGCTCACTAACTTTTCACAAACAGCGCACTAAGAACACGACTCAGAAGTAATTTAAGCTGGGGAAGCCACTGTCAGAAGTGGAAATGCTTACTAAAACAAAAATGGTCTGTTTGAAGTGTAGAGCAAAACAGGTACTTCTTTTTCCTCATTCCCTCTAGACCAGTCATCCCTAGCCAATGTCTCATTGTAGTGTGTTGCCCATAAGATCTAAATGTGTTACTTAAAAGAGAAAGGATATTAAATATTGAAAACTGAGGCTGGCAGAGAAAGAGAAGTATGATTCTGTATATAGGATGTTAGTTGTAAAGTGTTGTTGCTCAAAGACAAGTAAAAACAGGGAACACCAGTCTTAGTGTACAGAATGTCTTACTTGTGACAGAACTTAAAATCTACTTGCCAGTTCCTCAAGTTATAAGTCCCGTTAGCACTTACTGCCTTGTGTTTTTTTTCTGAGAAGGAAGGCAAGCTACACGAGTCTTTGGTTGACCTTATCCAGCTGTTACTTGGTGCTGAAGCACTGTTGCAGCCCATTACAGGTATCAGGTATGACTTGACTATGAACGAATACTGAAGTATCTATCATAATCACAAGTGTACTTAAAACTTGCTAATTTTGTAAGTACTCCAGGTGAAATATATTTGGGATTGATTTATCACTGCAGAAATTGCTTGCGCAGTTAGAAATGACTAGGCTGGGAAAGTGAGGAGAGGCTACTGCTTTCCATGTGAGAGAGAGCACTGGGGATGAATGGATCTCTGCCTTCAGGGAGGTGCTCGGGTAGCTGGAAGCTTATGAGTCAAGAGCAGAGCATGGACCAGTGTAGGTGACATTGTTATGGGTGTCTGCTACAGACTGCCCCACTAAGAACAAGCCTACTTCAAACAGCTGGAAGAAGCCTCATGTTTGCAGGACCTGGTCCTCAGGGGGACCTTGATATCTACTGGATAGTAGATGGGACTACTATCTACTTGATATCTACTGGATAAAGATGGGACTTTAAACACCTTGATATCTACTGGAAGAGCAATACAGCAGTGCACAAGAAATCCAGGAGGTTTCTGGAGTACATTGATGATAACTTCCTAGCTCATGTGATCAATAAGTTAATGAGGAGAGGTGCTTTATTTGACCTCATACTTACAGATAAGGAAGAACTGGCCAGACATGTGAAAGCCATGGCTGTCTTGGCTGCAGTTTCCGTAATATGGTTGGATTCAGGGTTCTGCAAGGAGGGAACAAGGACAAATAGCAGGATTACAACCCTGGACCTCAGAAGAGCAGGCTTCAGCATATTCAGGGACTTGCTTGGAACAGTTTCTTAGAACGTGATCCTGGAGAGAAAAGGGATGTTAGATTTTCAAGGATCACTTCCTCCAAGCTCAAGCATGGTCCATCCTGATGTGCAGGAAACCAAGGAGGGGTGATAGAAGGCCTGCATGGATCAGTAAGAGGATTACGACAAGGAGGATCCAGGGAACCGCAGGCTGGTTAGCCTCACCTCAGTCCATGGGAGGGTGATCAAGCAAATAATCCTGGAAAGCACTCCCAAACATCTGATGGACAAAAAGGTGACTGGGAGCAGTCTACATGGATTTAAGAAGGGGAAGTCATCCCTGACCAACCTGGATAGCTTTCTGCAATGAGAGGACAGCTGAAGGGATGAGTAGAGAGCAGTGGACGTTCCTTAGTCTTGACTCTTGACACTGTCTTCCATATCATCCTCTCAGAGGAACTATTGCAGTACGGACTAGATAAGTGAACTGTGAGCTGGACTGAAAATTGGCTGAACTATCAGGCCTAGAGGATTGTAATCAGCGGCACCAAGCCCAGCTTGAGGTCAGCCATAAGTGGTATGCCCCAGGGTTTGACACTGGGTCCAGTGCTGTTTAACATCTTTAATGACCTGGATGATGGGACAGAGTGCACCCTCAGCACGTTTCCTGGTGTCACAAAAGTGGGAGA
>JAVJGJ010000057.1:56488595-56517105 GCA_035590215.1 Microhierax caerulescens | reverse complement strand
AGCTGGCTCCAGCCTGGGCTTCCCATGGGTCACAGCCCCCTTCAGGCATCCCCTGCTCCAGTGTGGGGTCCTCCATGGGCTGCAGGTGGGGGTCTGCTCCACCGTGGAGCTCCGTGGGCTGAGGGGCGCAGCTCACCAAGGGCTTCCCCAGGGGCTACTGGGGAACCTCTGCTCCGGCACTTGGAGCATCTCATCCCCCTCCTGCACTGACCTGGGTTTCTGCAGAGTTGCTGCTCTCACATATTCTCACTCTTCTCTCCAGCTGCAATCTGTTGTGCAGGTTTTTTTCCCCATTCTCAAATACATTATCCCAGAGGTGCTACCACCATCACTGATGAGCTCAGTTTTGGCCAGTGGTGGGTCCATCTGGCTGTATTGGACATGGGGGAAGCTTCTGGCAGCTTCTCAGAGAAGGCACCTCTGTAGCCCCACCACCACCACCAAAACCTTGCCATGCAAACCCGATATGTTATTAGTAATTGTTTAGTATTTTATAATGCAGTAGCATTTCAAGCCATGAATAGGCGGAGGTGTCTAGAGCTTAAGGGCTCCACTGAGGTAGGGAATGGCAGAAACACTCAATGCAGTTGGCTGTCTAAAGGCTCTGGAAGCCTGCTGTGTACTTGGCTTGAGGAGTCATCCAAGGTGTAATGCTTCAATTTTGCTAGAGTAACGTTTTCTAACTGAATATATTCCATCATGATATCTCCAAGCAGATATAATTGTTCAACTTCCCTATGCAAAAAATTGTGAAATGTCCTTGGATCCAAGGCATGCAGGGCTACTGCAAACTGCAACGCTTTTCTCCTCCATCATCTCCATGTCCCAAGAGATGGAGGGGAGCAATTCGTTTTCAATGATAGTAGAAAGTATTTCTGTCTCACTGTTGATACTATGAGAAGTATTTTTGTCACTGCATGCTGGTTTTAATTTGGCCATTGTGATGAATGAGAGAGGCACAAGATGGATTTAGGGAACAAGTCTGTGCACTGTGAGGTGTGATGGTTTGAGGGGAAAAAAGAGATGAGAAAAGAATGTATTTCAGAGGAAAGCAAACATTATGAGAAGTGGAAAGAAATAAAACGAGAAATGCTTGCTGAATTCACACAGGGAAAGAAAGGAAGCATGCGGGGGGAGACAGGAAGAAAGTACTACATCACAAGAAATGTTTCATTACCAAAAAAATTAAATCAGTTGCTGATGAGTGTAACAGGAGCACACTACACTTAAAGCCTTGAACAGAGAGAGAATGCATGTTAGGAGTTCTAAGTGTTACAATGTTTTATTATTACTGTTTTGTTCAGACAAATAAATTATTTGACAGAAATTAAAAACTTCTTTCAGGCTGAGGCTTGCGTGCCAGTTTTCACCGCAAACACATTTTTAGAGTTGGTTTATAATCTCCTAGAAATAGATAAAAATGAAAATGCTGATACAGCCTAGCATGTGGTAATGCGAATATGCTTCAAAAATAAATGAGAGGGTTTACTGCGCTATGTCTTAGGATCTTAGCATATCATGCTTGCTTGTTGAATAATAATTTCCCACTCATACCAGTTCTGTTCTTCTCTCCTCTTCCTCTTTTTCCCCGCCCTTCCTCCTACCCTGAGAGGACTTAACCAGCACTGCAGGCTTCTGTTCCGTATGAGCATCCTCCAGTGCACTTCACTATAATGGTGGAAGTGTTGCAGTTCCCAGTCTAATTGCTCTTGAGTTGGCATGTAGGTCATCACCTCATCGTTCGCTTTGTCTTCTGTCCAAAGAGCTGATAAAAAGCACATTGCTGTGCTGTGGCTTTCCAGGGGCTGTTGAAGGTTTGTCACAGATCGGTGTTGTCTTTCTGCACCTGCAGCACAGCTTTTTGCTCTTTGCCAGGCATAAATAGCAGGTGGTCCCCTTACAGAAATATTTTATGTTAAGCAAAGCTTTTCTGTGTTTAGCTCTGCTCCTGCCTCATAAATCCAAGTCAGGCAATAGGCAGCAGCTCCTCTAACCTCCTCAGAGGTTGCTTTCTGCAACTGCTGAAGAGTTAGTTGTTGCTTAGCTGAAATGAAAAAGAGCTTTGATTATATTGAGCACTAGAGCTCAGCTGAATCAGGGCATGTATAATTGAATATACTTTTTTTTTTCTTTTATTTCAAACTCATTCTCTCTCACTTGATAAGAGGAAGTTGCATCTCTTCTTAATTCAGCAGGCTGGGCATTCGTTCGTCCCCTACTCCTGAATGACTGAATTGAAAAACAGTATAAAATTTCCAGTATTAACTGGCTTTTATGAAAATCTCTGGCCAGTGATGTTAGACTGACATTTGGTTTCCTGCCACAAGAAGGGACGCACAGAGTGAGGTTTTCTTCACCACAGTGGTGTGATGCTGGCAGCGCTGGGGCTATGTGTTCAAGGCTGCTGGGTCAGTTCTTCAGTCTTTTACACCAATTTCACACAGCTCTAGCTCCACTTACCATGTTTTTCCCTGATTCTCTCAGTAGCATCCACAGAAAGGCTATGCAAGTTGGTTTTTGCATGATCTTGATACTGATTTAATAGTGAAGGTAACACTGTGCTCAACCTGTAACATTGCTTTTAAAACGTGAGTATTGTTTCTGTTGCCGTCTCCGTGCTGGGTTTGTGCACCCAGAGGCTGGATGCAGCCCATGAGGTCCTTCCAGAAGCACACAGACGTCTGTAGAAGTGCCTGGTCAGGGAAGTGGATGATGTGCTGATTCGGAACTTAGGGCTGCCTGTCCCCTCCCCACTCCCCATGGGAAGGCAGCAGTGTTGCCACCACTGCCCTTCCCCAGGGAGGAATTGCTTCTGCTCTGGAATGGCTGCCTCCAGCCAGCCCCAGGGAAAAGGAGCATCCCTCAGCCTTCCTACCATTTGAGGAGTCTTTGTGGCATTGCTGCAAAATGTCTTCATAACTGAGCAAGGTAGAGTGTGTCAGCAGCCATGCCTGGCTGTAACGTTTTGTTTGTTTGTTTCGAAAATAAACCCAGGGTTTATGGTAAGACACAATCTAGCACCATTAAAAGCATTTTTACTTGAGAAAAAAGGGATGCTGGGGTGGGAAGGAGAGAAATGTAAGGGAGAGGCTGACATGGTCAGTGCTCAGTGGTTTCTAGGAAGGAAACCTTTGAGTGTGGGCAAGAACGAAGAAGAGGATAAAGGTGTAGGTGGTTTCAAGTCCAGAGTGTCTGTTTGACTTAGACTACTTTAGCTAAAGCAATCTTTGAATCGTTAGTGCTGTATTTCTTAAGAACTCATGGAGGGAGTCGGGGTCTGAGAGGACTAGGGAGGAGCAGAGATGGATGTGGTCTCTAACAGGGAAAGAGTTCTCATCAATGATAATTATAGACCAGGCGTTAAAAAATAATAGTAATAAAAAAAGATAAATTATTAAATAATTTGCCAGTACTTAGTGAGTAGCGAGGGAATAGCCAAATGGATTTGTCAAGAACAAATTACATCGAGCTAGTCTGATTTCCAGCATTGATGGAGTAACTGGCAGAAAGGCTAAGAAAGAAATATTGGATGTGATCCAGTCTGACTTCAGTAAGGCTTTTGACGCTATTTCACTTGACGTGCTGTGCAAACCAGGGAAGTGGTCTAAACAAGGTCTCTGTAAAGTGACTTCTACAGCGGCTGAAAGGCTGCAGCAAAGGTTTGGCTTTCAATGGCTTTGGTCCAAGTGGTGAGTGTCAGCTTTCTGAAGGGCTCTGTCACATACTCTATTCAATATTTCTTTTGTGATTTGCATGATGAATTTGAAACTACTTACGAAAATTATGAAAGACTCAACTGAAAGGGGTTATGAATGTTTTGAAGACGCAACAGGATCAGACTTTAAAATGTTCTGGATAAATTATAAGGGTCTGAAATGAGTAAGTTGGTATTCAGTGGAAGCCACAGCTGGGAAAGAAAAATGAAATCCACAAATGTAGAACAGGAAATAAGAAGCTAAGCAGCTGTGCTGCAGAGCAGAGTCAGTGTTCATTTTTAGTGGATGACAAATTAAGTAGCTTAGTGATGTGATGCCATTGCAAAGAGTACAAGTCTTGCTGAGTTTTATAAAGATTCTATGACTCAGGTGAAGCCATTGTGGATGCCGTCTGCGGTATTAGGGTATCACATTAGGAGAGAAGTAGGCAAACTTAATACAGGAGCAGGAGGGAGGATCGTTTTAGAAAACATGATGTGAGACAGGGCTGAAGGAATTACATTTTTTCACTTGAATTGAGGAATTCTCTCTTTTTATGGACTCATTAGTTTACCAAACATTACGCTACTCAAATCATAATACAGCATTTCCAGATCCACTGAACTAGACACAAGAAGAAGCAGAATTAGCACCTTTGAAATTACAGGCTGCGAAGCTGAGCAAAATGAAAAATACTTCAAAGAGCTGCACAATTCATGGAAAAACTTTGAAGAGCTTTGGGGTTTCACTGTTTACTTAGCAAGAGAATTTGAATTTTTATTTCAACCATGTTACTCCTACTACTTCTTCCCCACCAGAATTAATAGTGCTGCACATAACCTTACTATTTAAACACCACCTAATTAGGATGTCGGCGTGAGTTTGCTTTCCAGGCTCTCCTGCAAGTTGATGCCATGCTGCCTTTTTTGCTTCCTGCAGAGGAGCTGGTCCCAGCCTTTGTCTTGCCAGTTATACGCCCTTCAAACACATAGCTCATTCCAGCTCCTCTTCTGGTATTTTTTCCCTTTCTTGTAGGAAAAATGCCAACTCACATTTCCCAGAATTGGCACCTTGTTCATGTTCTTTAGAACACCTTGGTCAGTGAGCACTTTTCTACCAGGGATGCTCTTAGGTTGCCCCCGATGCACTTTCTTGGACAACAGCACTGCTTCTTTCCAGTCTCTGGTTTGCTCTGGAAGACTTGAGCATCATCTGCCAGAGCAATGGGCTGCAGCTATGAAGGTGAGGTCAGCAAACCTCTAGCTTTATCGCTGGTCAATTTGCCAGATCATTTCTATTGCTGCAGGGACTAGTGGTGTCCAGCTGACATGTGCTTCCAAACCCATGTGCGAGCCCCTGCCTTGCAGAGCAGCATTGTGAGCACAGGATCTTTGTGTACCTCAGTTCTGCTACAAGACGCATGGAAGATTGTCATCTGATAATTGTCGAGCCTTTGATGATACTAATTGGCTATGGATTATGCAGCTTTGGGGTTTTTTAATTCTGTCAGGTCTCGAGTCTCAGAAGATCTTTCCTTCTGTAACTGGAATGATAGTTTATCACATGTTGAAACTTCTGTACAGCATCATAATGCACTGCAGTAGTTACTAATACAGTGAAGAATGTACAGGGCAAAAAAGATGTAAATGCACCTAGCAGGAAAGAACTGGAGCGACTAATGATTTAAAAAGAATGAGAATCTATGTATGGTGTAATACCTAAGCAGATTTCCCCCAGTATTCCATATGAAGTCTACTCCTTCAATATCTGCTCTCTTTGCAGAATTCCTTGTTCTGTTCCAAACAATGCCTTGCCACGTATGAAATACCCGTGCACATTTTGTAGTCCTGAGGTGACTACAAACTAGTTGCAAACTATAGTAACAGTTATGTTTTGTAACAGAGCATAAAGGTGACTATTTTAAATGTCTGTTTGCTGGAATAAAGAAATGCTTCTGAACCAGGTATGACTGAAGTCACTGCAATTGTGCTCTCAAAAAAAAAAAAAAAAAAAGTATCCCTCTCACCTGCCAGAGCATTGGGGTTTAGTTCAAAACCTCTTGATGCTGCTGACACAAATGGAATCACATAACAGTGAGAAATCTCCTGGTGCTGGGAAGGGTGGAAGCAGAGCTCTCCCATACTGTGTGCAGTGTATGTGAGGGGGAAGGGAAAAGCACGAAGGAGACCTTTTTTTTAAAAAAAAAAAATTGTTCTAAGCATTCCCTTTTCTTTAATAGCACACAGCTTAGTTCTCTTTTTTTTTTTTTTTTTTTTTTTTTTTTTTTTTTTTTTAATCTCTGGGGTGGTGGCAGTCTGCATTTGTACAGCATGTTGTTGCACAGGTTAACGGTGTGAGCAAGGTCCAGCAGGAGCATTGTGGTCTGCGGGAGAAACTTGTTTGATGTTGCTTTCTGGGCAGTGAACGGCAGTTCATTTTGGGAGCTAGGCAGGGTTGGCGAGGAGGGGGAGATGGGATCGGTGGACAGTTTTCAAGCAGGTACTTTCAGGGCCTTTTCATGCAGGTGGTACTTGGCCATGCACGAGACAAAAGCAGCACGTTAGTTCCTTACGCACGCAGCAGGTCTGCCTGCTGGGCTGTGTAGTTCGCCCTGTTTTCAGTGGGAAAAGAAGTTGCTTTCTTTGTTGGTAAACCAGTGTAACATGAACTGGCACTTTCCAGTGCTACGTGCTGACAGAGTTGTTCACTCTGAGCTGGTGAGGGCTGTGCAAGAGCTCTGGCTGCAGAGGGGTTGAGTGTTGTTTCAGGTGCCGTGGCGAGTCTTCCTACAGACTGCAATAGGGCAGGAGGGAAGGGGGAAAGTGTGATGCCTGCACCTAGAAAACAAAGAGAAATGATCATATTGAGATAAAAATGGAGAAACAATAAACACAGGTTCCCCGTGGTGTCATTTGATAGTCCATTTCCGAATACAAGCTTATATTAGATATCATTCATCCAATATATGATGCTGCTTAAGCTGCCCTTGGGATGCTTACTTTTGACCACTGTAGTTTATTATAGCTACTGGCAATTCAGGTGTTTTTCTTAAAACAAAACTGTAGCGTCGCACAGAATTTTCTCTTTCACTCATAGATGAGATTTCTGCAGATTATCCTGTGCAAAGCTGCAGTCCCATTTTTATATGAACTCACTGCCTGAATCTAAGTCTCTATCCCAAATAATTAACTGAGAAGGATCTGTCCCTCAGCATCACAGCGCAGGCACAGCCGTACTAAAGACTATGTAGATGAGAGTTGTCCACTGTACTGAGCATTCTCACAATTCTTTGGTGCAGGAGGAGCCCAGTCAGGCCCTGCTGAAGGGCTTGCTGCTTTAGGACTGCTGTCTTTTAAAAAATCTCAAGAGTTGAGGCTTCAGTGCATTCTTCCCTTAGAAATCTTCTTCTGTCTTCTACAGAGCGGCCAGTCCTGCTGCTCTGTCTGCTTCTCCAGCGATGCATTAGTGCGCTTTGAAGGTGAGTGACTTTGATGTGATCACCTTTGGCTTTCTCTGCATCCCCTGGGAGAGGCCGTGGCCACAAGCCCAGCTGAGCTGGGTCTCAGCGGAGATGCTGAACTTTTCTTGCTGGGGCTGTTCCAGTACCAGCCGATACAAAATGTAAAGCTTGAACTTTCAAACTCCCAATTCCCAGGGAGTGCTTGTGCAGGGAAGGTCAAGCTGATGGACTGTCAGCTTTAGTCAGTCCCATGGGGAATGGCACGGCCTGAAATGCTGAAAGTTCACTCCATATTGCCTTTGCACAACTTTTTTTTTTTAATGTCAGAGTTTCTTGCTGCATATAACTGACTATTTGAAAAGGTAAGTGAACTTCTTTCAAGGCCTTGTGGCCAAGTGGGCTACATCCCAGGAATTGCCTTGAGGTATTTGTGGGGTGTGTTGTCAATCCAACGTTTCATGTCAGTCTTTCTTAAATTTACTCTTGGACTTCAATGGTCTACTGGTGTTGCTTTCCAGGCTAGTTCGTGCATACCTGTGAAAGGTGACAGCTTTGTGGTGGTTTTTACATTACTAATCTAATGTAAATCTAATACCATAACCTAGGATAGTTTTTACCTATTGAATTACCTCCTTAAAATTTACATTAGGGATGTTTCTTAGATCTCAGGTGATCTAACCTCCACCTTCAATCTCCCTCCCCTCTGTTCCTAGTGTCCAGGTTGCCTCTTTCTATTTATTAACAATTCTATTCATTAACAATTAATTCCCCTTTCCTTGGGGATGCTCAGAGTCCTCAGACACTTCACAGTGCTGTTGTGCCAAATAAAAATGGTTTATCTTCTTTGTGAGCAAGTGGACTTTTCAAATTCTGGATAAATCTATGTGAAAATCTGTTTTGCATCATTAGTAAACAAGGGTGAAGCAGGGTTAATAATTTCATTAGGGAGGATCAATTTCTTATGCTCTTTGACATGAGTAGAAAAAGGAAGGGAATTTTGCTATAGTGTGCCATTCTCCACATTTTAAAATCAATGTTTGTGTGTCTTCTCTTCCTCCCTGAACTGTGCAGACTTAATTACATTCTTCAATTAGGAATCAAGGATTTATTTGTGTTATCAGTTATAATTAAGGAAAAGTCCATGGTAATTACCACCTAATATACATTATCATTATATGTAAATGTCAAACTCTTGCAGACAGCCTTATAGAGACAATTAAAAAAATTATCTGCTTAAGATTAAATTCTTCAAGAGTTTTTCAGTTCCACAAATATGAATCATTTTAGCATTATATTTCTTGGATTTAAAAGGTGGCTGATCTTGATGAGATAGGTTGTCATTTATAATGTTCTGTTTTCCCCACACTTTAGTTTTCATCACTCCTCTGTGTTCCTTCCACAAAGCTGCAGTGACATTTTGGAGCAGAGTTTTTTATTGACTTGAGAAGATTAACATTTACTAGGAACACAACCGAATTTCTTTCATGCTACACAGAGATATCATCTGCAATAAAAAGCACGTTTTTGAAATCATAAACACTTATGTAGTCAGCTTCCTTTTTGAATGACTAAGTATCCTCAGGTTTTAGAGTCACCGTTACACAAAGATGATGGTCTCTGTGTGAGAGTGAGATCGACATTAATTAAAACGGCAGGCAGCACTGAGACAGCACTGATGGCTGGAGCATGCTGCCCTCTGCCTACAGAATTTAAGAAATGTATTTTGCTTCTCTGTCTTCAGCATTCAACCTGTATCACGGCAAACCTTGCATGCAGTTACCTTGGTTATCGTAGGAATTCCCTCCCATTCTAAAAGATTCTCTGCAACATGTTTTAAAATCCCTGCTTTTAAGTTGATTTGAATTGTTACCATATTGCTGAGACTGTAATGAAATACTGCAGCCATGCTTTTTGTGAGGTTCTTTTGGTTACGATAAGTGAGAGTTCCCCCTACCCACCTGTGGCATATGTTTGTGTAGAAATTGAGGAGTCCTTTGTAGTTTCTGAAAGAAATTTTAAAATAAATACCTGCAGCATTGTAGCCAATACTCCCCTTTCCTCAAAAAATGCAGGTTCATGCCTGTAGAAGCTGTTACTGATCATGCATGTGTGCTGTGTTTGCCTGAATAATGAGCATGCCAGCACTTCCACTTTTTATTTGATAGGTAAAGCTTTCTTGGATAACAGGCACTGTATAAAAATACAGTTATTTTCTTATTTTTCTGATAAAGGCCTTCATGAAGAAGCAAGTGGTGTTTGGAGAGTTTAAATTAAAAATCAAGTGTATTTCTGAAACTAAAATGAAAATAAAGAAAAAAAAATGACAAGACTTTTAAAATTATTATTTAAATGGCAGTTGTAGTGCCAGGCTTATGGTTTGAAGAGCTTCATATTATTTACCTCGATACCTTTTTTACTGTGTGTGCAGATCACCAGATGTACAGATGAATGCGTGTTCAGGTATGAGACACATTTATATAAAGAATATGAAACTAGTAGTTTGTGTGTTTGTGGTCTTAGAGGCTTGTGAAGTTGTCAGCTGTTTAATTACTTAAGCTTATAAAATATTTTTTAAAAAAGAAAAGATATTTTGAGAAAATACTGAGAGCTTTAAATCAAATTATTGAAAATAGCCATAAAATCTGTTCATTATAATACTAGTGAGCCATGTCTCTGTGTACCTCTGTGGCTACCTCAAAATTATCTTTCAATACGTAGAGGCTTGTAGAACTATCTTAAATGGGTCTAGCTCCTGGACTGCTGTGATGACATACAGTCTGTTTTTACTTAAAAAAGAAAAGGTAATTTTCCATCCTTCCTTCAAAAACAAAACATCCCACTGCATGCTCAAAACCCAAAAGATATATGCAGAGACCTAGGCACGACACTTTGTGTATCTTACAAGTCCAGAATGGTCCTGAAGAAGGGAAAAGGAGCTCTGTAATTTTCCCTGAAGAAAAGCCTTTGTTAGAGCTAGAGAGTTAGTGGCCCCAGGTCAGTGTCTGTCTGGCAGAGGTTTGTGCCCTCGACAGGGAGTTGAACGCTTCGAGATGTGGTGGTCTGGTGGTGGTGCCAGATGGCCAAAGGGGGTTGCATTCAGCAGGTCTTGGGCAGTCAGCCAGCCTGTGCGTTTCCAGATGTGGCTGTTGGCCGTCCTCGTACGGTCAAGCCAACACGTGGCTTGTTGGGACAGAGCAAGGTGTTGGTCCATTTGACATACTTGCAATGCCTTCATTGGTGAATTGGTACAAGTCTTGACCCCCAGGATGAAGTGTCTTTGGAAATCGGTTTTAAAGGTCATGCTTGTGGGAGCAAGTCTTCCTGAGACGGCATCTCTCACACTTAGATCCCCACACATGCACAAACAGCTTCTTGGGCCCAAACAGCTTCTTGGGCCCATACTCAGCTTGCTTGAAGTGGAGAGGCTGTCCTCTTTTGACTGTGGAAGTTTCATTTATTTTTGCTCAAGAAATTTATGGGCTTCTCTTCGTTTGCATTTGTCTTGAAGCAGCCAAGTGCTGTGTGGGATAAGGGGACTGGGGATGGTGGGGCTCCTCCTTGAATGGCAGTAGCCTGTAGCAATCTCCCATGAAGGGTCCCTGTCCCCCCTGGTTTCTGGCTACTGTTTTGTGCCACTTTCTCTGTAGTTCTGTCAGCATGTGGGATGCCGCTGTGCCTCTGGAGACCCTGGCAGGGCACCTCAGCAACCAGGGTTCCTCTCTCCTGCATGCTGTGCCTTGTGGTGCTAGCACCTGAGTGCAGGGGACAAGAGGGGATGAGAAGCATTAAAAGAGGCTTTTATGCATGTGGTATGCTCATTCAGCTTCCCTCTCCAAACTTTTCAAAACTGGTCTATAACAGGGTTAGTTGGGCGCTCACATTTATGGACTTAGTGTGAGCATTACTTTAGAGTAATATGTTTCCATGTAATGTTGTGATGTCGCACAAAAAAAAATCCAATAGATAGCAGTTCACAGGTTTGAATTGAGAGGCAGGTCATAAGAATTCATTTTATTAAACAGTAAAGACAGAGTAAGGAATGGGTCTGTCTCGTAGTTCATCTAGCTGAAAATGTAGCAGGCTGGTTGGTCACCTCTCCCAGATGGTTTTGGCTGGTCGCTTACATCCAAGGAAGAGTAAAGCAGACAGTAAGGGCTGGGGCAGCTTTGCAGCCCTTCAGGCTCCCTCATGCATATCCAGCCTTTCTCCTTTCTGGTTTCAGAGTAAAATGTGAGTAGTGATTTTCTTGTTTAGAGAATTCCATAGATATATTAAATGAAATGCAATAAATATACTGTTTCATGAATCTTACATTATTTAAGGCTGGCTTTAATAAGAAAATCTAGAAATGTCACCTGGAGCGAAGAGTACGCAGAGCCCAGTTTCCTTTCCATGAACGTTAATGTGCAAGGCACAATTAAAATGCATGTTGGATACTTATTTTAGGCTTATCTGGAATTTGTTAGGAAGATGCTTAGATTCTAAGTTATCCTGGTTGCAAACATGTGCTGCTAAGCAGCCACTCACAAGCACCGGGTAAGGTTTGGCTCAGTGTACTGCAATGTTCGTGTTCGGGATTGCCTTTTGGAGTAATTTACTGCTTTTGTGTCTCCCCCTCCGCCGCCTTTCAAAGCTGCCTAAGTAGACTAAGACTGTCATTTTATATGCTGGTCAAAAGTTACAAAGCTAGCAAAAACTTTGGTTTTTTGGAAGACAAAAGTGGCTTCTCTTGCCAGTAGAGGGAGTCGATGGACGCTGATCTGGGACTTCTCAGGGGTGTGTGGGGAGTGCTTGTGATTGTGTATGGGTCTGGAGATGGGTTGGCTCTATCTACTACGTGTGCATCCGTACTCATCTTTTCTGTATGCTGCAGAAATGTATGTTTATTGAGAAAATCCTGATAGGAATTATTGAAAAAAAAAACCAAAAAGTGAATGCATTTGTGTTACCGCATTTCACTTTTAAATAGAAGGGGGAGAGAGTTTGAATAGTTGTCACCTTGTTGCAGACACATCAGGCAAGATGACTGTTTTCACTGTTCTGCTGTAATTTTGGTAATATCTAGAGCATTTAGCAAAATGAGGTCTTCATTACTGAATTCTGTTCACAGAAAACCTTTCTTAAGCCACACACAAAAAAAAATCCCAGTTAAAAGAAAAAAAAAAAGTCTGTCCTGTCTTTAGAAGAACATTGTCACAGCAAGCTCTGATGCCAAACTCCTTGTCATTACAATAGCTTTTTCCCATGTTTTGCGCCAGTATGGCGATTGGCCATAATGTGCCAATTTTCTTCTCCCTCATAATATTTGTGAACTTATTGGGCAGCCATTACTAATTGTTGTTTTTCAAGTCTTAAATGCTTGTAGTTCTGCCACTCAAAATGACCCCTCTTGGTGCCACGGTAGGTAAGGTGGAGCAGCAGGTTATGACGTTTAGGGGAAAAGGCTTGTTCTTGCCCTTGCCAGGAGGATCTGGAGCTTCAGCTGCGGGAGCAGAAGGCAGCAGTGGGCTGCAGGGGTAGGGAACTGCATGGGGTGGCCAGCTCGCTCTTTAGAGACTGCAGCGGGAAATGAAGGAGGTGGCAGCAAGGTGGCCAGTCCCAGTGGTAGGATCCTTGTTCTCCTGTCATCACTTGTGCCTTGGTGGCAGAAGGCTGGAGGAAGCTCCATTCCTCTGGCTCCGAAGCTCTGGTAGTAGGGAAAGACAAGGAGGAAAGCTGGGTCTCCAGCAGGTTTTTGGGTTTTTTTGTGTTATTTAGGACTTGAAACAGAGCTTGGGGCACAGGTGTGGAAGCAGATACATTGCTGGAAGCAGCTACAAAGGGCTGGTTATAGGAAGGCATCCCCTGGCAGAGGAAGAGCTGATGCACCCACTAGCACTGTCTTTGTGCCTACCAGATGGAGCTGGCTGTAAGGGAGGCCATTAGGAGGTGTGTTGGCCAAAGCAGAAGACTAGATCCTGGGATCCAGGAGCTTCTGTCACATCTTACTCATTCCTTACACCTAGAATGAGCGTTTCTTGCTCCTTGAAGGTGCAAGATGTTTCTCAGATTGTGATGGGACACTCTTGTTCTCCGTCTGCTGGCAGAATCTGGCTTTAAACTTGTGGATACCATCACCTCCACTCCACCTGGTCGAGAGGAACATGGTCCTCTTATGGGCTGAAAGGTTGCAGTTGTTCCACATTTATGACTTTTTCTCCTGGGTTGGTTGTTTTCTTGGGGGAGGAGGCGGCAGTAGGGTTTCCTTATTAAAACAAACAGTCTCATTTCAAAAAGAAGCCTTGAGTTCTGCTTTGGCATAACTAAAACAGTCTTTGTAATGTCTTACTGGAAAACATTCCTGTTTATCTTTACATAGTTCTGACTAATGGGGTTTTGTGCTTTGGCCACTTAGTTTGTTTCCCAGTCACTGCTCTGGCACCTGATGGCACATGTCACTTCACGTCCCATGCTGCTGTTGTAGGGCACACTATGTCCTAAGCCTGGGTGAGGTAAAACACAACCTCATCACAGGTGTTGGAGTGGAGCAGTGTAAGGAATCCATCCAGTGGGTGCGGGGGACCAGGCTGCAACGTGAGAGCAGCAGCGTGTTGGCAGTGACAGGAACACCTCCAAGGCAGTTTTGAAAGCCATTTATGTCAGAGAGGATTTGAAATGTTTCCAGCCTTCTCAGTTTCCTTTTCCAAACATGGAGCAATCTTGGGTTCTCAGTCTTGTCTTCCCAATAGGCGCTCAGTGCAGAAACGTCCAGGTGCGTTTTCCTCTGGTGCTCCTTCAACAAACTGAAAGTGGGGAGGAGACAGGCTTGGCCATAGAGGAAGAAACCTTCATTTGAGCAACATCCAAAAGATTCTAAAAAAAGAGCACTGTAAGAACCCGACTAAATGTAAACTGAATAGGTGTTCCCGCAAAGTTGTTTGTGATGCACAAAATAAAATAGAGCTGCCTTCCACGAAAGCTTGTTTCTTGCACCCTGCATAGGGTGAAAGAAGCTTCTTCACTGTCAGGGATTTTTGTTTGTAGCAAGTTCACCAGTGCTCTGATGTTGGGTACATGTACTGTAGCATATTGATACCTGAAGGTATGAAAAGAAACCTCTTTTTAATTTCTTACAAAACCAAAACCTTCTTTTATGACACTTGTTTAATAATCCAATGTGGCAGAGGAGTATGGGAAACAGCTCTTAACCTTGAAAATCAACTTGGAAAAAAATGCTGTGAAGAGGATTTATATGGTCACAAATCTAACAATCCACTGAATTGCTTTTTCTCTTGAGATGTGAACTCTTATAGCTCTTTAGTAGAGGCATGGTATAATGTAGAGGACTGAAGGCAGTGGGTTGATCAGCATTGATAACGTGCAGCTGTGGCCTTGCCTCAGCGGCCGTGGGTTGATTGACATGGACGATGTGCAGGTGTAGCTCGTTCCTGCTAAGTAGTTAAATAGCCCTGAGGAGGGTGGGAGGGGGTGGTCAGACAGAGGAGCAGCAGTGTGGTCTGACCTCTGGAGGATGGAGATACAGCACAGACAGTAGGATCTGACCAACGGTAACGTCTTGCTGCGGCCTACTAGTTTGGTTGTGCTGCGGCAGTATAAAAGACAAAAAAGCTATGTTTCTGTTTTAGAAAAAACTTTCCTTGTGGTTAGGTTTAAAAAGTAATGGGAGACTTATTTTTGGTATAGTAAAATTTACAAGAGCTACTTTTACAAAGCTGGGGTTTTGAGTTTCTTATTGGGTTGTATGGAGTTTCTTACTGCATCTTACTAAGCCTGGGTTTTTTGAGTGGTTTTGTTGGGGTTTGGGTGTTGGGTTTTTTGGGTTTTTTTTGTAAGCTGGTTCATTATTGACTTAATTCACATGTACTCTCCACTCATGAACGAAATACTACATGGTTCACAAGCAGCTGGAAAAAGAAAGGAAGGATGGAATTGTAGATTTTGTCACGCATGCCCGGGAGATGTTTTAAATATTATGTGAAGAATTGAACAAAAAGAACACTGGTGGTAAAAAGTAAAAGCAAAACAAACCAACACCAGATGGCTTTTCATAGTATTTAAAAAACAAACAAAACAAAAAATACACCAAAAAAACCCAACCCAAACTCCAAAAAGCTCAAAAGAGCAATTGTCTAAAACACAGTAGCCTTTTGTGAAGCATATATGATATCGGTCTTCTGCTGAATTATAGTTCTTAGATCCCATTGATCAAAGACAGGACTTTTCCTTGTTAACTAAATGATTTGTTACCTTTTTCAGGAGATTATTTCCTGTATCTCTGTGCTGCGATTTTGAGCAGCCTTTTAACATGCATAATGTTGTATCTTTTCTTGTGTTATTATAAGTTTTAATTGAGCCTGGGTTTTATTACACTAGTTCTTACTGCCATTTTGCTGTAACTCATTTCCTTGCAGTTAGGTATGTCCCATCCCTGAATTGCAATTTGCTTTGTGCTGGTAAACCCACAGCACAAGTTTTACCTGAGTTCTTTCATAGGATTTTTGCATTTAACAAAAAAATAAGAATCAGAAAGTGGTGCCCCCAAGGCAGGATTTTGCAGTGCTTGAAGTGCTTCAGGCAAGTGCACTGTGACTGGGGCAGAGCTGGCATGGATTAAAAAGAGGAGAAAAGGCTGCAAAAGGCTGAGGGCGAGTTGTGGGTGCCTGTTGTTCCTACTCATCACTCGCTGTGACCAGTGCAACTCTGAAAGAAAAAAAAAAAAAAAAAAGGTGGGGTGGGAAGCCTTTTTCTTTTCTGGCAGTCTCTGTCTATTTGTTGAATGTGACTGAAATGAGCTGGTTGGTCTCAGCATTACATTAAATGGAGAAGAAGGGATGTGATGTAAACCGTCATTGAAATCCATTGCTGATGGCAGAGTTTTCTTCTGCAGCCAAAGCTGGGGCTTGCTCCCGGCCTGAACTGCCTTGCCCGGGGAGCCGGGAGGTGAGCTGTGCACTAGCGTAGCTCCGTGCCTTCCTGCAGGGCCACCTGCCGAGTCCCGCTTCGCGTATGGCTGTGCTTATTGGGTTGCATGATGGACTTGAGAAGGAGCCCATCCACCAAAGTGCTTTTTTAAATAAAAGGTGAACATTTCAACACTGATGGTATTTTTGAGGGGGGGGAAAAAAAGTGACTTTTTGTTACTCGAGCATCACGTAACTATGCTAAATGAAGTGTTTGAATAAAACCATAAGGGGGATATTGAGGGGTATAGCACATATATCATGAGCTATGATATAACTGTAGGGCTCTTATTTCCATGCTGAAGGTTAAGATATTTAGTACAGCTGTGGTTTGTTTCTGGTATCTGGGCATAAGTTTCCAAGCAGCCTTACACAAAGGGTGTTGAGTTGCCTCTTAATTAGTATTGAACCTTCTGGGAAAGGACTGCTGACTCACTATGTAACTCACTCTGCAACTGCTTTGTCATTTGTCATATGCCACTAAACAACTCTTAAGATATTAGAAACTATCCATCAGTACCTCCCTCAGCTGGATCCATCCTGACAGCTTACGAATGAAAGCCTCCCAAAAATCAAAGTCAATCCTCTGAGCTATTCAGTCCCTTGAAACAAATATTTCATGTGGAATAAACTGAATATTAACGACTCTGATGAGAAGACAAACCTTTGTTATCCTCTCTGCTGTTTTATCTTTTGTCTCTGCTTTTGCTCAGAGTGGGTAGTCTTCTCTTGGGTTGCAGCTCTCTGTTTGGGTTGAACTCCAGATTCCATGTAGGCATTTCAGTATTGTCCTACTGCTCTTCCTGCTCTTCTTTGGCTTAACTGCTAAAACAGAATAAAGGGCCTTTGGGCTCTGGATCTTGCCAAGGACTGGATCCAGAACTACAAATTCTGGATGAGACATCTGTTGTGCTTCTGATCACCTCAGTGCTGGAGCCTGTTGTATTACAGCTGTAGTTCATAAACTCAGTCCTTTAAGGCAAAATATCAGTGAATGTCTTTATTCACACAGGCTTCCAGGTGTTGTATCAAAGATTAGGGCCAGTAGTTTCCATGCAAATAAGTAGAGAGAGGAACGCATACCTCTGCTTAGACCTTAAAGGGATACTGTCAATGCAGGGTTTGTTTCCAGGCTTTATTTTAAAAATAATAATAAATATTGAGTGTTGATAGGGGACCCAGATACTTTATTTGAAGGGGTTTGTATTTTGTGGTTGAGGTTTATATGTGTGTTTATCAGAGAAAGTGAAAACAGGCTAGGAAAGAACAGGCAAAATGAATATAAATGAGGTATTTCCAAATCTATGAAACCTGCTTACTTTTCCTCTCTGCTTTTGGTGGTAGCATCTGGAAGTAGTGGATTCAATAGTTCCAGGATTCCAAGTAGTCCTTCTAATATCTGCCCCATATTTGTGCAAAAGGCAGGGAAAAGATTCGGTTTACACCTCAGGTGCAGGTACATCCCAAATCTGTCAACATAAAATGCCTGGGAATACACCAGTGTGAAGTGCAGCACCATGCACCCAGCAAAAGGCTATTTTATGTGCACCAGCTCAGGACATCCCCCATGTGAAGAGTCCTCGGTCAACTCTTTTTCATAGATTAACAGACTTAAAATGCACAGCCAGAAATCAGCATGTCAGTGGAAGAGGTGCTTCCTCTGTGTGTGGATGAGTGTGTAAATGTGGATTATTATTTTTAGGGATTTTTTTTTTTTTTTTTAACACTTTGGAGAAAAATTAGCATCCTTACTGAAGCCTCATGTGAAAATGGCATTAGTAGCTGTAGGCTCATCTTCATGTCAGTAAGACTTGAATTGGCATAAATAAAACACCTCTTTCAGGAGAATGTTGTGTTTCTAATTAAAAGAAAAAATCAAGACAGAGGCATTTTTTTAACAGTAGGGAATGCAGTGGGTACCTGTGTTATGAACAACTCAAGGAAGATGCTTCCTTTTTTGGAGGCTTTTTGTATCCAAATGAAGGCAAGGAGAGATTTGCAATTTATATATTGTTTTACACTTTGTTTCTTTATAACGTACGAGGATTGTGCATCATAACTTCCTGCACCGTCACTCATTTCCTCCAGCACGCGTTTGGCTGTGCTGCAGAAGCCAGCATCCCTGTTGCCGGACCACAGTACTAGCAGAGTTTTTCTGACCTGGAACTCAACCAGAGACAGCAATTGCCCCGTAAATACGGTCTGTCACGGTTGCATTTGCTCTCAGAAGGGCTTCTCCCTCCCCAAGAGTTACTGCTCACCTGACTTGGAATGTCTGAATTCCCTGGTGACAGTTGGCGTCATTAGGGGTTTCCTCCATGATCTGGAAGGTAATCCCCAGGTGTGGTAGGCAGTGTTGACATAAGCAGCTTGAAGCCCCAGTTCTGGCCAAGTAGAGGATGAATCTTTAATGCCTTCTGCCTGAGCTGCATTGCGTTTTCATGCATCATGGAAAGTGCTGCATTCAATCTTTATTTAGGTTTTCTTATCGGATATGAAACGAGCTGATGGCAAAATCTGCAGTTACTTCAGATTTTTAAATGATGGAGATAGATGGCTGAAATCTTCTGTCATTTGACATGATTTTTACCCATACGTTTTTGTGCCCCAGCAGAAATGATAGGAATTCAGATGGTAATGAGGTGGCATCCAGATGCACGGCACACGCACATACACACAAAATACTGATTTAAATGTGTCCTGACAAGCTGGTCAGGCAGCAATCTGAAGGAAAAGAAACTTCTGAAGTGAAAGAGAAATAATGACAATAATGAAGAGGCAGTACATTGATTTTAATACGTAGCAGCAGTATGAAGATCTGGGTCTGATGAATCAGAAGGGGGAAGCTGGCACAGGAGCCTGCTGTGATTTGTTGCATACATTTGTTTCCATTTTTATCCATTAGTAGCACTGTGAGTTCGGATGCAGCTGAGAGGTCGGGTATGGGGGAGTGGGGGGAGGGGAACTTGGGCTGTTAAAGCTTTGATAGGTGCTGAATTTATATCAGCTAGCTTTCTAATTTCCTGTTAAAATGCCCGGGCCCCTTCCTCCGTGCCTTATTTTAAAAATAAATAAATGGCATTGTTACCATCCTGTTTCCGCATTCCAAGCGGCAGCTTGGGAGTATTTCCATCACCTCAACAGTTTTATGGACCTTTCCGGTAAGGCAGCAGGTCTTGGAGGTTGGTGCAGTACCATTAGCATATGCCTCTGCGAAATATTTCATCCTTTTGTGACTCCCTTTTGATCAATTAAGTTTATGTAGCTCTTTCCAAGGAAGTTCATAGAGAGAATCTAATGCGCAGCCTTCTCTTTGTGGTACCAAGTTTATTTTCACTGCTGAAGTGCAGCAGCTGGCATGATGCAAACCTAAATGTATGTTGGGGGGGGGGGGGGAGTAAGTGCATTACAGCGATTGCTGTGCAAACCAGTTTTCATAACCCCTGTGACACGTGAACAAATACGATGAAATTAGAGTGTACAGTATTGCCAACTTTCTGTCTCTGGCTGTGAACACAGTGATCTCTGCTGTCTATAGATACAACCTGTTTGTGCTCATCCAGGTAGACACTTAACTTACGTTTGAATGGAAAGCTCGTGACATGCCACAGAATACATTAATACATGCATTTTAAAAAAGGAGAGGAAAATAAAAAGAGAGAAGTGCCTTTGGCCACAGTCTTCTATTTAGTTTAGTGCTGGCTTCTATAAAATTTCAGTAATGAAATAAATATTGAATAAACATTAAAGAGGGAGAGGGATTTCAGGTTTTTAAAGGTAACGTGACCATAGTTAATAAGCAGTATAGATTTGTAAATAATAAACTCCATCACAGTTTGGAATATAATACAGTTGTTGGAAGAAATACTAGTGCTTGATGCAATACTTCAGGATGTTTGTGGATCGTTTGAAGCATTCAGCGAGTTTTAAACGCTCATGGTCTAACAAGGGAAAAATACCTCAAAATGAGTTGGCTGAGAAACACCTCCAGGAGTTGACTCAAGGCTAGCGAAGGCAGTAGTGACTTAACAACCTTGTTAACTGTTGATAAAATTAGCAGATAAAATTAGATCAGGAGACCTACATAGTAATAAGAGTAGAGATGTGTTTAACTAGTCTTTACAACAACTAGAAATGTGTAATATGCAGAAGAATGTTGTATGACATGGCAAATAAATGCACCTATGGGTAAATAATCCAAGATACGATGATATTCTATGAATGGAAAGCTGGGAAAACAGTGGTGCCTAGAGGGACTGGCACATGTGGACAAATGGCAGCTGTTTGCTGCAGACTAATATCAGTAATACTTGCAAAAAGGATTTACTGATGTTGTAATAAGAAAGGGCATGTCACATGCACAGGAAAGTAACTACCTCTACTTAAATGTCTGTTGGACTGCACCAATACTAATAAATTAAATTATGGCTGCTTCTCATACTGAAACACAGGAGCAAACAAAGGGTTCAGTAAAATCAGCAGATGGATTTCAGACCTGGGTTATGAGAAAAGATAAAATTTATGTGTAGCATATTTGTATCCAATGGATAATTATTAGAAGAGTCCAGTTATTTATGGAGAGGGGAGAAAAGTCTTATGGGAAATTTTGAAAGGCCACAATAGTTGCAGAAAAGTGGAAAAATAAGGAGCAAATTACAGAAATGTTCACTGAGATTTATTGAATCATGTGAAACGTCTTTGAAAAGGCTTTTGAGTGTGTAGCACACTGAAGCAAAGTGGCAGCGTTCAGAGCAGCACTGGGGTGGCAGAGGTGGGCAGTGGCTGGTGAGCCCGTCTGTCCCCTCTGAGCCCTGGCAGCTGTCTGGGACATTTGGACCAGCCCAGGCTGTGACTCTTCTGAAGCCCCTAAAGTTAGGCTGAGAGCTTTGGACTTGTGAGGAATTCAAGGTGGGGTTGTTTGTGCTTTTAAAAGTACGTGCAAGTTCCAGGCAAAATTACTAGTTGGCTAGTGGAAATGTAACACAGAACTTGAAGTTTGATGTCTGTTGATAATCTATTAATTCATACCTGAGAGTGCAAAAGAAATGGGTGACAGGTTTTTTTGTGTAAGAATGTTGAACTATTAGAAAAATAATTAAAACAATTACTTGTTACTACTAATCTGATTGTTTACAAGTGATAAATTTACAACAATACAGGAAGAATTTGTTCTTTATAGAAAGATATCCAGGGCTTTGTTTTTTTTCAGTTATCCTTATATTTTTCCAAGAGTAACATTTGTTTTGCTGACTGGTATATTTTAGTTTTCTGTTGGGCTGTTCATCGTTTTACAGTGCATTGGTTTAACTCTGTATTTAGCTGTTCCCTGTTTGTTATAAATCATTATTGTATATGATGTTATGTTTACCTTAGGAGATTGCAGGATTTCTCTGATTTGGAAAAAAAAGGGGGGGGGGAGCTGATAAATACAGACTTTTAAGTGTTAATGTTATCTGGCCAAGCTTTGCACTTTTTTGAGAGGAGGTATTAAAAGTGTGACAGATACCGGTGGGACAGCACTAAAACACTAATGATCCATGGAGGAATGACACTAAAACAAGCTTGAGCTTATTCGCTTTTGAGACTTACCTTGCAAATACTTCAACCCCTTCCCAAGGAACCTTTCCTCCGTTTGTTTTGTTAACTGTTCCCCAAGAGCAAAGCATGGTGATAATTTCCTTTGAGTCATACATGTTAGAGATGTTCTCTTTTCCTGATGTAAATATTGTGCTTTGTGCCACTTCTCATCTGCGTGTTTGCTGTCTGTTTCTGTGGATCCTGTCCTTTCTTTTACAGCATAATGGAAGGGATGTGTGGAGGTGAGGATGGTGTGCGACAGGGTTTCCCTGCTCTTGAAGTGTTGGCACTCTGAGATTGTGCAGCAGTTTTGGAGCATAATAGGACAGGTTTTATAACACATTAGGAATTCTGATTATAAGATCTTTATCTGAGTGTTAATTACATATTTGATAAAACATGTTCTGTAGCTAGTCCTGTGTTTTAATATTTTATTTGTACAAGTTTCACCATTGGGCAGACCTGATTAGTATTTTAAGGATGAAAATAGCCTGAAGACTCTTTTAGTCCAATTTTAAA
Source organism: Microhierax caerulescens (assembly GCA_035590215.1). Classification (NCBI taxonomy): domain Eukaryota; kingdom Metazoa; phylum Chordata; class Aves; order Falconiformes; family Falconidae; genus Microhierax; species Microhierax caerulescens. The sequence continues at coordinate 56,494,894 of JAVJGJ010000057.1, read as the reverse complement.
TGGTGTCCATTTCTTTTATTCAAAGCAGTATTTGAAGTAGATGCAGACAGCAGGAGGCCATCACAACCTCATCTTTTGTTTATACGCTTTTTAAGGCAAAAGATATGTAAGATGTTTAGTTATCCCCTGTGTAAGCAAGATGTGGCATCCAGAGTATTATTGTTAGAGCAAGTCCACTAAATTGACGTTTTGCAAAAATATCTGTTCAGAAAGGCAAGCAGGCAGTGGCTCTTCAGAGAACCGTTTTGATGGTTTTATCCATCAGTAGATCTTCCCATCAGAAGGTGGTGATTAATTTGAATTATACTGGCTTAGAGTTCCAACCATTTATTTGCTTTGCCTGTGCAACTTTTTGTTTTCTCCCTTGTCTGTGATGTGGGAAGTGATGGAGGAGCTCTGGAGCCCTCAGCACGTCCTTCCTATGATAGCTCTTAGGCACTGTGTAATCAGGTCACTGTCCAAACTCTTCCAATATGGTATTATGCTTGCTGAGTCTGCATGAGGCGTTTTGATTGTTCAGATCACTTTTGGTACTCTTCTCTGCACTCTGTCCAGTTTTTCAACCTTTTAAAAACAAACAGACAAATCCTAACTGAGCAAAACCTGGCACAGATCCCGGAGTTGAATATTGGGTTCTAGTATAGGTCTCCCTACATAAGGCCAGTAGTGATCTGTTCACTATTTGTACACAAATTTCCCCCATTTATACAAGCAATGATTGCATTAAACCTGTTCTTGCAGTTGCTGTTCATTTACTTACCTTGAATGGTCTGCTCAGTCATTTTCGGAGTCATCGTATTCTAGGATATGCTCCCTAGTGCTTCAGGTGTGGTCTGAGTTCCTTGTTCTTACGTCTTGTATTTGGATGCTTAATGGCGTGTCTTTTCACTAAACTACTATGATAAAAGTATTTGGTAACATTTAGAGTTTTTTTACAGCGTGCAGCACTGGGAGATACCCAGGCTAGCTCTTGTTTGGCTGCCAGACAGAGTCTGGCTGTAGTAACACAGAATTAGTTGAGACTAACTCGCTTTATTTCCGAGTCCTGAGCTGGGCTGGTGAATTCAAAGTGTACTGCGCTCTGTGGTGCAGCAGTCCTGGCAGGATGTGGGTATCTGCAGTGGAAGAGCACACAGGTCTCAATAGGTCTCAGTTCTTATTTCTTAGTAGTGATTGTTGCTTAGTGGTTTAAACGCCTTTTAAACAATTACAGTTCAAATGGTGATCCAGAATGCCTTAATTAATCATTAATTCAATTTTAAAAATTGTCACCTAAACCAACGGCTTGGGATTTAAAGTCTGTACAGAAGTGTCAGTGATAATGGCCCTATGCTGTGACATGCTGATGTACGATGATACCACACTCTTTCTGAGTCTGTGAACGCTGATGTATTTGCACAGAAACTTCAGGGATGTGCCCTCTTAAATAGGTTTGTAGTTTCAGAAGATGCCAGAGATGCGGATGCTGGGCTTCAGTCTATAGGGTGTCGACATTGCTGGGCTCAGGAGGCCGCAGAACATGTGGACTCAACCTTGTAAAATGTCATCAGCCACAGCTGTACCCCCACTGGTGAGGTGTAGTCGTGCCCCCAGGTGACAGTAGGGGAGCAGATCATGTTCATGCTTCATAAGGATCCAGGGAGGCACAGAAGGACCTTTTGACTTGGCGGGAAGATTCCCTTCGTCACCCCAACTCTGCTGTGTCTTTCCTGTTCCCTGTGTGTTAAACCAGACAACAGTAACAGACCACTGTGCTTTTCATTCTTCCTTAATGATGGATGGTTGTCAGTCCTCAGAAGACGGTGACATTTCCAAATGAGTCAAATTTTGTATCATCAAATGAAAAATTCCCGGAAGGTATGCAGGGCAAGTCTGGGGTGGATCGTGCTGTAGTGTGACCTCCAAGCCTTTGCACAGTCTGCACACGGAGACCTAGTGTGTATGTTGCAGATAAATGGATCAAAAGGTAGTGACCATTTCTTCTTGCAGAGATCAACAAACTACAGGGTTCATACCACAAGCCTACAGCAGCACTAGAATGACATCAGTCCTGTTAGGAAATTGTCAAACTTCACCCAAAGGTTGCTCAGTATCTATCCATCTGCTTCCAGGGTGGTACCCCCTTGTGTGTCTGGTGTCACTGTGTAAAACGGCTTGCACAGGGACAGGACAGTGGTGCACAAGTTTGGCAATTAGAGTAAAATGTGCCCCTGCCAGCAAGTTAACAGCTCTATCCAATAAGTACGTTGTAATCAGGGAGAGTCAGCACACATTGTTCAAACTGGAATATTATTTTTTTCTTTCCCCTGTTGCTTGCTTTTCCCTGTCGTGTATGTCTGGTCTGTTTTTCTGCATTTTCCATTTGCCTCTGGTTTTCAGGCACACCAGTTCTACTTCTGGGATGAATAGTTGATGTGGCCTGGGGAGCTGCAGTGGTCAGTGCCAGCTGGCCGGCTGTTGCTCACACCACAGGCAAACATGCAGTGTGTACCTGATACCAGTACAGATAACCCACTCTGTTTTGGAAAAACAGCTGCTACCGTGTCTTCCTGCAGCTTGCACGCAGGTAGGAACACAACTGTGTTTATCAGTGAATTTGTCTTGCAGAGGCTTGGAGGTATCGCTGGTTGAAACTCTGCTTGTGCCATCCCTTCTACTACTATTTAATCTACTCTTGTAGTAGATTAAATGACCTTACATTATATTCAAGACTCATCCCTCCAAACACACATTTTATTTTCTACTGTGATATTCCAATTTCACGGCTGCTAAATAGGTTGATAAAAATATGGAAAGAAAGCAGTATAGCTAGAGAGAGGTATAATTATTCCACTTTTGTTCAAGTGGTTTCAGTGGAGTCATAATCTTTTTTTGTTTTCAAATGAGTCGAACCAGCTGTTTTCTGCTACGTGTAAGATATTGTCCCCGCTTCCAATACGATAATTCTGAGGAAATGCTTAGCTTTGTTTTGTTAAAGACTGATATAGCAGTAGGAAGGTCATCATTTTGATTAATTGAAAAAGCCTCTGCAAAGTACAAAGCCTTACAGAAATCGTAATTACAGGAGTCTTTAACCATGTAGTACAGCATGTGGAAGCTACTTGTAAGACAGAGTCATCCTTTAGTTTTGAGATTACATTAAATCCCAGAGCCTGTAATTATATGCATGTTGCTGGCAGGAGCCTGCGCTGGGCTGGTTGTGGTCACTGAACGGGGTTGTTACTTGTTGTTTCTCTCCACGAGACCTACAGGCATCCTGGAAGGCGCAGTACCGGTGGTGGTACCTAGTCCTTTCACTGCTGCTGCCGGGAGAACAGACAAACTACAGTGGTTTATTTCGTTATGTTTTGAAAAATTATAGGTTCTTTACTAATTGCCGGTTCTGAAGAGGACAAATTACTAGTAATGCTCCAGAAAGTAAGCACTCTTTTCTGTCGTCGTAAGCCAAACCAAAGGAAGGGTACAGATACATGTACATACTAGAAATGGAGTGATACCTGAAATGGGTCACAAGCTATTGGTTTCATGAAGAGACTTCTTTCTGAATTAAATCTCAGGTAGCTGTGGCTGTGGTTGAAATTACCTTTGAGAGACTGCAACAGACTTGTGCTACTAAAAGTTTCTGATTTTTGTAGTACGTATGGCATCTTCATATTTTACAATTGTCTTAAGTCCCTAATTATTTTTAAACACAGATTTGGAGCTAGGAAAACTTGGGAAAACGTGAACAGCATGTTTTGCCAGCAACTGAAATGAGGTTTGGAATGAAAAGTCAGTTGCGCTCCATATCTCAAAGGTCTTTTGAGGACAGTTTCTCCAGCAGGGAACATCTCTCAACCTTCGTATATCAATACAGTTTCACTGAAAAGGACAGTTTTAATTTTTGCCAGTTATTGATATGGACTGGTAAGATTTTTTGAAGCCCTGATGTGGGATCACTGTGAAGGATAATGTAGGGAATGCTCTTTCTTACATTATGCTAGAGGACAGTACTAGAGAGTTATTTTAATATTAAAAAAGGTGTATTTATTCTGTTTCCTTTAATACTACATTGCAAATATTTGAAAATACATCATTAAATCAGATTTCCAAAGAAATCAATTAAAATGCGATTGTTTGTTGTATTATAAAAAGCTTTAACAAAAAGCCATCTCACAACTTGGCAATATTGACTGATTTTACCAGTTGTTTAATACCTGCCAGTTCAAAAAGGCTAACATTGCTTGAAGTCAGTAAGGATTTATTTTTTTTTCTATCCAGAAAGTCCCTGAATTATTTTTTGCTAATCTGTTTCTAGGCAATCAAGGTACTGTATTTATATGGTGCCGCAGCAATCGTGTTTTGGCATCAACTTGGATCATTAATAGATTTATTCTCATCATCTGTTACCACCTTCAGCACGCACATATCCTTGCTTTCCGACATGCTGCACTTTCTATGTGAAATGTTCTCCAGCAATGATCTTCTGAGGTCAGAGCACCTTTTATGACTTTAATTGACCTGTAAAGCGTTCTGCTGCAGTGTCTGTGTGAAATTGCCCAACAGTGTTGCAGAAGTGGTTAACGTAGCTAGAAAATAACTGCTGTAGTTGATTTAATAAAAATGTAAATTTACAAGACCCTCCAAATTACACGAAGCTGACAACTTGTCTGCACTGATAATCTAAGCACTGGGGAATACAGAGTGGTTTCATTGCACTTTCCTTTTTTTATTCCCTCTCCCTGTAGTGAAGGGGGATCTTTGTGATAGAGCAGTATCAGTTGCAAAGTGTGGGATTGAGTGAGTCTGCTGCTGCATGGGAATACAGCTCTTCTCTTTGGGATGAAAGACGTTCAAATTTTGTTTTGTTAAACCTGAGATTCTTGGTTTTGTGTCTTTTTCTTGATTGATATAAAAGGTATCAAATACAACGGTGGAAATGTTTCAGTTTTCAAAACAGAAGTATCCATACAGTCGTTTGTTATTTTCAGAGGTAAATTAGTTCTCTTTTTGCTTAAAAATCTGACTTTTGAATGATGTGATAGGTGACAGCAGAGTCTTTTAAAATGATGGAGCATAATATTTTGTACAAAATCTTAATGCATTCAGACTTCATAATATTTCATTTTGATTTTCTTACGTGGGTTGATCCACTAGATATCATTGTGTCTTCCTGACACATGAAACATTAGATCTTCTCTGTCTTTCTGGCTGCCTTAATGTTTTCTGAAGCTGTAGTTTGAATACATGCCTGTCTTCATCGAACCCCATGGGTTGGCTGTTTTTGAAAGGTCCGCATCTTTGGTGTACGTCGTTACGACCAAGTGAGTAGTCTGCGGTCCATCCACTTCGAAGTGGTGACACATACTTGACCTGTAAAGAAAAACAGGAGCATGTGACAACCAAAACCAGTTATGGCAGCTCATGTGGACAAATCCCCCCTAATGTAATATAAGGGAGGGGGCTGTAACTGGTCTGAAGATGCTGCTCAGTTGGTGTGTGAAAGGGAATATTTATACAGCGTGTGAGTGGAATTTGACCAAGAAGTATCCTCTGGGTGTATATATTTCTATGAAGTGCAAGGGTGTGAATATCGGAGTCATGTTTTCTGGATAAAAACTGCATTTTTGGCAAATGTAGTTTTATTATCCCAAACACTTTGATATTTTGCAGGATTTGTATTCTTCATTGAATACTGTATTTTCACAGAAATTTCCTGATTCTATCTAAAAGTCACACTATATAAAGGTTATAATTTTCAATTTAATTTATAGAAATTTCATCACATAATTTCTTTTATCCTGCAGAGAAGTGTAATAGATCTTAACTTTTTTGGATTCATTTTTTCAGCTAATGTGATCTGACAAGATTAACCAGAAAATGGTATTAAATGGGATATATGTATATTATACAGTCTGTCTTATCATATGGAAATATAAGCTTCTTTCATCTAGTGACCTTCTACTGAGCATTTATGAATACAAATGGAGTTCAGAAAATATTTGTGTTATATATTATTCTAGAGTTCATAAATAACCGTTCAGACTACTGAAGAAAAAAAATGAGTGCAGCAATAAGTGATACAAAACCATGTTGCTGTCCAAAAGGATCAAAATGAGAAGAGATTTTTACAGATGAGCCCAGAGAAAATAGTAATAAAATTTGTAGCTCTGTTAATTAATAAGGAAAAGATGTAATTAGTAAAGACTTAAACCTGTGTTATATAGGGTATAAATTGGTTTTCCGTGTGTGTGAAGGTTTTCGATCTCCTAATATTACATTACCTATTGCACCTACCCACCCACCCCTCCTTCTCCCCC
>JAVJGJ010000057.1:56477863-56488495 GCA_035590215.1 Microhierax caerulescens | reverse complement strand
TCGCCCCCCCCCCCCCTTTTTTTTTTTTACCTGCTACCCCATTTTTTCTCCTGAACAACGAGTTGAGTCCATCTGCAGAGCTGAATGGCTGACACCTCAGAAAATGATGGCTGATTTCTGGAAAGTTGAGACATTTAATCATCACAAAATCCTTAATTTAGTCAAAAAGTATATTCTGAACAGTTGAGAATACTTGAGGTATGCTTAAATTCAATTCAGAAGCAGGACTTTAGGCAAGAACAGTTCTGGCAATCCTGATGATCGCTGTCCTGCAAGAAGGTAGTAAAACCATGTGCATCTTGGTGAATATTTTACAAATTGTTGCAATAACTGTATTACTTTTCTTGAACTACCAAAAACCTGGAAAAAACTCTGCAGTATATACATTATATTGTCACATTCAGTACTGTACTTGAAGTATGAAATTTTTGTCTTAGGAAATCTTTTTAAGGAATTCAGGTCTGCACGTGATGCAAGGACAGAAAAATTATCTTAAGAAACATAAGCGAAAAACAATCCTGTTGACTTGGTTGGAAGTGGTTATTGCTGTGCTTCAGCCTATTTAGCATGTGCATCAGTAATCTAGAAGAAGTAGTAAACAATAGTATAAGCTTTTTGGATCAAGGACTACATCTTTTCTCTGTTAGTAAAGCCTTATCTGACCCAAGGCGGCAGCTCATTTTGCATATGTATCACAGTTTCTGTATCGTTATTACAGTTTTATACATTTTTACATAATCCCATTGGGCTCAGCATGTCCTCACGGAAGGGCTTGATTTTTCTCCCGCATCTGAAGCTGTTTTTCACAGCCTCCTAGCTCCAGAAGTGTGCTCTTTTGCCTCTTCTGCCAAGGGGGCTGAAGCAGGGTAAGTCATGGCGTCAGATCACAGAGACAAAGAGAGAGCAGTTCTTTCTCACCGTGTTCTCTGTTGCCGTTCTCTGCACAGGAAAAGTACTGAAGGATGTCGAAGTTGCACTCTGAAGGAGAGAAGACAAAAGCAGACTCAAGTTGAGAGCTGCTCACCAAAACCACCTTCTTTGAAGGGCATGAGGAGCACTGCAGGTGCACCTCACCATGCTGCTGGAAGCTGATGAGAAGGTCCATTCTGAAAGAGGTGGGAGCGGAGACCTGTCTGCCTGATGTAGACGGTGCTGACCCCAGACTCTGCGCTGTCTTCCTTGTCTGTATTGACTGGGAAGAATCAAGCAACAAATGTTAGGGCAGCAAAGCGATCATCTTGCAGTATCTTCTGGTTAACCTTGAGATAAGGGGAGGTGTTTAAATGGGTCTGTCTGGGCACGACGAGATCTATGGCATCAAGGAGGAGCATCTGGCAGAAGAAAAGACAGTAATAAGGATTCTGGATGCTGGTCTGCAGGAAGGGAGTAGTGGGTTCAGGGCAGCTCCGGCATCTCAAACCTGAAAGAGCTGTGAGCAGAGGCTGTAGCCTTGTGGTGGTCTCTGGAACAGGTTTTCCAGTGGAGCAGCAAGGAAATTGTATACAGGGTGCTATTGATTGGTATCAGTGGTGTGGAGTCCTGTTACCTGAGCTGGGAGGTGGCAAGAAAGAACGGTGGCAACTGTTCTCCTCAAAAAGCATATCAGCAGGCAGAGTGCCACTTACTCTTCTCTTGGTTTCGTCTTTATGGGGGGATGACTGTACACAACTCCTCTCCCTTTTTCCCTTCGTGATAGTCCAAGATTTTCCATTTTCTTTCTGGACCACTGAATTACTCTGGCTTAAACCTCCACCTTCTTCCCATGGTTTCACCCCTGCTTGTGTGCCCTGGCCATCCCTGGCCAGAGGTCTGCAGCAGCAGGGTCAGAATGATTAGCCCATGGCTTCAGGTGCATCTGCTTTTCTGCTGGTTGGATTTTACAGCTGTTTGGTACAACAGCCGCTAAGAAGCGTTAACAAGGTTGGCGAACAGATGACTTTATTACCCCTATCTGGTTTTAATGACAACGAAATAAAATCAATTTTCACCGGGCCTGTCTGGGCAATTGCAATTGTGCTGATGGAATGTTTCACCCTGGCCTTGGAAATACAGCTGTTGCTGTAACCAATAAAACAAAAATAAGAAAAACAATCGCTGTAATAGTGCGTCGGAACATGGGAAGCCTGGAGCTCTTAATGCAGCATGGAGCAGGCAGGGAGAGAGAAACGGCACCAAGTGTGAAAGCTGTCCGTACCTCCTCCTGGCTTTCTGTAGCTGACTGTAGAAGATGCACACCCTAACACTGGGCCACAACAGTAAATATAGCAATGGATTAAAGGTGGCAGAAGATAAGCAGCAATTTTGTAAGCAAAGCAGGTGAATAGGACAAGAGTATATGAGGACAGTTTTAAATATATCACCAACGTGAAGCAGAAGTCTTGACAAAGAAATAATTATCTATTGTTTTAAAGGAGAGCATCTGATGCAGCACTTGGGTTTTGTGCATAAATCTGACCGGGCAAACTTTATGGCTTATTTTGGTTTGCTTGCTTGGTTTTTAGAGTGTTGGATTTGTCCTGTAGTAATTTCATAAAAGGTGGGATGGAGCTCTCGCTTAAGCAGTGTGCTCGACTTCATCGTTTCCTGAATGAATTGTAAAAGCAGGTTAATTTGCTGTCTGAATAGGCATAAGAGAACATAAAATTCCTGGTAGGCTGAAGAAATCTTACAAATGGTGCAGCGTTTGGCAAAATAAATTCGTGGGTGCACTAAAAGCTGCTCTCTTCTCTGGTGGGGGGGAGAAAATGTGATTCACTGTGTGCTTTCTATGCAGCATCATTTTACTTATTTTGGTGTGATCAAATGCTTGACGGTCCTGCCCACACACAACAATCCATCACTTCCCTCTGACTCTCTCCCTCCCCCTGTGGTCTGTGCTTCAATAGCTGTAATATACTTGTCTACAATTGTCAAAAAAGCTTTCCTGGTTATAAAATCAGGCTTTTTCTTTTCTTCTTCCCTACAGATCTGTAAGATTAAATCTTTAATGTGCTTTGATTAGAGTATTTTCCATTGGAAATAGGCTCCTTCTCCCCCAGAAGTAGGATGCCTGGTGGTTTTGTCCTATTTATCCAGAGGGAAGTGTAAGGGAAAGGAAAGATGTGAGAGAAGAGGAGAAAAATTGCCACGTCTGCTGAAACACAGGGCCCTTTGCCTGGCACAGCAACCATCCCTCTCCCTGCACCGTCAGGGAATGCAAGAGACTGGGGAAAGGCTCCCTCTGATATCTGCATCCCTGTGTGCAGCTGGATGCTTTCTAGCTTTTAAAGAAACAGTGCTTTTGGAGCCCTTCATCTGCTCATGCAGGTGGTGGTGGTGGTAGTAGTAGTGAATGACACAGCTTTGCCGGATGACACAGAGCTGATCCCTGCATCAGCCAAGAGGAATTAAGCTTTGTCACTCCCCGCTGGGGCTACCTTTGCCGGGTATGTGCGGGAGGAGGAATTCACAGGCTTCTGCTGCATTCACCCGAGCAGAGCCCTGAGCGTGCTTTGCCAGGGGAGGCAGGCAGCGAGAATGATAGCCGTCTCTTTTAAATGCCGCTGTCAAATCCTGAGAAGACTTGCTAAAGGTAACGTGTTTTCCTTCTTATTCATTCAGGGGCTCCGTTGCAGCCTTCCAGAGGCACAGCCTGATGTTTTTACTTTTAAATATGACCGTCCTTCCAGTTTACTGGCAGGCAACAAAGAACTCTGAATACAGAAAGGTGTAGGGGCTCTTTCAGTTAAAATCCTACGTGTCCCGTGCTGTGCTCCTGCTAGGAAGATAGGTTCCTGTTTTCCTCCTTTTTTTTTATTGCTAAAAGGAAGATTTTTTTTCCCCTAAGTGAAGTGCTAAAGTTATTGTGGGGTATAATTGTTTTGTATTTCTGCTAACCACTCAGAGGAGTCCCTCCTGGGTCAGTGCATGCTCTGCCTTACTGGGAACCACTGACAGTGATACTCAGGACCTATATCCAGGCTGAGTTTCTGTTGTTTAATGGCTTTCGTAAGCAATTTCTAGCGATGCTTTAGATGCCAGCAACTGTTGTATGTGATGAAGTATGGACAGCAGCATGTGTTTCTTAGGGCTGCACTCACATGTCACACTTGTGAAGTTAATTTGCCTGTTAGAGCAGTGTGCATTTTATGTTACTGTAAATCTTTGTAGCCTCTGGTCTTATTGCTCAGAACTTTAAAATACTACTTGTATCTTACTCTGAGTCCTGTGTGATTATTAAATCAGCTATGTGAAAACCTCTGTCTGGATAAGGTACCTTCCCTCTTCAGAAATGAGCATGTCTTAGTTTCTAAAAATAACTTAATTTCTTCTAAAAAAAAAATCTGTTCAGTTTGTTAATTTTTCCTTCTCAGTGTAAAAAGATTTGATTTGGGATTTTGGCTCATTTTTGTGGTGTAAACTTGCAACATTGTAGTAGCATTATGTGTCGGCAAACAAGAAGCTTCTGGTTTTTAGCTTGGGTACTGTGAAACATTTAATGGCCATTATTGTGCAGCTGGAAACACATCAGTATGTGAATGAAACTGTATCGGTCTAGCTTGAAAAAATCAGAATCCTTTGATTATTAGTGTAGCTCAGAATCGATTAGTATTTTATTTTGCAGAAGCGTGAAAGAGTAAGATGCTAATACTATGAGCCCAATAATGGAAAAAGAGCTTAATATCTCAATCGAACTTACAAAATGCATTTTCCTGTTCTTTAGACTGCTGTATAGGGCCACGTTGTTCAAAACATGTGAACTCAAATACTTATTAATCATCCCCTCCTCTGTAGATTTGCTTCTCTTTCAAATCTGTGCTGGGTAATGCTTGTTTTTTCTCCTTTGTGTAAAATGTTTCTATTTTGGTAGCTCTATTACACATTTATCAGGTTGGAAGTCAGCGTCGTCTTTTCCCGGTTTGAGTAGAGGAACCTTTTTGTCTGCTGATGTCTTTATAAGACAGATCTGGGCACTAATTTAGTGTCTCACTGATGAGAGTTGTTGCTCCACTTAAATACGGTTTCCCCGGGAATAATCAATATTCTTACACATCATAGCCATCTTCATGCTTTCACACTTCCACCGTTCAGCAGAATTCAGGGTAGTGGGTTTTTTCTCCTTTGAAATAATCTTAACTTCCTTTGAGACTCCTCACTCCTCCCACTCCCTCCCAGTAGGAACGAACCAGCATGATGCTATTGATTTTTTACATTAAAGATGTGTGTTTTATGCTTGTCTTACTATTAACAATTGATTTAAAAAAAAAAAAAAAAAAAAAGGCGATCTAGAGGTATGTTCATATATTTCTCTGTAATCCTTATGTTTGCCGGACTGGAGTTGCTGTCCTAAGCGATAGGCTCCTGAATTTGCACCATTTTGAGTAAAACCCGTGTTCTTTTAGCTAACTCCTCTGCATTCTGTGGCCTTGGGGTTTGCATCTCAGGCACCAGTTATGGACAGCTCAATACAATCAGGCTAACTAAGGACAGGGGTGGACCTTCACGTTTTTAGTGTGGCAGGACTTGTGCTACCAGCTGGTGGCAATTTCCTGCTGCTGCATCAGCCTGGAGGTCCCCTCCCCTTCTAGCTTGCTGGTCCTGAGGTTTGGTGCTTTCCTTGAACTCCTTTGCCCCAAAAGCAATTTTCCTTACGTTAGTACTTTCCCCCAGCCTGTCTCTGCCAGGGTCTTTTTCTTCTGTGCTGATGCTGTACCTTTGTGCAGTTTCCAAAAATAATTTCTTTACTTTTGGGCCCTGCTGTGGTAAAAAGAAACAGGTATGCTGCACACCTGATGAATGTCTTGTATTTTTGACAAATTATACACGTGTGTTTAATTGTACATCAAAAAGTGGAAATACCTGCTTTCCTTTTTTTGTGAATGTCATATGTCATACAAAGTAAGCTTGTAACTTCATTTGTTGATCTTTTAGATAAGGATGTAAAAAGAAATGCCTCAGTGAGCAACTGGAGACTGTCCAAAAGCAATTCTTCACAACAGGGAGATGTTCAGGCAATATTCCATTTTACAACGATTACACTACTCTCTTCCTGTGCTTCATCTTAACCTTTCCAAGGAAAAAAAAAAAAAGCTGTGTCTCTTTGTATTGCTACACATGCTTATTTCGTCATTTTAAAATCTCCAGCAGGAAAATCAAGTCTTCTGAGCAATTTCAAGGCAAAAATACCCTATAGTTTTGGGCACACTCTCCAAAACCTGGTCAATGACCTACTGCTGCTCATCCTTCCTACAGCATGACAACACGTACCTCTCTTGTCCTCCACTCCAAGATCATCTCCACGTGGGAACACTGGTCTCCTCCTCTGTCCTCTGCTCTCAAACTTACACCAGTGGTAGGACACAGGCCCAATTGTAGAATCGCAGGGTGGTTTGGGGTCTGTGCCATCCATATAGGCTCTCTGGGTACAAGGGCCACTGCATCTGCTGAGGCTGCTGTACGCCAGGTCATCCTCTGTATTTCCGCTGTATCAACTACATCTCCTAGGGCAAATTGTGGCAAACAAGATGTGCATGATAGTTATTTTTTCAGTAAATTTAAAATACTGTGAGATTAGTTCCCTTAATGTGTATTACACTTCAGTTTTGTGAGTCTTTATTTTTGGAGGTCAGTCCATTTTCGGTAATGAAATTGCATGTTACCAAGCTCTAGGTAAAGCTCCATATTTGCATCCATTAAGAGGCAACTACGGAAGAAAAGTATTATTTTATTTGATGATGCAATTTGCAAGCAGGGTGCTGTGTGAGACCATTGTCTCATACATGCTGAGACATGGTTTGAATTTCAATCTAGTCTATCTAGTTAAGAACAACAAAAAAAAAAATCCTGTTTTCTACATCAGTGTGCTGTTTCCACACCAGTGTGATGTTTCTATGCTATTTTTCGTTTACTATTTTTTTTAATAACAGTTAAAATGTTCATGGTGGATGGGAGTTTGTGCTGTAGTTAACTGATTTCTTTCATGCATAAATCTCTCGTGCTTTTACCTTTGAGCTGAAATATTGCTGGCCTGATCTCTTTTTATCGTTGATTATCTATATTTTTTGGTGATATATATGCATATGTGTGTGTATGTATATATATTTTTAAGCAATGTTGCAAGTGGTTAAGCAGTTCTGAAAAGAAGTATCATCTCTACCATATTAGCTACTAAAATTTGTACTGAGAAGAGGGGGGGTTAATTTTTTTATCTCTTTCCTATCCCAAAAGAGCAAGGTAATCCAAAAGCTATATTAAGAATCTGTAGTAGTAGCCATTTTTATAGCTGTCCCTATAAGAAGTGTTGGGCTTAGAGAGAGTGGTAACACATTTGAACTAGTTGAGTATGAGGAAATGCCACATTTGAAGTTGTAAGCGCAACCACAAATCTGTTCTCTGTACAGCTGCTTGTGCTGTAGAATTTTTTTGTGTGGTGGAGAAATACTAGTTTTTTTTCCCCAAAATTTATTTCTGTAAGACCTTGGCCACTACTGAGCAGTATGCTGTGCATACCAAAAAGTCTGTGGTAATCACTTACATTGAATGTACCTGCTAAATCAGAATTGCACAATTTACAATAATTATGTTAAGTGTAGCAGTGTAGTACAATAGAGAAAAGTTGCTGAAATGTGTAAGCTGGTCAGGTTTACAGCTAAATTAACCACTTTATAGTTTAAAAATTGCCTTTCAAGCAGTGCATTACAGAGCCTTGGCGGTGGTTAATTTATGTACGGACATGTTCGGTTTTTTCCTTTATTAGCCCCAAGAACAGGTCTTCTAGGATGCTGTGTCTACTGCATAAAGTTGCATATAGAAATGTATCTCTTTCTGTGTTAGGGGCCCGAATGTATTTCTTAACATATCCAGATCAGTGACGTTATTTTGGATATTATTATAATGGAAGCAGAATAAGAGCACTCTGATAAAGATGTCAACTGCTGTTACACAGCACATAGTGTAAGGAGCTGAGTGGTCTGCCTTTCATCCATCAAAGCTTTATAGTGTATCTTCAGGATAATTCATCACCTTCTGCGCATACAGATCCTTTCTGCAGACGCAGATTTTTATGCTCCCAGTATGTTTCCAATACAGTGAAATAAAGCAAGCCTAAAATGCGGGATAGTGCACTCCAGTTTACAAGATGATCGGTTATCTAAACACTGTTTAGGGGCCTAAAGCATCAAAGGATGAATTCTGAACGTAACTGAATGTAGGTTATACTTTGCTTTGTCCAAAAGCAACTACAAGAAGAGCAAACCCAGAAATTTTTTTTGAAGGCATGAAATTAAAATGGTGCCTTGACAAAGAGGCTGTATAGTATTTTATTACAAACTTTCCAGTGTTCCAGAATAATGAGCCCTGGTTGTGACAGCAAGTTGCCAGCTGGTATATTATTTTAATAGTAATTCTAACTATGTGGTCTTTTTTTTGTCATTAAGTTGTTTATAAAAATACAAATTTACAGTAAAAGAAATGAGTCAACAGCTGGCTTTGAAGTAAGAATCACAAGTAACAATATCTGTAGGGACTTTTGAACATAGGTTAGTTCCCTGTGAGTTCTGAACATTCAGAAAACTTAAGTGTGCTGACAAGTTCTATGAATAGGCAGTCAACATGAATTTGCTGGTTTTGTGCATTCAGTTGGGATTTTAGAAGTATGCTTTGAGGTTTTTCATACTCAAGATGTTGTTATCCAAGTTGTCCAGATCCCTAATTTTTTTTGATTGTATTTCTAAAACTGAATTATGTGTTTCTTCTGACTTAGTAGCAGACCACAGGGAAGGAAGAAAGAGTGGAAGCAAAATCTAGACACCCTTCTGTTAGCATTCGGGAGCTTTAGGACCACCTCCAGAGATGCAGCCCTTCCTTAGCAGGAGCCATTAGCACATACTTCATGAGAAGATAGGAGAGAGTCCACAGGGGAGAGCTGTAGACCCCTATGTCAGCAAGGGAAGTTTTGACGCTGCTGGTAGTGCTTGTAATGAAGTAAATATAATTAAAAAAAAAAAAAATCCCATTCCTTGGGACTTGGATTTTTTTTTTGTTTGTATTTAAAAAAAAAACCCAACCCATAATATATTCTATTGTGAGACTGTCAGATAAGAAAATGAAGGCAGAGATTGGCCATGACCTGCCGTGTGTCACCCAGCTGGTCTGTGGCTGTCTAAGGTACAACCCCCTCCCTCCTTTCTTCTCTTTCTGCATCGCCGGTTGTGAACAGTTACTGAAGTTGGCAAAGTATGAGAGAGCAGAGCAGGCTGCATGACTTTTTCCCTTCTAGATTTTTCACCCATCCTGTCTGTTTTATTTGCACTTAAACCAATCCTGGCTAAAGGCACTTTTAAGATTGCTTCGAAATGGTAGAGTGCCTGTGTTACAATCGCTTAAGGGGAGGGAGAGATATTAATATTTGTTAAAAAGATGTTCCTTTTGTAATTGCTGTTTAGGCTTTCCAGCACCATGTATGTGTAGCACAAAAGAGGCATATTTATTTTATTTAATGAGTATTAGTAGTTTGCAACATTGTCTTTTTGTTCAAAGGATTTCTTTGAATGCATTGTTGTAAGAAGCAATGAAGTGAGGAGAAAAGATTTTCCTTTCTGCAGCAAGCTGATCACAGTTCACAAGTTCAAGCAATATTTCTTCACTGCTAATATATTCAAGAACTGGCAAACTCTTTATTAATTATTCAGGATGATCTAAATCACAGCAGCATACTAACCAATCTGTGTGAAAGTTTGAGAGAAAAGAGAGGCATAAAAATACTTCCCAAATCGAGCATGTACTACTTAAAGTAGGAGCACTGCTGCAGCCCTGATGGTCTGAGAATGTGTGTATAGCTGGAGTTCTGCAGAGAAATTATCTCTGGCTTAGATAAGGTGGTATAATCGCCTGCAGGCGCCTGTAAGTTGTGAAGAGAAAGCCAAGCAGTCATATAAAGTGATTGTGAGTGTTCATTAGCTATCTGATATCTATCAGCTATTAGTAGCTGGTATATGATATGTCAGCTCTGGTACCTGTTGCAGCTGTAAGATGTAGGGAGTGTGTGTTTTTCCCAGTGTGTGTGTTCTTTTGGGAGCTGGGTGGGTTATAGCCTGGTTCCTGCTGAACTTCTTGCACGGGAGTTCAGCAAGTGTCCTGGACTTGTGCCTTGTCCCTAGCTGCGTGACAGGGATAGCAGTACTTCTCTCTTCAGAGAGTACTTCAGTACTTCAGAGAAGCAGTACTTCTCTGAAGAAGTACTTCTTCAGAACATATATTCTGAGTAAAATGAAAGAAAAAGGATTATTATGTAGTAGTTTGTAGGCTCTCTAAATATTAAAGTTTAATTGAAATAGTTTATTGATAAGTGGTGCCAGTTTTAATATGAATGCAGGTGAGACATTTGAGCTGTAAATAATGAAACCCTAGGCTGGCTTATGGATGGGGTGTTGCACAAACATCTTTCTGACTGTTACCGTTGCTGCAGGATAGAAGTGTTGCAAATGTTTCATGAGTTTATCTTGTTCGTATCTCTGTGGGCATATTGCTGTGTGGTGTGGTCGGCACGCTGGAGGGAAGGGATGCCATCCAGAGAGACCTTGACAGGTGGGCCTGTGAGAACTTAATGAAGTTCAACCAGGCCAAGTGCAAGGTTCTGCATGTGGGTCAGGGCAA
>JAVJGJ010000057.1:56449906-56477763 GCA_035590215.1 Microhierax caerulescens | reverse complement strand
CACAAAGGTGTTTTGGCCTATTGTGCCAAACCCTGTCAAAGGGAATACTTGTGCAGGAACCTCTGGTAATGCATAAAATTGTGACTTACAGCAGGAATAAGCAGCAGACTTACTCCTCTCAGCAGGAATAAGCAGCGGACTTACTCCTCTCAGCAGATGTTTTCTCCTCAAGTAAAAGCCTAGCTCCATTGTGTTCTCCCAGAAGTAACAAGCCCTTTCTTTTGGGGTTCTTCTCTGAGAAAGGCCAGCAATACCCAGAACAGCTGCCAAACACTGCCTGGTGACACTCCAGTCTCTCCAAGAAAGGGCTCTGTGAAGTTATGGGTAGTCTTTATGTCCAGTCTTTTGATCTTTAATGTTATCCTTGTAAATATCTGTCTTTTTCAGGTAAGAGGAGGTGTAACAGTACTCCTGAAGCCTGCTTATTTTCTACAGCCACTAAAAATTTGTCTTTTAAGTGTATACTGTTATAATCTAATAAAACAGTCCTCCCATGTAGGGATTAACACATGAAACTCAGAATTTCACTGAAGCAGTTACTGAATTTGTTTTGGATATTGGTTTATGTTTTGTGGGGAGGGGGATTTTCAGTATGTACCTTTCTTATATACTTTCACTAATCAAAGACACAAAATAAAAAAAAAAAATCAAAACACTTCAGAAGTCCAAACATACTTGGATTACTGCTGTGTCCAAATACTGTAGGATACTGTAAATACTTCAAAAATTTGGAAAACCTGTATGCCTGCTGAATAAAATCAAGTTAAACCAACACACACTACTAACAGCACGTCTAGGTCAGAGAATGTGCCATATATGAATTACATGCTTTAAAATTGATAATACCTTGTTGGTGGGGGGTGCTTCATTGTTCCCCACAGCATAAACTGGAAATATTCGTCACCTTTTCCCCACCTTCTGCTTTCATTTTTTCTGCTAGCCATTGCCATATCTGACTTACTTTGGATCTCCAAGCCATTTTTGTTTGTTTATACTCTTCTCAGAAAAGCCATCTGGTAAGCTAGGAAGTGCTGGAAACTCTCTCTAGGGATAATTTGGAGAAGGTATGACCACAAGGTCCTTGCTGTTGAAGAATTCTGAATGAAATTCTGTTTTTACCACTGCTTTCCCAGACAAAGTTTGGGATATTTTTACTTCTTTTTAATGATATATTTGCATGTGTACAGTGGCAAATGGGTGTTATTTATATAAGTCCCAGTTTTAAGGCTTGCTACAAGACAAGAGTTTGTCTTCCATAACATTGATAAATTTGTTTAGATGCCCAGGTGCCCTCTGGCATAGGTATATTATGCCTATGCATGGTGGAAGCCATGCAACTCAAGAATCTCATGACCATTAATTTTTATAAAAAATTGTATATAGCTTCTGGTATGAATGTGCTTAAGGAAGTTTAGAGTACATTTCTACATTTATCTTAACAACTGTAAAGATCACGCAGATTTTCAGATGTAAAACATTTTTCAATTTTCAAATGTAAAACATCCTCCATTCATGGAAGGAAATGGGACCAGGTTAGAGGTTGGTGACTTGGGTTTCTCTGCTTCATATCAGCCAGTGAAGTAAGCTCCTCTGCTTTATTTCTCTGAAATTCAATTCTTTGGATATCCCCCCCCTATATATATTGTATTAATGTATATGATTCTTCTATTTAAGAGCAATGGGATAGATCCTTGTTTTTCTCTGTTTCTTGAAGCACCACAGAACCATTAATTATATTTCTCTGCAAAGTCACATTTGGAAATTATTGCTCCCATTTTTCTTCAATCCAAAACAGTAGGAAGGATTTCCTAGACACCACACAGGTAAGATTTTTGCAGCATTACTTTGGCTTGTTGGCATAATTTTATTAAAATTAATGGCTACAAAATTCTGATTTTGATTAAGATAGTAGAAATCTAAATGGTACTTTGAGTCTGCCAGTCATAGCTGGCTTTGGCGTAACCATAATGAAGTGCAATGTTTTTGTGGGGTTCAGTTTTCTGCTGAGTGTTATAAAGATCTATCTAGTGACTCTGTGCAAGGACAGTTTTGAATCTGCTTCAGCCTAACTCATCACATCTCCAGAGATACTTAAGAAATGGGAGTACTTATCACCCAGGGCCTTAGGAGACGGAGTCCTTCAAACTTGCTCTTACTCTACTGCTTCCATTATTGTCTTATGGGTAATGAATTTCAGTTTTTAAGTCTTGAATTCACTGGAAACAATGGTCATATTCCTCTTTATTTCTGTGTAAGCAGGAGTTTACCAATAAATCTTTTTAGTGAAAATTCTTCACTGTAAAAGCAAAAGTTATTTACATGTTGTTGTCTGGATTGCCTTAATGGGAAAAAAAGCTGTTAAAACATGTAAGCTTTTTCCAGTAAAAAAATATTTAGAGACTGGATCTTGCAAACTTTTGATCCTCTCCAGTAAATTGATGAAGGCCTTAAACTCCCTTCACATTCTCTGGAAATATAAGACTCTTTCAAGGCCTCAATTTGTCCACATTGCTTGGAAATGTTTATTCTGGCTAAAACAGTAGGAAAGGTAGAAGCAAGAATAGTAGCATTTCTGAACACATTGCAGGAAAGACTCTCCAGAAGTTGAAAGTAATTTCAGCGCCTTCTTTAGATTTCTATCTATGGTGTTATACATTGTATGTTCTTAATTGATTTTAAGTGACTTTTTTTGGCACTTTGTCAGTTAGAGCAGTTGGGATACCCCTGCCTTTAAGCTGACTTTCTGATCAAGTTTTCAAATGTCTTTGCAAAAAGTTGCAAGCTTCTCTGCAACTGCTGCAAAGCCATCAAAAAGCCAGAACTGTCTGAGTTTTGACCTGTCTGCCATAATGCCAACAGAACTGAAACAAAGTCAGACCCAGAGAGTTTTGCAATGCAGAAATGTCCCTTGACTGCTAAAACTGGTCAAAGAGATTTCCTGGGTCAACCTGAAAGACATGAAAAAACTAAAGTTAACTAGCCTCCAGCAGCAGTGAGCATTCAGGTTTGATGTGACTCAGAATAGAAATGCTGCCTAGTTGAAGAGTTTTTTTTTCAAGAGGATTTTCCTAGGGACTGGAAGTCTAACTGCCTTCCAAAGGGCAGGACAACAATCATTTGGGCTCAGCAGTCTCACATAAGTTGTATCACATGAACATATCATCTCCAACAGAGAGAATGTGTCAGAAAGTGAAGGGAGGAGGGAAAGATGAAGGAGCTGAGACACTAGAAACTGATGAAATAAGAGTTACCATGGATCATTAGATTAAAAAGAGGTGAGGATTGTATTTTATTTTATTCAATGGAGCATAAACTTTTCAGATACAAAATATATTATTTCATTTGTACATGGCAGGTCGCTGCAATCAAAAATAGCATTAAATCTTGCCTGCATCTATTCTTGAAATACTGAGTGAAGACACTACCCATATCTTTAGGGTATGCAGGGGAACTTTCAGTGCCTTCTGAGGACTACTAAAGCTGCTGTTTCAAAATCAGCAAAATTGCCATTTGCTACTATTCCACCTTAAAGCTCTCAGGCCACCTGGCATATCAGGAACAACCCCTGTTTATTGTGGGATTTGCTTGGAAAACTGGAGAGGGAGTTCAGTTATTCAGAGCCAGCTGAGTGTCATGGGAGCCAGATGTCTGTCAGTTCCTGTGCAGAGCTGATCAGAGCAAACCCACGTTTGCAGGATTTAAAGTCTGCACTTTTGTCTTTAAATATTCTGACTATAGCGATCGAGTCTTGTTACCATAACTACTTTGCACTGCATTTGTCAATGAAATGTTTCCAGAGCCTAACCTTCTCTCCAATTTAATGTGAAATAAGGTTATCTAATCTCTCTCTCTCATTTATCATCTAGGGACGTCAGCATATTTGGAGTCTCCCTGTAGCTAAATTGTATGACAGTGCGTACTATTTCCGTGTAGCTGCACCGGTAAGCCTTTTCAAATGGCAACACAGCAAACGACAAATAGCATTTGAACTGAGAGAAGATCCTATGTGAATCTCCTTTATTTTTCTTCTGCAGGGTTTTGCAGGCTGTTCGACAGATTCTTATTTTGCTGGAATGTTTTTTACTGATTACTACTTCTATTTTTATCGGCAGTGTGACTAAAATGTTGCTGGTTCTGTCCTTTGGGGAGAAGACAAGGAAGCTCTTAATATGAAAGAGACTTGTGAATGGCCCTGGATATTTTTTTAAACCTCTTGCTAAATTGTATGGCACTTTCTTGTTTGTTTCACTTTTAAATTAAAAAAAAAGGGACAAATAAAGTGTTTGACAACAACCCTTAACTCTTCATTTCCAGGAACTGTTTTTAAAAGGACATGAGACAAGGGAGTATATGGTGTGTAAATAAAATAATCCCATTGATCATAGTGAAGTTATATGATATTGTACATATAGCAGACGAGAACAAAAGGGCAGGAGCTCTGCTGAGCTGGGATATGCTCCAGTCCTCAGAAGATGGTAAGATAATGCAATGTTATTTGCAGTCGGGAGACCTGCTTCTTGTCCTACAGGCATATACCTTCTAGTATCTGCTGCCCATTATTTATATATAAATCTATTGTTTCTGCTAACAAAACCAAAACCAAACAAAACTTTGAGAAACTTAGCACTGTGGATATGCCCTCTAAGTGCGCTAAGTTGGGGAACAACAGGTCAATTTAGGGGTCTGTGTATTTATTTCAGAAAGCAGTATCATCATTACAATTGTGTGATCTAAGGATGCTGCTGCTGTTTGAGTGAGAGATGTTTCAGCTAGGTTTTTGTTTTTTTTTTTTTTTGTTTTGTTTTTTTTTTAAACTGTACAGCAAGAGTGAACTGTTTACTCCTAAATCCAGGTTATTTTTTTCTTGGTGTTTGTGATTTGTACTAGTGTGGTGAAAGAATGGAAATATTTGAGAACAATAATGTCTTGCTGGCATGGCTTTCTAAGATGCATATGGATACACACTTGCATGGGACAAATCTTTCTGTTTATATTTAGGAAATAAATTTTTAAGTTAAAGCTATTTGAATGAAATTTCACAGTGGTTGCTCAGACAGAAGGAAAACAGATGTAGCAACCAAGTGCAGTATAAACAATGTTGTGGGGTGTGGTTAGAACAATCATTCGTTTTGTGTAGAGAAAAGAAAGGAAATACAACGGAGAGACTGTAGGCTTTTAAAGATTTATAACGTAGAAGTTACATTGGAACAATGTTACTCTGAATTAAATTTGTTATTAGCAGTGAAAGGGAAACATTAGGGAGAAAAACTAATTTCTCAAAAAGAGCTGACCACAGTCTTTGTAAACACCAATGTGTCTTAATTATATATTTATTGCCTGACAATGTGATGGTAGAGTTTAATCTGTTTCTGTGTCTTCATTTGGCATTTGACATTTCTTTTGTCACTATTCCAGGATTTTCTTTAAGGATGACCTTCTCACTGATTGCTTTTAGATGTATGTGCTTCATTTGGGGTTAACTGCAATGTCCATAGGGGCTTTTTTGCCTTAAATGACTCACTGCTTTAACCTTAATCATGTAAGGGCTTTGTTTTGTTTTGTTTTGCTTTTTCCCTGGGAATTATTTATGGTGTAGACCACATGTTCTATAATATCGCAAAGACTAACTGGACTTGGGACTCTGGATCCAAAAGCATCAGGAGTTTGTGCCTTTAGTTTTTTTATGGTCCATACTTGAGAGTGATTCCTAAGAAGTGTTATCTGGTCACAGATTATAGTGCATGTGCATTTTGAACAGAAATTGTACCTTTCTAGACCCAACTGGCTTTCATCCCACTGTTCTGAGTTGAAGTACTCTTCAGTGTGTTGCTGCAGTGGCACAGAGCACTGCGGTGGGAGAATATAAGCTCCCAGTATCTCCTGTCATCAAAAAACTGCCTGTGATTAGAGTTTGGAGTGAGGTGCATGTGGCATAGCAACTGTTTTCCTTGTGGAAAAGATTGTGGTGATTTTTATTACACATTACTTTGCCCATTCAAGAATTTTCAACTAGTTCTTTAGTCCTGTCATCCTTTTTTAGTAAGGTACTCTTGAAGGTGTTATTCAGATTTAAGATGACAAGTTGCTGTATGAAGACTGTGTTCTAACATGTCCAAGCTAATGAAAATCCACCTTGGTGAAAGCTGGGGAGGAAGCGGCAGAAATTTATTACATGGCATTGAAAAAAACTATGTAAAGAGTCTTCAGGCTCCTGAGAAAATCTGTGGATGACAATGTGCCGAAAGACTTGTTTTAAAATGGGATGACATATTAACAGTGGTGTTTTAATAATTTTAAATAGGGATTAGGTAACTTCTGTCCCTTCATGACATGAACTACATTGAGGTTACCACTGAATAAATTAGTGGATCAGTGGGCCAGTGTAGCAGAACCCTGAGCATCCCTGAACATGCCCTGGTTTTCCACCTGGAAGTTAGTCTAGTTAGAAAAGCAAAACTTTGCTATTTGCAAGAGATTGTACATGTACCAGGTCCAAAAGTGCAAGAGAAGATATACCCGATGATTTGGCCTGTACCTGCATTATGGGTTTTGTGTCTGGGGAGAGTCAGCCAGGTGCTTGGTCACCTGGAAATCCTATAAAATATTTTAATTCTCCTTCCCCCTGGATCATGTTTTTGGAATATGTTGAACCTTCAGGCATGTGCTGACTGGCTGCACTGTGCATGTACGGCAGGTTCAGCAAGCCTAAGGGTCTCAGCCTGAACTGGTTTTGGCTGGGATAGAGTTAATTTTCTTCTGAGTAGCTTGTATGGGGCTGTGTTTTGGATTTGTGCTGAAAACAGGGTTGAAAACACAGGGATGTGTTAGTTACTGCTGAAGGGTGCTTACACAGCATCAGGGGTGAACTGCTGAAAGGTGCTTACACAGCCAGGCGTATCCTGGGCTGTGTCAGAAGAAGCATGACTGGCAGGTCAAGGGAGATAATGCTCCCCCTCTGTTCCACTCCCGTGAGACCCCACCTGGAGTCCTGCGTTCAGCTCTGAGACCCCAGCATAAGGACATGGACCTGTTGGAGAGAGCCCAGGGGAGGCCCATGAAGATAATCAGAGGCTGGAGCACCTCTCCTCTGGGGACAGGCTGAGAGGGTTGGGGCTGTTCAGCCTGGAGAAGAGAAGGCTCCAGGGAGACCTTACAGCAGCCTTGCAGTGCCTAGAGGGGGCCTACAGGAGAGCTGGAGAGGGACTTCTTACAAGGGCATGTAGTGACAAGACAAGGGGTAATGGCTTTAACCTGGAAGAGGGTAGATGTAGGTTAAGTATAAGGAAGAAATTGTTCACTATGAGAGTGGTGAGGCACTGGAACAGGCTGCCCAGAGAAGCTGTGGCTGCCCCATCCCTGGAAGTGTTCTAGGCCAGGCTGGATGGGGCTTTGAGCAACCTGGTCTAGTGGGAGGTGTCCCTGCCCATGGCAGGGGGGTGGAACTAGATGATCTATAAGCTCCCTTCCAACCCAAACCATTCTGTGATTCTATGATCTTCAATGTTATTGCTTTTTCAATTAGTTCTAGCAGAATCAGAAGGCAGAGATTCAAAAATACTCCAGCATCTCATTATTGCCAGGAACTCAATCCGGATGAGCATCCCAGAGTAGTATAGAGGGTAGGAGGCAGGCTGGAGCAGAGTGCTAGGTGAGAGCATGCGTTAGGTACAGTGCGATAGACATGCAAATTCTGCCAGTGTCCAAAAACATACGCCCATCCTTGCATTCTCATGAGAGCACCGGATTTTTCTTTGCAAACAAATGAGCTCTCTGCCTGTGCCTGTCCGGTGCCTGCATGAGGTTGTTGTTACTTTGAAAGAAGTGTCTGAATTCCACAGAATTACATGAATGGAGGTGAAGCCTGAGGAAGCGTGGAAAGGAGAAGGGCGGCATGGGGAAGGAGAAGAGAGACGGTTGTGCATTGCAGGCCTCTGCTTTGCAGTCAGCGGTGGGGCCATGGCCCCCAGTGCTCGGGGGGTGGGGGTGAGCAAAGGAGAGCTGAGCTGCAACTGGGGGGACAAGCGGCAGGAACATGAGATGCAGCCCTGCTGGGAGCTCTGCAGAGCTACCAGGGAGGAGGACAACAGGAGAAGAGAAGTGAGAGGAGCTGGAGGTGGAGCAGAGGCGGCTCATGCTGGGGGTGCAGCCTCTGCTGTCGGAAAGGTGCGCGCAGTGTGAGGAAAAACAGGGACCCGAGCTGCCGAGGGTTGAATAGTTGGGGTTAAAACCCAGTCATTTTGTGAAGATATTTTATTCCACTTAGTCTACAAATACTTAGTAGTTCTTACCTAGACATTTTAGGGACGTACTGTAAGGTGATATTTCAGGTGGAAGTGGGCTGTGGTTCCTTGCGTGGCCAGGTATGCTAGGGATGGGCAGACCTCACTCTCTCGCATGCTTTATGAATACTTGGTTTGGGAAACTCTCTGGAATAGAGATAAGAGCATAACTGCATTTTTAGCCAGATTTCTGCACTTTTTCAGCTTAATCTGTCTCCCAGCGTGACTCCAGGGAATAGGGCCCCATCTGCACTTGATTCTCTGCCACTGTGGTGGTGCTGCCGGAAGGTCCCGCCATAGGCACAGCCCGTAAGCGGGCAGGTCTCTCTGTCAGTGTGGGTTACTGCACCTCTCCAAACAGCTGGAATTAAATCGACAAAAGGTAACCTAATTTCTGGTGCCCTACCTGCATTCCCGATGGGAGTTTTGCTGGCCTGGGGAGAGGGCTGCTCAGGGGACATGCCGGGAAGACTGCCCTGGGTGAAGACTATCCCCAAGGGCCCAGTGCATGTGAGCTGCAAGCAAAATGAAACTTCTTCATAATGTTGGGTTTTTTCCAAGGGAAAATCTGATTGCTAATGTTGGAAGTAATTAAAAGTTTTTTATTAGCATCTTCTAAATTTATTAGGCGTAGAAGTGAATGGGACCCTCTGCATCGTTAAAGGGAGCTACCACAGTGTTACCACAGGTGCCGTGTCACTCCCTCACTTTTGTGGGGGTATGAAGTTTTAAAGATACTTGTCCTTTTTGTCTCCATTCTTCTTTTGGGGGTTTGGTTTAGAGCATCATTCCTCTAATATTTAGAAACTTTTTAAGACTCTGTTTAGCATATTCAGCCCTGGGTGAAGGTTAAAAGAAAGCTTCAGCCCAAAAAGTTGTTATTACAGCGAAAGGGGAAGCATTACGTAAGTCTCTGCTGCAACCTCTACGTCTTATCCCTTGAACTGCTTATCCTCAGTTTTCATCAATGCTGTTGGCTCTGATGGTTTTAGTAGAAAAGGCAGCTTCCCTGAAAGTGTATTGGCCAGAAAAATTAGTCCAGATTGCAGTGATTATGAAAAGGCAATCACTAGGCATAATTTTGTGGGGAACAAAATGTTACTGGAAATAACATCTCATCTAACAGGCTTCCTCTGCCTTAGGTTCTCGATGGTGAATAGAGGAAGATGTTTAGCAAAGAAACACCAGCTATTCAAGTGACTGAATTACCATAGTGTGTTGGTAAATGTCACCAATAAAATGCAGTTTAAATCCACAATACTCTCAAGGAAACATTTATGTTTTTAATGAACTAGAATTTGACAGCCCTGCCTGGCAGAAGAAATTGTTTCTGGCATTTAGATTATTTTTTGGAGTGGGGGCATCCAGTATATGTTGTGACCTGTCAGAGACCAGTGCAGCTTTGTAAAGATATTGTGGGCATGTTGTTTTCAGCTATATCATAAGTCAATCATGAATAACAAAGATGAAATTTCCTACCATGTTATGAGGCTTAAGTTGATAGATAGTTGCCTTCTCCCCAGCAGTCAAAAGAAGGGTACCTCTTGGGTATTTAAAATTTTCCAGTGACAGGGTGAATGGTTTTTTTCCTTTACTTACACGCTTACGTACATATCTTAGGTCTACAAAAATTTGTGTATATTTTTATATTGTTATAGCACCTGTGGGTCAGGACTACATTTCGCTGAACCTAAGCATAAATTATCACAGTTCTTGTTCCACTGAGCTAAAAGCAGTAACTGAGAGAAAGCATGACAACCTGAGCAAATACGTATAAATATGTGGTGTGAGTTCATTTTTACTGGACAAGAAAAAAAATAATTCCTTGAAAGTAAAAAGAAATTGCTTCAAAAAGAAACAAACATAAACTTTGTAATTAATAGCTGTTTTCTTGGAGAATTAGAAGGAACAGAGAAAAAAGGGATTATGTGTAAGTTTTAGTTTACTACTTAAAAAAAAAACAGAGAGAAGTGTAGTGTTGGTGAGGGAGTTCCCTGGAAGTTCAGCAGTTGGAATATTGTCTAGTTGCATCTCGTCTCCATTTTCACTTAAAGCTGTATAACACAGTGATAAATGTGCCAGACGACCACTTTCACTCAATGTTACAGAGCTTCCAAGGCAGCATGAGCCTTTCCAAAGGCTGGCAGGAGCAAGTGGAAGGTAGGTTAAGCCTTAGGAAGCGCTTGAGCTCCCTTTGTAGAATACAGTTCCCTCTTCTGTGTTGCTATTATGGACCGTGTCAGGATGGTTCAAGCCAGGCCATCAAACCACCAGCAGCAGGAGTTCCTGCGAACACGAGTCTGAGAGCCACTTACGCGCATATGCTATGTAATATTGAACAGCAGCTGCTCTGTGTTGGCTGACAGCTGCATTGAGGTAGTAACTGTAGCCCCAGGGAGTAAGACTGACTTCTCTTTTGCTGCATCTGTGGCAGCAGCACAGTGAGGAGATCTCTTTTGTCCAACAAAACAGAAAATCTTCATGCAGTTTTCACTTAATCCCTACAGAAATGTGAGCAGTTTTTCTGATCACAGTGTAAACTTTGCCCTGACGGGATTCACGTCCTCACAATTTACCCAGATTGAGAGTTTGGAGTTGTTGGGCTGGGATGTGGTGTGCTCAGTACTGAGCTTTGCATCTGTATTGAAGATTTCAGATCTCAATTTAGGTGTAAGTCAAATGGTAGTTAACAGTACTAGCCAAGTCAGTTTGACTTTCAGCGCATGTTTCAGACCTGCTGTGTTGTTCCATGCTACTCTGTTTTGGTGTTGGTTTTTTTTTCCCTAGCTGTCAAAAGAAGTGCCTCCACCTTTGCAAATAAGTACCTGGGTAGGGGTCGCAAAGGCAGTAGTGAATTCAGGCTATTTCTTTTTTATGGTTTGCCAACAGATTAGGGAACTGACTTCCAAACTTTTTCCTGAATTCTGCCATTGGAAAGTAGGGGAAGTTGGACCTTCTTGAATGGGCATTAGCCAGACAGGCTACGTACTGTTTTGAAGTGGTTTGTATGTTGTATCTGTACGTGCGTCACAGTTTGAAAACTCCAGGTCAACATGCTGAGGCACTAGTTCAGTTTGTCAAGGGTTCAGGTGATGCCCTGGGTAGCATTAAAAAAATAGCATCTTCTTTTTGCTACACTTACTTTTAAAGTAGAGAATTTTATAGCTGGTTATGTCAAGAAGAAAGACCTAAAAAAAAAAAAAAATCAAGTTTGTAAAAAGGGAAAAATATAGTAACACTTGGATTTTTTTTTTCTTTGTTTTGATTTTGGCAATTTTATGTTTGGTGAAAGTTCAGAGCCTGATAGTTAAATCATATCTGTTAAGAATCAAAGAATGTGGTCTCTTTGTGTGTGTGATTTTTTTACTTGTCGCAATTTTAAACTTGTATGGTCTTGTTACTGATGAAAGCTGATGGGCAGCTGCCTAAGAAGAAATTAGGGCCAAAGCTAACATTTCCAGTGTATTGTCCACTGAAAGCAGCACTCAGCACAGTCACACATCCACTCACGTGTTCATTCACGTGCCAAAAAATTACTGTAATGAGCTTCTCCCCCGGCCCCCATCTAGCCATAATTAGTCAGAGTAAGTGACATTTCCTCTGATCTTTTCATAGCAAATGCTGCGATGTGTTACAGTAAAAAGAAAATAGCAAAGGGATGATAATGGAAAGAGTGAAGGTGACTTGTACTTACAGTGGTTCCTCTTGTCTTTAAGACATCAAATGCTGTGATATCTGGAGCTTATGCCCCAACAGGTGGAGACAGAAGACTATTTGAAGATATCAGAAATCATGGTGAATAGCAAAAGAACAAAGTAGACAATTACTGTTCAGAAACAAACGTGAAGTCTGGCAAACAAACATAGATAAATGTTGACTACAAAGCTGAGGACATCACACCGAAGGACTCTTGCAAAGTTAACATGAACAATTTGCAAACTTGGATGGAAAATCTGTATATAATTCTACCAAAAGTTCATGTTATGATGGGTAGTGACATCAGGAATAGTCTTCGCATAAGCTCAATGAGGTGAAAAAGTTCAGCTTTGCCAAGCCGCAGTAACTTAGAAAACTAAACCTAGACTTAGAGGTCTGAATGGTTTAACTGGTTTAGCTAAGGTTTAGATGGAAATTACGTTACTCGGTGTGTGGCCCATGGACTATTCACAGTCCATGGACTACTTTCAAGGGGTCTGTGAATAAAATCAAGAAAAGCAAATTAAGTTCAGCATTTAATTTTCACAGTTGTGGAAAATATTAAAGCATCTGAAAGTCATAGAAAATGGAGGATATGTGTGTTTATGTAAACATACGTGTGTCTATATAGGCACATATGTGGACTCGCATACCCAAAGGCTATCATACTACTGAAACCGGATATAATAGCTAATGCAATAAATCAAATCCCAAATAATTGCAATAAAAGATTAGCACAATGTAGGAAGGATAATTGTAAATTTTAGTTTCCTTAGAAGAGCAAGATAAATCTAAAATCTCGAACAGTTGTGTTCTCGGTAACCAATCACGTTGGTGGTGTTGCATATCTGTATGCAAAAAGATGACCATTTGATCTCTCTGCATAGATGAATTTTTAATACATAGATTAATTCCAAGTTTAAAATGTGGAAGAATGTAGCAGGATACTCAAATAGTCAGTTTCAAATTCCTTATCTCTGAGATCTGAAATTATGAAAGTAAAGAAATAATCACTGTTCTGTTGATTTATTTAGATGATAAAGTAGGTAAAACGCAGTAGTTTAGAAGGTAACGTTACAGCATGTAACAAAAGAAAGTTGTTCACTCCATGAACATCTTAAAGGCATAGCTAATGCTCTTTCTTCGAGAGAATATTCTGGAAGACACCTGCTACATATTTTATGAAGTGGATAGCTAAATTATGTATCTGGAAAATTCAGTTATGTTTAAGAAAGACTCTCAAAAGCTTATCTTTTCCTAAAAATGTGGTGGTAGAGGGGAGACATGTATGCACTGTCAAGGTGGTTTAGTAATTAGTTGCTAAGATAAACAAAATCAGACCTGCTATTTCAAGATCAACTTTGTTTTAAATAGGAAGAACAGCAAACATGGATTGTGTGAGTGAAAGAGAGAACGTGGCTGGATTAAAGCTTCTTCATCATTGTTGACAATCAGGGTGTCATCAGGATATTCGGGAATGTTCTCATGTAGAGGGCGTGAAGCTCATACCCGTGTTATTATCGTGCAGCTGAAATACAAAGAATTTATGGTAATTTATTCTTTCTGCTGGTTTTCATTACAAGGGTTTTTATTCTGGTAAGCCTTTCCTGCAAATGGGAATAGCCTTCCTGTAAATGTAGGTTTTGTCGCATGAATCCATGGGGACTGTGTGTCTGATTTGGAGTTGCTAATGGATTCGGCATATTACTGGAGCATTTGCTCATCTAATACCACCTCCTTGAATCATGAACTACATTACAGTTTTGTTCTTGGCCTCCTCCTCAGCTGCCTCTTTTGTGGTGTCTGCACATCCAAACCTGTTTCTCTGTTTATGATCTTACTGGTTCAGATGAGATTCTGAAAGCATTCTGTGTAGCTTTTCAAACCAAGTTTAGAGAACAAAAATTGTAGGTGCAAATGCTGGAAATCTGAATCCTGCATTCTAGCCCCACATATCAGATATAAGAAGAAAGAGATCATGTGCTGAATCCTTATAGTAAGCCCTAGTACTGGGGCTGCTGGCTAATCTGAACCGCTGCTTTTGGGAGGAAACAGGGAAGCGTGGTGTAATGAGATGGGGGTTACTGGAGTGTGTTAGGAATGGGCTCTCCGTGCTCCCTAAAGCTCCTCTGCCCAGATGAACCAGCTCTCCTGGGCACCCACTGGAGTGTTCCCACTTCCCTCAGACTCCCAACATAGCTGGTGCCCATGCTGGGGTGACTGTTCTCCTTGTGATGGTTTTACTTGTACAGGAGTACGCTTGGACAGATTGGTCATCTCCGATACAAAGACTTGCTTTGACAGCTTAGATAGATGTCGCTACTGACTGCAGGTGCTGCTTGTGTTCGTGGTTGGGAATCCTAGGTTTGTTTCAGTAATTTAATTTTTATCCTCTGATGGTATTAGCAAGGGACCTACAAATGAAATCAGAACTCTGTTAAATTTATCTGTTGCCCATATGGGATGGTATCTTAATGTACTAGAAACTCCCATGATCGAAACATTATTGTTTTTCCACCAAAAACCAGCAGTCCCTGTGAAAAGGACAGTGAGGCCCGAAGTAATTCAATACTTAGATGGTCGGTAGTTGTTTTCCTGCATTTGATTTTTAGATTCAGCTGCCTCTTACATGCCTCTCAACAATTCTGTGTTTATAGGATTCTTTGCCAAAGCTGCTGTGGTAAGGGAAGGATTAAAGAGGAGAGGCAAGCTCAGCTGGCCCTGCACTGTGGCCCCACTGCTGGCCCTGGATGGCGAGGCTCATCCAACAAAAGCTCAGGAGCGCTGTCCCACTCAAATCTCAGGAACCTGTAGCTGGGTGTGGACACTTGGGGTGGGATGGCTTGAAACAAAGGTGGATGAAAGCGAAAGCAAAGCTCGCTGGGGTGAAAGCTTTTACCTAAAAGGAAGCTCAAACTTTTCTGTGATGACTTGACCTGCTGGCAAGTAAATATGCCAGTGCAAATATTCACTGATAATCCTGGTTGGAAACTTGGGATGGAGTGAGAGGACAAGCTAAGCTGCGAGATATTTATGAGAATACAGTATATTCTCACGCTATTTGTGAGAATAAAGTATCAGCTGGAAGAGATAATCTCAATGCAGAGTAAGCAGAAATTTTCCTTAAACTGCAGAGGCACCAGAAGTAGCTGGAAAATATAGTATAGAAACAGTCCTTGCAGCATTGCAAAAATGTAGCTAAGGATGTGGGTGTAATAGCATTATATAGGTCCTCTTCAGGAGATGCTCAAGCATCATATAAAACCACAACAAACAAACATAAATGAGCTTCTGCATCACCAGAAGGAAAGCGATGTCAGGGGAGCTAGTTTGATGCTAGAAACCAAGTGCTAGGAGCTTAAGCAAAACTGCTTTCCTAAGACATGTGTCTGAAGAAGTTGACTGAAAGTTATGGGTCCAGAAATGTAGAGAAAGCCACGGACCAAATGTGTCCAAAATAGTTCCTGCAAGAGTCTCTGATGGAAATTTTGATTGTGGGTCTGGACTGACTGAAGCAGGAGAAAGAGCAGTGGCCTTTCCAGAGGACAGAGGGGTCAGGTGAGATTTGGAAGGGATTTTGAGTCAGTGAGTCTCACCTGAAATGGAGCTGAACTTCATCAATGGATTGACTGGAGAACTGTATCGTTATCTGCAATGGAGATAGACTGAGGATCAAGCAGCTGCCTGATAGTTAATGTTGGAGACCATTTCTGC
The DNA here is from genome assembly GCA_035590215.1 of Microhierax caerulescens. Taxonomy (NCBI): domain Eukaryota; kingdom Metazoa; phylum Chordata; class Aves; order Falconiformes; family Falconidae; genus Microhierax; species Microhierax caerulescens. The sequence continues at coordinate 56,462,074 of JAVJGJ010000057.1, read as the reverse complement.
AACTGCTGTCAAATCTATTCCACTCAGGATAGGTAAAAAATAATAGCTTGGAGTTTAAAGGGATGATCATTGGCCGATTTTTTCTCTGGATTATCCCCAGATCGTTTCCAGCTGTAGTGTGCAGGAGCAGTATAATGTAGACATGATGATTCATGACATAGCCTTAGCTGGAGAAATGCATCAGCTTTTGTATTGCATTCAGTGGTCATAACTTTTTAAGTGATCCTTGGTCACTTAAAGGCCTTAGGACAAGGTCCTTATCCCAAAGGCTAAAAGTCCTTGGTCTTTTAACGCCTCTCTGTTGTCTACCATGTCACATTATCAAAGGTCAGAGCTATATCTGGCTGTGATTTATTAAGGCTTAATAAATCATTAGTGGATATATTAACAAGTTGTTAATACATAGTTACATTGATGAACAGTCAGAAAGTTTCTTTGTAACAATGGCTTATAATTCTTTAAAACACAGTTTTACTGATATGGCAGGTATCTGTCAAATAGTTCTACTACTTGGCTGGTTTAGAAACTCAGTTAAAATGTTAACTGCTTGAGAAATGTTGGCCATACTTTAATTTCTGGTTTATATTCTGGAAAATGGTGGCTTCCTTCAACCATTTCTCAACTAATCATCTTAATATCACTGTAGGACAGTATGTTCAGGAGTGGAAGACACTGTGAAACAAAATGCAGGCTATTCACACTTCTACTGCCTAGCTGGGAAAATATTTTTGTATCTATTTATTTTTTACTCTAAACAAATACAGTACCTTTCTGACTGAATTCTTAAACTGTCAGACTTCAAACCTTAGGAGTTAGACTGTTCCATATTCCATGGTCCATCGTTCTAGGTAGTTGCAATTAGGTTTGTTCATGTTTTCACAAGGCAGTGGTTTGGGCTACCGTTGAGAGTAGGTAGTTATCGCTTTATGCATTGAAGTTGTACAGAGTTCATCCTTCTGTTACGACAAGGTTTTTGGCTGAAGTCATATATTTTTGACTGTAACTCTCTGATTATAGAAAATTGGTAGCTTTGGGTTTTGGGACAGATCCACAGCTTGTATTTGTAATGTTTATCAAATTGACTGTATTTTCTCTTCAAAGCTGGCTTTACAGATCCCTTGGAAAAAAATAGTTTTAATCAGTGTTACATCCTGTAATATATTTATTGGGTTGCTCATGTTTTTAACTGGTATTCTTATTTATGAGGGAAATGAAAAACTTTATGAATGGAGAACGGTGAGAGAATCGTGGGGATTTGCCTACATGAACATTCATTCTGAAAACAGTAGAGAATTGTAACTCCATCTGAGTGAGGAACAATTAAGAGGGTGGTGGCAATATTTCATTGCAAGGATTGACAAGAGTATTCCGAATTATCTGGAAAGAGTTTTAATTCCTCATGGTTATGTGGCATCAGGACTGCCAAACATCACACAGCTGAACTCTATTCCAGGTCAATCATTTTTCACAGAAGGCTGCTGGGGTTTTGTAAGCTTCTAGCACTTGGCAATTTTGTTTCCCTATCTCCTCTCAGTGTCTGAGATCATCTCTGTTTAGTTTTGTAGGAGTCTTTTGGAAATTACCTGTTCCTTTGTTATTTGAGGGAACCTCTTCAGAGTAAAATGTGTCCTGTAATTGATTTCACAAACCCTAAGGTAATGTTAGCAGCAATAGTCAATTTAAAACAGGAGTTTTCTTTGATTTTTGTGTAGATCTCAGCATCTACAGAGGCCAGCATTTTGTCTCCTGGTTTGCTGTGCAGAAGATAACTTAAATTAGCAGATACCATTTTTATACTGTAAAAGTGGTTGATGTTTGTCCCTTAAGGCACTTGTGGTTATATTTTAAGGAAGTTAAAAAGTAACAGCTTCTGTGTACACCACATACTTGTTCTTTCTCTGTAGTAATTTTCTCCCTTTTCAAAACAACCTTGATTTATGGAGCAGGAGTGGCTTCTATTTGCATATGCAAACGGTGAAGCTTTGTGTATTGGACAAAATACAAGGAAAACACGAATAACAGCTGTGTTGTGGCCAAGTCCCCACTTGATCCTCAGCAGCACCTCTGGGCTCTGAGTCTCTGTCTAGGGATATTAGACAAGGATGTGGACACAGCCTCAACCTAGGGCAGGAGGTGGTGAAGATCATTTGATGCTTGTCCTCCTTACCATTTTTTTTCCTTAGAGCCTTACAAAGGGTAGGATAGAAGTGTTCTCATGCTTTGTGGTAGTTGGTTTTTGATCTGGGGTGCCATGATGTCACATTGTGACTTGAGTGTGAGGCTTCTGTGCTTTAATTCCCACCTGCTGCCTGAGGGGCTTTCTGGATTTACACTATCACAGGAAACAAACATAGTGAGGATAAATCTGGTGGGGATGAGCAGACCCTCCTGTTGCCTGACCACATTTCTTGCTTAGCATTTTGGGAGCCAAGGAAAGGTAAATAACCTCTGACCTTGACTCTAGGCCCTGACATTTGTTTAAGTATAAGTAAGCAAAAAGGTTTCCGGAAGCAGCTATAAGGAGAAGGACTTTGAGTGACAGATGTTAACAGGGAGGACATTGGAATCTCTTTTGTTTATTAATTAATTATTTATTAATCATTGGAATCTTTTGTTTAACCACTAGGAATTTTGTCTCTATGCAAATGCATCTTTGCCATTGACTTTGGTTTTGACCTCTTTTAAGTTGCTTCTTTTCACTAGAGATCTTAGCTGCTTCTCACTAGATATCTTATTTGTGGAAGTTAAATTAAATGTTTCAGGAATCAAAGTCTTGCTGCAGTTGGGAATAGCCATTCAATATCCACACATCACCCAGTATAAAATAATGTTATTTGCACACATATTCTGAATAATTCATGTTACATATAGAAATTTCAAATTTCCATGTTGGCATATATCATTCAGGAGAACAAAGTTTCACGTTACAACTTTTTCCAAGCAGAGGATAGACCCAAAGTTGTATTTCAAGCTATTAGTGCAATGTTATTTTCCTAAATGCATCATTCAGTACTGGCAGGGATTTCCAGTGCTTTTGATCAAATTGTGATATAAGTAGACAGTTCTGTTATTGATGTTAGGTTCACTTTCCTGGGGGATAGATGTCATTGTCTTTCTATCACCCCAAAACTGTGTATTTCATTTATTTGCTGGCTCCTAACATGCTGCACAGTGCATGGTTCCTACCATATCCTGGCATTGTGAATTGTGTAGTGTACTTAAGCCCAGAGCTGAAAGAGTAGTGATGGTAACTAACAAATTGTTGCAATAATCTTTTTGAGAACAGGTATGAAAAGGGACATAACTGGAAATTAGGATAATGGGAAAGATACACTGCATTACATCATACCACCTGAGTAGTTTTACCACTTCTGAAAGTACACACAGGCAACTGTACCAACTCTGACAGAGCAGTGTCTCAGTGCAGTTCTCTCTTCCTTCTGTACCAGCCACCTTGTTGCAGTGCTACAGTGGCTTATCTGTTGGCCCATTTGTCTTTTTTTAAAATAGATTCAGAATGTGCAGCAAGCTCCTTCTTTGAAAGTACAAAGCTCTTTTTTTTTTTTTTTTTTTTTTCTAATTTTGAAGCTCGGCTTTTTTATAAGGTCTGATCCATTATATGCAGAGGGGAAACATGTATGATGAAATCTTCCTAAAGATGCATCTGATTGGAACGCTTAAATGTAGTACTGTAAACTGCTAGGAGTCATTTAAAAGAAATCACAATAAATGAGAGCAATTGAAAAATAATGCTGAGTATATCTGTGTTTTGTGTAACTTTGTAAATAACTTCATAAAAAGTAGCAATCATTTAGTATTTTAAAACCTGCAAATCTGCTTTATTAATGAGGGAAAAAAAACGATGGATGCTGGGTACGCTATTGCACTTTCTTCATCTGCATATTAAAATGCATATTTTCACTTTGGATTGTACAGAAAACCTTTACATAAAATTAAAATTAAATTAGGTGTGACAGTTAATCATGATAATCACCAGTTATTAGCTGAAATAGTTTTGTTTTCACTGTTGAAAAATAGGATTCTGCGAGGAATTATACATAGTGGGAAACATCAACCATATTTTTACAAAATCTGAAAGATGGGAAGCATGTCATGTTAATGGATGCTTGTGTATTTTATTTAGAGGTTACAGTGACCTTTCTTTTGTTACCGTAAAAACAGATAGTGAGGTGGAGAGAGAATGATAGAAGAATTTTGGTTGAAAGGTGACTGGCAAGCCAGACTGCCCAGAAAGTACCATGTCTGTGACAGTTTTCCGTGACATTGCATCATTGCTTGGGGTAGATAGCAAGGGTAAAGGAGAAATATTAAGCTGGGTGCAGGTGTAGTTTGATACAAGCTTCTGTGACAGGAACTGTTGTGTGTTTCTGAGCATCCTGAGAGCTGTAAAACTTATTAAAGGCAAAATGAGTCTCAAGAGCCATGAAAGAACCTTGAAAAAATTATTTTATGTCCCCCTCAACTTTAGCTTCAGAATGAACAACATAGCAGGTGAAATACTGAGTGGACCAGTGTTTCTATGAGCCTGGATCTTGACGTACGAGTTGACATTGGAAGAACTGTCCTACTTCTGTGACTCCCAATTTTGCCAGGATTTAATAAAAAAATTACAAATACTCACTGTGTCTGTACATGCACAAGCAGTGCTTGGGCACAGATTAAGTACTGCATTCATTTTGAAGGATGTTATTAAACCATAAAATATAAAATTGTGACATTTTTCTTGCTAACAGTTGCTACCAGCAACACAGGAATTGTCACTATGCTACAGATGAAGGAATGCTGTTTAGAAGGCATTCAGGTGAAATTCTAGTTCGGGGTTAAATAATTCCCAGCCTTATAAAGAAGCTAAATTCCTTAGGATGAGGAAAAGTTTCAAAGATTGAGATGAAAGATTTCAAATAAGATCATATTCTGTTTTATAGTTGGTTCTTAAATGAGTTTTATGTGTAAGTCTATCTTTCGTTTTCTCTGTATTAGCATGAGACATCCAGTATATTTGCATGTGTTAATTCTTTCAAAATTCATTTTGGTACCAATAATTTTACCTGAATTTTTGAACATTCATTAGCCTTGTAGAGCTTGATCCTCCAAGGATCTGCGTAAGTATTTAAAAAACCAGACCCTAGTGAAAATACTGCTGCAGCTTGTATCTTGATATAAATAGTGAAACTCATTGGAAAAAATCACATTACAGTAAGTATTGAGAATGTTGTTATTAAAGGATAAATTTCAGGTTTGTCATCCATCTGTCCTGTCCCTCCCCAAAAAAGGCGGGGTGGGTGTGTCGCAGGAGAGGTTTTGCTGTCATTCCCACTTTGTTTTGTCAGCATTTTGGTGATAGTGTGACTCTGATAACTGTGTTAACAACTGTGAAATGCAGGTCATTACGGAGATTAGGCTGGCAGCCAGTTGCATAGTTATTGCCTGTCAGTCTTACGTGCTTGGTAAATTGTGAAGTACTGCAAGAGGTGTAGCAGTATGTTTTAATATTTCTTGAAAACTTCTCAAGGATATTGTAATAAGCTAAAATAAATGTTTCTAATGCTGCAGTAGGGTTCTCAATTGAATAGAATATGTAACCGTACAACTGTAGATTTCCATCACCAGAGATGATAAATGATAGTGGTTGGAGTCTTTCTCACACAAATGTAATTATTGGCAGGAAAAAGCAGCGCTTCATTATGCATTCTGCTTTTGTCTTTTTGGTGGCTTTGCAGCATTATACTTTCACACTATGACCATATTTTGTATTTGTTAAAAACCCGTGTACCATATTTATGTGGATATTAAGACAGTGAACATGTGTTTGTAGGCCAGACATTTGGATGGATATACACACTCGCACAAACACACATATGGCATGCACATACATACTGCTTTTGTTTCTGCACATCCTGAGAGATACGAAACTTGTTATAAGAGAATCAAACTACAATGAAAGAACCTTGAAAAACTTAACCCTACAAAACCTGTTCTACTCCAAGTTGCTGTTGCAGAAGCATGTGCTGAGCACTATACCATTTGACAGAGGGCAAATGTCTTCATTTGTCAGACCTCAGGAATTCCCTTCCCACATCTAAGTGTGTATATCCAGTCCAACTGCAATAACTCAGGCACTAATACATTTTCAGATTCCTACAATAGAAAACATTCTCGTGCGTATAGGTCACGGCAAGATTTGTATTTGCAGTTACGGGCTTCTGCAAGTCATCCTTCAACTGGCGAGTATTCTGTGTTTTTAGTTTTTCCTACTTTCTTGAAGCAAATTCTTTTTGAAACAATTAGTAGGATCTTTACTGTAAGTTTTTTGAATTCAGGTGTTCAAAACTTACTCAAAAGAGCTCAGGCTTCACACTTCTGTCTCCTCTGCTAAACTTCAGGAGGCTAGGGACACCTTGCACATCAGATTTGCTTTTGCTTTTATTTGACATTGACAGTTCTGTGAATGCAAAAAAAAATCCTTGGCCTGTCCTCTTTTTTTAAAGTGTTGTGGTTTCATTATCTATCACCTTTTCAAATCCTGTATAAGAATATTCACAATTTTTCTGGCAATTCAGAATTTTTAGAGGTTGGGCTCTAGATAGGAAGCTTATTTGCAAGAGCTATAGACCTTTGAGCCTGTGCTGTGGCTCTTAAGTCTTTTTTTAGTGCAACACTAGAAATTCTAGTGCTAAAGAAAATGACAGTGATTAAACTTTTCCCATATTTCATAGCATGTTTAATTACTAAATTAATTTTAACAACCTTTAGGTATTTACCAGTTCTGAAAATATGGCTCACCTCTAAGTATGTACTTGAAGGAATAACTTGAGGCATCTTTCCTCTGCATATAAAATAATTTGGACTAATAAATGTAAAATTGGAAATCCATAGCATGTGTAAGATTTAGACATGTAACTGCTATTGTTTAGCATCTCTACATCTAAAATGTCTGAACAGTTCTTTAAAAAGTCTCTCTGAAGGAACTACTCAACCAAATGCATATACTAGGGAAAAGTTCTTTAACCATAAGTCCTCCTTTGAACAAAAAATATGTGAAAACTGGCAGGTGAAATCTAACACAGTTTTTTCACTGAGATTTTTGAGACAGAAACGCCCTCAGTACTTTTGAAAATGTTACTTCTTTAATTTAGGGGTAGATCTGCACTTTGATGCTGAGAAAGTAGGTGCATATCTAGTATGTTTAACCCTGAAATAGAATGCAGACCTCATTTTAGATGGCTGTGTTCCCTACACAAGGAAAATTGACTGACACAAGGTGACATCTCAGCTGGACAAGGAAGTAAGCAAGAGCTTATGTGTCACTGTCACACCACTTGCATTTACCTTAAATTAGCCAGTAGATAACTCTTGAGAGTGAGGTGAGCTGGGGTGTTCTCTTGGGGTGCAGGAATCCATATTTTCCACCCCAGCTCCACAGTCCATGCATTCTTCTTCTAAAGGTGCATGCCCATACCCTTTCTTAAAAAGAAAAACAAAACTAAGTAAAACACAGGGAATGGAAGAAGGCATTTTTTCCCTGTGTGCCCCTGTATGATAGTCTGTTTCTCCAGTACATGGGTACTTAGGTTCCACTCTTTAATCATAGAGGATTCAAGGCTGTATCTTCCACCTCCGCATCACAAAAGAAGTTCCTGAGCCACACGACTGCAAACTTGGCTGTGATAGTAAATACTCTTTTTCTTCTCATAGTACATGGTGGTGGCATTTGTACTGGCAAAGTATTGGACAGAGATGAGAGAAAGTGGAAGAGAAGTCGTACCCTTGCAGCATACAGAAACTTGTTGGTTTCTTGGCTTCTCCTTCAGGGAGTGTTTTCACTGTTCCATATAAAAGAGATTGCAGATAAACCCAAATTTGTGTCCTGTCTCCTGAAATGCTACCCTAACAGTGGGTCATGTTTCCTCTAGGATGCAGTTTGCCCAATCAATGACAAATGTTTTTTTAAAATCCTTTTAAGGTCTGCCTCAATTAAATTTCCAGGCAGGAAAAAAACTTTCAATAAACCCAAAGATATGGTAGACTGACTTAGAGGGATGCCTGATTTCGTAGTTCTGATCAAATGCTACCAGCTGTTTTGTGTCAAAAACAAGGCACAGAAACTGGCCTTTCAGGTATTACGGGACCCACTTCATGTGGAAGTTGTGATTTGCTCTCTCTGTGGAGTGAGCCATGCATTCAGAGGCTGGTGGCAGCTGAGCAACGATTTTTAGGGTCACATTATGAGAATGAGACCTGAAGGCCATTATGAAGTTTTGGTATAGGTACCCAACACTGACATGGAATCTATTCCTTAGGCTGTTTTGAATCTTATTGCTGATATTTCATATTCTGTGTGATAATACACATGTATTTGTAATATGTGTAATAAAACAGATGTGGTTTCCACTGGCATTTGACTTTATACAACATGGCAGATGCAAACTGCACCTCTCAAAGGTTTGAAGTTTGTTGTTTATTTTCTTCTTCTTAAATGTTTTGTGGAAATTTAGCTGCCAACATTCAGCTGTCTGGGATAAGGTGTAATGGAAATTGTATCCTTGCCAATTTAAGAATCACTGCAAGGCATTTCTGAGTATACATTTGCATAATGAAGTTAGAGGTATTGCTGTGGATTTTTTTTTTTTGAAAAAAAAATTTGCTGTAATGTATTACAGTTAATATTTATATACTGAATTTAGACACGCACACCCTCCAACTCAGGATAGCATTTAATTACACAAAACTTAAATTTTATGGGCTTGCTTAAATCTCACTGACTTGCTGTGGTTAAGTACTATGCTAAATTATGAAATTCCTCAACTAGTTTATTTGGAAAATATTATCTATGTTATAGTTTTATGGTTCTATGTTATAGTTTATTTCTAAACTATGTTATAGTTTATTTCAGTGGAAAAGGGAACTTAGTTTTGTAGAAACCTTTTTAACCTCATTGTGCTCTAACTTCTTGACATGTTGGACACTTAAGTTTAGACAGTTACAGTTATCACAGTGATATGTTTTATTAATGCACAATAATCTCAAGGGAGAACAAACCCAAATGTTCTGCATCAGAAAAAATAGTAGCATTAAATGATGTACCTCAACAATCAGAACTTTTCAATGCAAGCGTTCCTGGGTGGAAGATGGTCTCCCTGACCTCTTGGTATCCACAAACAGGTGGATCAGTCAAAGACCATTAGAACAATCTTCTAGGTGTTACTGGGACAGCAGCGGGATGCTTTTCTCCACTATAGGTGAGTCAACATAGGGATCACAGAATCCAATATGTGAACATGTCACCCTGGCTTTCTATTAATAATGCAGAACCATCTACCATATGTACATTTCTGACCATGACTGTAATGCCTAATAGAATAATGTCGCAATACTGCAATAAGCTCAAAACACAGTGAAAAGGAAATATGCGTATGCTGTATTTTGTTAAATAGTGTTTTCTTTTAGTTTAAAAAATTTAGCTATCAGTTTTCATTTGCAGCAATGATGAATCAACAAAAGTGAAATTATGTTTTCCAAGGCATGGTAGACTTTTACACCTTTCAGAGTCAGCAAATATCCTTCTTATTGAGTGTAAAGTAATCTCTCCATCTCTCAAAGTATTAGTCAACCTATTCTTACACAGCAACGAGTGCTTGCAGCTCATTTTATTGGGCATTACTGGTGTTCGGCATTTATGGAAAAAAATGCCCGATGCACATATTTGTAGCAGTCATTTCAAATTAGCCATCTGGGTATAACTGCAGATGTTGGAAAATATTAACATAGCCAACTATGGCATTTAAATGGATGAGGTCAGATTGCTTGGAAACAGATATAAAATGACAAAACTAAACCACTGCTCACCCCATCACATCACCCATGTTGGCATCTGTTAGGACATTGTGCTGTCAGATTTGCAATGGGTTTGCAGGATATGGCACTTATTTTCATTGGTGAAAAAAAGCGTATTTTGTTCCTTTTTCTTTAATAGTTCATGTGTCATAGGAGATTTCTTTGTTCCATTTTGGTTTGAAGAGGGATTATATTACTACTACTGAAAGTGATGCTCTAATACCATTCACAGTCCACTGAAATAACTGAGAGTTGTGCAAACTGTTTTGTAACTCTTCTAATTCCCACCAGCTTGATTAGCAACACATTCAGTCTTATATCAGCTGAAAAAAGTAATTATTACCTCCAACTTCATGGATAAAGCTGGGTAAAGTCTTTTAGACAAGTCATAAATCTGCTGAGAAGCAGACTTAAGTAGGAATCAGAAGTACTTGCATTTTCAAGGATGATTATTGCCAGTAGTTTTGACTGAAGAAGAAAGATGATTTCCCCAGATGCTACAGTGTCTTGTTTCAGCATTTTCAAAATTAGATCTTTATTCTTTCAAAATATTTTGGAGATTTTTACTTTTTTTTTTTTAAAAAAAAATCTTCCTTAGAGAAAGAAAGTTTTTCAGGATGAATTAACTTGAAAATAAAAGGAAGCATTTCATTTTGGATTGAAGATGAGGCCTTGGGTTGACCCAAATGAGATTTATTTTTTGTATTATTATTGTATTATTTTGCAGCAATATCTGTTTTCTTTAAATTCAGACTCTTCTCCCCCTTTTAGAACTTTTTTTTGTTTGCTTTGAGTGCTTAAATCTGTCATCAGCCCAGTCTAATCTAGAGTCTCTATGAAAAATCATTTGAAAGTTTCCAGCAAAATGTGTGTAATTTATGTTTCAGAACATGTACAATATCTCCACATAAACCAGACAATTGCATCAGAGTATGTTACGGGAATATTATGCTTTACCAAACAGCTGGTTTATGTTAGCAGCTTTACAAACTTGTTCTATAAAAGTCAGATCTGAGAGAAGATTTATTGCTTCCTCCAGTTTCCTGGAGAGAGTTGCAACCAAGAATCAGTGGTCCCTATCGAAGTCCATGTTTTCAGAAGGTGTAGGCTCAGCCTTATGATTTCTTATTGACTTATTATTCAAACCCTTTTCCTGCTGCATCACAGCAGCTGAGCCAGGATGGCTGCAGTCATGGGGTTCAGAGGAGTCTCTTGGTCTTTACAGTCTCGTGGAAGATGAGAATCAGCCACATCCATCATGAATGAAAGCCAAAGTAATTGCTGTGCTGGGCTGTGGATCAATCTGTATTCATTCGGTTGGATAGTAATTCTGAAGGTTAAAAAGATCACATTGAATACCAGTTTTAATTGTGTCCCTTCTGATCAGAGGGGCTTTGAAAGAAAAGGGATTGTTGCTTTATGTAGGTCTGTGCAATGGCCTGTGAGTATAACTTCATCGTGTTGTTGAGTGGAGTTTTAGAGTGGAGATGCTGAAGCGGGTGCTTCCTTCTCTGCCCTTGTTGGGGCTCTTCTGCCTGTGAGGGTTCCTCAGAGATTCTGTGCATAAGGCAGGGATGACTTGCCCTGCTTAATGTCTTCACTGTTCCTGCTGAAATGACCAGGTTTTATTCCAGCTGTTTGATCAGATGGACACAACTTCTCTTATGGTAAGTAGAGGTTGTTGTGTACCTAGACAACTCACATGAAATGCTTCTAACCATGCTGTATTAAATTTCCAATAAATAATTTTCTGTTTAACAGCCTCTCCACAGAAAACAGTCCAGATCTGCCTCTGGGTAACAGGCAAATGAAGCTATTTTACTGGGTACAGTTTGGATGTATTTTCCAATCTCTCCTGTTTTCCTGTTGTCTCACATATTCTTTTGTGCCTGTATGTACTCAAGTATTATGTACTCAAGGTCAAGTATTATGCAACTAAGAGAACGTGAAAATCTTAAAAAAAAAAAAAAAAAAAAAAAAAAAAAGGTGTGTTTATGTATTAATTGGGTATATTTAAAAAGGCTACATGCCAGCTTATGTGTTTGTAGAATGCCGGTGAGTGACCTTGCAGGCAACAAAATTTGTGTTCTTGCCCCTCTGTGTATTTCATCTGCCATGTGACATATCAGGATACAAAACCCATGTTTCAGACTCTGTGTTTTCATTATTGGCTTCAAGGTGTGGCGACAAGAAGGTAGTGCATCCTTGAGAGGTGATGTGGATTGTTTATTTTTTGCAGTTAAGAGAAGTGAATGCGTAGTAAATATTTCATGATGTTCCTGCGAGCACCAGCAAACTCCTACCATCTACAGA
>JAVJGJ010000057.1:56393003-56445098 GCA_035590215.1 Microhierax caerulescens | reverse complement strand
GGAGTAGAGTCAGATGTCCCCAAGCCCTGAGGCTGGGGGGACTGAGGAGGTGACCTGTATCTACTATTTGAAACCATGTAGCGCATGAAAAGACTCAATCTGTAGTTACAGTGCTTTGGGATGTGGGTCTGAGTTTTAACTTGTGGAGACTACAGTGCAGGAGAAAGGAGAAGAGGAAACCAAAGAAGGCGGGAAGGACTGTGTAGCAGTGTGAGTGGCTGCAGGCTTTCTGGTTTTGTCTTCTTTAAGGCTTTTTGTTGTTACTATTCCAAACAAACCTCAGAACATTTTTTTCAATTAACCATGAAAACATTTATTTGGACCCGACAGTAAAGGCAAGTGGAACCTTTATACTTGTTTCATAAAAAGCCAATAGAGAAATTAGCAGATGGACTTCAATGCCACAAGTCATCTCCTGGCACCTTCCCTTCTGCATTTCACACCAGATCGAGGACAGAGCCTGGCCTTGGATGATCTGAGGTGCAAAGTCTTCTTGTCTGAAGACAAGGCAATCATGTTTCTCCTCCTTTTCCTACGTCCCAAATGCTTGGTCCCACATCCAGGGGACTTTGGCTCAGGTCCTCCCCCAGCTGCAAAGCCGATGAGCAGTGCAAAGCGCAGTGCTCACTGTGATGTTCATGGCGTCTCCTGGCAGGGCCACATCACCGGATAGCTGCGAGGTTTACAGTATGTAGTTTTGCTGTCAAAGGTGAGATCTGCTGTCAGCCAAATTTCTAAATTTGTAGCCTGCTTGAACACTGGTGTACATGCCAGTTCACTGGGTCTGTGTTCAGGCTGGGCTTGTTTGTGTTGCTTGCTGGGAAGGTTGTGGTAGATGGAAAGGAGAAGGACGACAGACACAGTTGGTCCAGTTAAAGATCTCATAATACAGATCTGCGAACATGGTCTTTGTCGGAAGTTACTTTACAACAGGTTACTACAATTTGATTTTATGACTTTGTTGGTCTAGTGTGAATTGTGGTCAGCATGGTTAGCTGGAGAGCTGCTTTCAAAAGCCCAACCCAGGGAACAGGGGCAGTCTCCCTCCCTCCTTCATGCTGCCATTCCTGGGGATGGGTGGTAGCTAGACACCAAAGATGAAGGCAGGCTGATGACCATATTTGAACAGACCAGAGGGACGTCAGAAATACAGTTCATTTATCTCTGGTAGCTTTAGCAGAAAAGTATTAAAATACTTTCCCCTCCCCGAAACATTCTTAGCAGCAGAAATAATCTGATTTCAGATTTTCACCTTGCTCCCACAAGCCTTGAAAATTTCTGCCTGTTTTAGTGGATGTTTCAGATAGCTGTAATAGAAAATGTGCCCACTCTGGAGCTGAGGATGGGGATGTTGTTTGCCCTGGGGGAAAACACTGCTTCTGGGTGGCAGTTACAGTTCTAGTCACAGTGAGCCATAAGCTTAATCTTTTGTATGGGTTTATGTGGCTGCACACATTTTAAAAAAAAACAACATAATCTCCAAATGCAGCAGTCCAGATGAAACATGGGTCACTACGTAGCTGTACTTTGTTCTGCATGGGGTCTTCTCTTTTGATGTAGTTCAAGATCTCTCTCCTATTTGAAGCCCTTCTGGGAGGACACATGTAATTGCCTGCAGGATCATTTCTCTTTCTTGCTGACTGTTCCCAGCAGCCGTGTCTGACAGCAGGGAAATGCTGCGTGACAAGCGGAGCCAGGCCAATGCTGGCCATCAGACTGTGGTGAATTGAACCTAGATTAACTGAACTTGCTCCTGCTAGAGCTTGAAATTATCATAGGCTGCACTTCATGAAGGTCTCCACATAAGATTTAATTTCTCCCAAGTAGCTTTCCCTTGCTAAGTTCTTGATAAGATCAAATTACTTGATAAATAGTTTATAAATTCAAATTAAAAAATATTTATTTTACAAAAATCAAACTGTTTTCCTTGCACGATGTTTTTGAAGAAAGAAGAGAATAATTGCTGTTTTGTAAAACCCTAGTGGCAGGTCAGATGATACGCTATTTGGGGGGTATTTTTTGGGCCAACTAAAGCAAAAATGTATTTTTACCCAGGGACTTTATTTCTTTGGTTTTAAGTGTAGCGTCTCAAAACTGGAATTAACTGTGTAGCCCTTTCCTAGGGAAAAAAATGTGGATTTGAACTGTGAGCATAGCTCTGTTGACTTTTTTTATTATTGAAACACCTTGGTTTCATGTTTATTTGGCTTTTATGTCAGCATTAATACCACAATTTTTTTCCTGATTTTAGCCAGTTCATATAGAATGTTTTTAAAAAGCCAAATCCCCAAACCTACAAACCTTACTGTTCACTGAGTAGCTAATAAGAATGTTTTTTGTTTATGTATGGTCTTATTTAATTTAGGTTGTGATGTTAAAGGTGATCTTTAGCAAAATCTTGTAGCTAGAATTTGAGAGAAGCAGCTGTTATATTTAAAATTAGCACATAAAGTGTCATTAAAATAACGATAGAGATTCACAGAATTGCATTCTAAGTGCTAATCATCCTATCTTGTGGGTAAGTCGACTGCTGTGCCTTAATCCACGGTGCTTCATAGGTTTGGACAATTGGCCTAAATTAATAAAAGTAAAAGTCTGGAGTTGGTAGAAATAGGAGTATAGATATGGGTAATGTGTCACATCTGTTAAATATCTGCTTGCTGAACTCATCAGCTAAATTGAAACTTCTTTCTCTATCCTTGATCTTTGGCAGTGTCACTCTCATGTGTAAAGTAGCCCACTCTGTGGAGTGTCCTGAGGCTTTTCAGTGTACTGACTTGAATTGGCAAGGGAAGAAAAAAATGGCAATGGAGTAAGAATATTGTAAATCGTTTAAGGAGCTAGAAAACTAGCAGGGTTGGGTTTTGTTTTTTTGGGGAGTTTTTTTGGCAAGCTAAAATAGCAACGTGAAGAAATGATGATTGACTAAGATTGTCCAGGGGAGCTGTAATTGTAATTATAACCCATGATGGCTGTTCTCTGTTCATTTAGCCAAGATTTCATAAAAGAACTCAGTCAGTCAGATCAGCATCCATACCTTTATGAACGTGCACTACTCTTTGTTATTTATCTGCTCACAAACCCATTGTTTTCCGAAGTATACTAGAGAAGGCTAAAATTCCTGTAAGACTAGAGATTAATTCCAAAGAATGCATAAATGGTTAGAGAGTCTTTAAATTTTACAGTAAATTAGGGCAGAGAAGGGAAATTAAGGAAATAAAGTTGGGCTTTTTTTAAAATGGAAAGCCACTACCATGGTGGTATTTGTCTGTAGCTCACTGTCTATATGCATGAACAGTATGCAGCCTCCTCTCTTTCAGGACTTTGATGCACTTTAATAGACCTTGGTCTGTTTTAAATTGTATATGAGCACACATCAGATAAAATCTTCGAAGAAAGGAATGGTAGCCCACACATCTGGGAATTTCAAAATAGACTGTGTGTTTATACCAAAATGCTGGATGATCTTTCATGGCCTTTCTATATCAAAGTGCTGTTATTCTGAAATTGGTATTCTTTGTATCATAAATCTATGTTGGGAGTATTTATTTTTATGAGTTTTATGAGAATAAATGTTGCAGTATTCTTTTTAAGAGGCTAAAATGATGAATGTATGACTTTCAGTATCCATTTTTTGATCCTTACATAGAAATTGCGTCAGACTTGCAGACGGCAATTCTCACTGCAATTTGCCAGTATATTCAGTGGCCTGAATATGAACAGTGGCCTGTTCTGTCACAGCTGCATTTAAGAACTTAGTATTAAGTTCTAGGTTCTATAATATGTTCAGAAACAACGGGGTATGATTTGTGATAGAATTTTGCATACTTTTGCTTACATTATAAAACATAATACAACATAGCCCCACAGAAAGATGTATTAATGGTAAGTGCATGTCTCGATTTTCACAATGCGCTTGGAGAGCAAAAAGCCATGCATGTGCCTGAATATCTGCAAAACCAGGGCATGTAATCCCACTTCAGGAAAACAGCCCAAATCAGGAGAGCATGCAATCCAGGTCTGAACCTAAAGCATCCTGCTAACTTTGAATCCCACTGCCTTTTTGTTGGCCTTTAATAGCACACATGATCCCTTAAATTGACATACTTTTCAGAGCAGGAGCTTAAAGAAAAATATTACTTACTATTGGTATCGTAGCCAGTCTGACTGAACTGAAGATACTATCCCGGCAATGTCAGTGAATAGAGTGATCCTTTTGTCTTTAAGTTACTTGTTTTAACTTCTGATTTACTTTGATTAAATCTATTGGGAAAAGATAATGGGAACGCTTTATTCTTCATCATCATTTTTATTGAAAACATCATGAAATAACATTACACGTGTATGAATCTTGGCATGAACTTGAGGAATAGACCATTGTTTGATCTCTGTAGTCATTTTATTCAACTTTTAATTAACTTTTTACATGCAAGTCTCAATGGACTTTCCTAATGGAAGCAATGGGAGCAGTCCTGAGGCTAATCCAGTACCTGAAAAAAACATGCTAGAAAGGAAAAATTGTACAAAACAGTGTTGGTTAAAGAAATAATTTCTGTGCTGAGACTTTATGTTCACTTTGTTTTGTCTTTAGGTTGTCATTGACACTTTTGTATTTTTATTCTATCCCTATAATGCTAGCAATAACACTGTCGCTGTTATCTGTGCTTCTCTGCTAAGTGGAATATTAAAGGAAGTATCTGAACCAAAAATTCCTGCATGGTTGAAAAAGTATTGAGAGTTTTGTTTTGTGAACTTCCTATCTTGTTTTGCAGTCCCACCCAGGTTTTTTGAGCTGGTGATGCTGGTGATAGAAAATATATCCAGCTCTTGCTAGCTCCTTTATTCATTTGCTTCTCACAGGGAGGAACATTAGCCACCAAGTCACAAGCAGAGGAGGCAGCTTAGGAAGGGAAAGCAACAAAGTATTAATTCCTGCTGTGATGCTGGTGCCACGGTGTCTCTTGCCACATCAGCTTCTCCAGTGTTTTCTAATTTGGCCTTTTGCTATTAGGAACAGACTCTCAAAGCCAAGAATTTTTAACTTCTGCGTGATTCCAAATCAGGCTGCTTCAGTTCTACTGTGCAATTAGCAAAGGAAATATAGCTTGTTAGAGGAGCTTGGGAGGGACTGAGGAGGAGTTTCCCTTCCCTCTGCAGCTTGATTTAGTTTTGTTTTCCTCTTCTCTCCTTCTTCCTTATCTGACACATAGCATCCTATGCATTGCATATATTTCTGTTTTCTGTCAGACCTCATCACTTTTTTTTATTCCTTTTATTCTCATATATTGTTAAAGTGTAATGTCCTATGGAGGGAAGGGATGTGGACATGAGGAAGCAGGGAGAACAAATGCTGCTGTGGAGCGTGCAGAAGCACAGCTCTGTTATTTATCATCCGTCACCTCTAGTCTGACCTTATGCAGGAGTATGAGGTGTGGGAGCTGCTTTCGCAGAGCTGTTCGGAGGAAGCCACTTCTGATGGAAAGAGCAACATTTTTATTGTAAGCTCTGAGACAGTGTGGGTTCAGAAAGCCTAGGGTCAATACCACCAGCTCAGCTGCCCTACAGCTCCCTCAAGGACGAGTCTGCTTGGGTTTCTACTTTGCATGGAAATGGCAGGTGACTGGCAACTTTGAACACCCATAAACCTTGTAGACAATGAGCTGCTTATTATTTATTCTCTTAAGGCAAGAATACAGGAATAGTAATGGAATTCTTGTGGAGTACAAGGGGGAAGTGTTAGCAAGATGTTTTATAAGCCTCACAAAGAATAATTTAAGCAAGTCCTGTATTATGCATGGTGAAAGGCGGTTCTTTCTGCTGGATGACATCTTTTGTTGTGTTTTAATGTGTTTATTTTTCAAAGTGACTGATGGGAACCAAGGTTATTTTTAAAGTAAATCTGCCTAGCCTCTAACTTACATTAAGAAGTCTCCCTTCCCCGTGCCCCAAGCAAGAATTTTGGACCAAATGGGTTCTATTTATTGTAAACTCTGCAAGGACTTCTCAGGTCCCCGGAGGTCCTCCTTCTATTCAGTACTCATGCAGCATATTCACCACTGACTCTTGTTATCAGCCTTTGCTTTTTGCTGTCTTCCATCTACTACACCCTGCCCTGCTGATGCTTCCATTCCCCTACATGCTCTCGTGCTCCCATAGTAGAAGCAAAGCTTCCTCTCTCCAGGGGACAGCACCTCCGCTCCATGCTCTCTTCTCAAAGGATGCACCAGGGAAGCTGAAAGCACATCAAACAGGCACTATCCATCAGAGGAGTTAACAATACTTGTTCTGCAGTCAGCAGTTATTGTCCTAACTCCTGCTAGGAAATGTTTTCAGAAGAATCTCCATTTCTAGCCAGCCCAAAACAATGCATATCTTCAAGCCTTTTTAAGTCCTGGAGGGCAGAAACTTGCTTTTTTCAGGCTCTTGAGGCAGCCTGGGGAAGCCAGCTGTGTCTGTTACTCTTAATGGCTTCGTTCTTCTTTGTTTAGAAACTTGGTGTTGCACACCTTTATAGAAATGTTCCACAATCTGATCACAGTACAGAATAAAGGTGTCTCTTTTTCTTAGGGACCTTTCAAGAAATGTGGCACAGTAGTCTTGTGATCTTTCGGGGCTTGATAGACAACAGGTTAAAAACTACTGCCCTGATTTTTATCTAATAAGCAATTCTTATGGGTTTCAGTGGCTTGCTTTGCTGTTCTTGCAGTCTTAATGTGTTCAACTCTTTGACTCTGCAGCAAAGTGCTTGCTTTGTGCAATACAGAAATCATAGCTTGGAATCATTGGCATTTTGTAAAAATACCAGTTATTTCTTGAAATACCTTAAAGATCAAGCTTTTACTGTCATCTGTCAGACATTTTGCCCCAGTTATTGATATAGGTTCTGCCCTCTGTGTCTCCTTGTTGATTTGGTCAATAAAATTCTAGCTGTGCCTGCAGTTGTGCCTTTTGGTTGATAGCAGTGGTGATGCTGGCTGATGTGGTTAACAAGATATTGTTGTCTGGATTTCAAAGCTACAGCAAGTAGTTGAAAGCATTTTTCTCTGTTCTTGCTTAGGAATTGCAATTTTAATATTTTCTGTTATTTCTTATCTTGAATGTTTCTCTCTTCCTTCCCGATGGCAGTTTACATTAATGTGTACTGTATTCTGCACTGGGCTCTCCATTTACAGACTTCAGATAATGAAGAATATAGTGTCTTTCTGAAATAACGATGTGAGCTATTTGGCTTAACTTTCTGTTTTTCAGGAGTTTGCTACAGATGTATTTAATTGGCTGCTTAGTGTGCAGACATTAATATATTTAGGGCTTGCTTGGGTCTGAAGTCTTACACACCAAGTTTTATTAATTGCCTATATTGTGTTCTGTCTCCTAAAATCAGCTTGGTTTCACAGAATCACAAAATGGTCGGGGTTGGAAGGGACCTCTGGAGATCGTCTAGTCCAACCCCTGCTAAAGCAAGTTCTCCTAGGGCAGGTTGCACAAAGTCACAGTACAAGTGGGTTTTGAATGCCTCCAGAGGAGAATCCACGTCTCTGGCCAGCCTGTTCCAGTGCTTTGTCGCAGTCAAAGTAAAGGAAGTTCTTCCTCATGTTCAGATGGAATTTCTTATGTTTCACTTTGTTGCTGGGCACCACTGAAAAGAGTCTGGCCTCATCCTCTTGATACTTGCCCTTAAGGTATTTGTAGACATTGGTAAGACCCTGTCTCAGTCTTCTCCAGGCTGAACAGCCCCAGGTCTCTCAGCCTTTCTTCATAAGGGAGATGCTCCAGTCCCCTCATCATCTTTGCACCCTCCACTGGACCCTCTCCAGCAGTTCCCTGTCTCCCTTGAGCTGGGGAGCCCAGAACTGGACCCAGCACTCCAGATGCAGCCTCACCAGGGCAGAGCAGAGGGGCAGGATCACCTCCCTTGGCCTGCTGGCCACGCTCCCCCTAATGCACCCCAGGATCCCACTGGCCTTCTTGGCCCCACGGGCACACTGCTGGCTCCTGGGCAACTTGCTGCCCACCAGGGCTCCCAGGTCCTTCTCTGCAGAGCTGCCTCCCAGCAGGTCAGCCCCCAACCTGTACTGGTGCCTGGGGCTGTTCCTCCTCAGGTGCAGGACCCTACACTTGCCTTTATTGAACTTCATTAGGTTCCCTTCTACCCAACTCTCAGCCTGCCCAGGTCTGGCTGAATGGCAGCAGTTTTCCTCAGTCCTTCATTATAAAAACTGGACAAGTCACAGACTGGCCATGATACAGTAATCGGGACCCTGGCATTCATCGTGCTGTAGGTGTGCCAAAACCAGGCTTGTTTGACCTTCAGAACGTGGTAAGTCCAGACAGTTTGTTTGAGCTTCTGCCTTAAATGCCATGTTTCTGCAGAGTCCTTTATCTGATACTGTCAGGTTTGTTTGAGCTATTTTTAATGTGTGAGATTTCCTGTTATTTTTAGTTGTTTTCTGCTGTTTTGAAATTATTTTACACATTGAATAAACCCATCGTTAAAACTAAGCATGTGCATGAACCTGAGTATGCGGACAGAATATTATGATGGATCTGAAAAGTGCTGGCAATACACGGGCAATACAGAGAAAGATTTAGTAATTACCTCACCATTGCTGTAGTATTTGGACAAAAAGTTTAAGTAGAGTTTTCACACTACAAAAAACCAAAATCCTTGTTTATTCTCCTGCAGTTGTGGTAGAAGATAGGTTGATGCTGTCATTGTTTCTAGGAGCTTCAGAGCCAAAGACGTAAATGTGCAGCTGTGAATTCCTAAAGGAGAAGGAGTCCTGGTTAAAAAGCTTGGGGGGTTTAGTGCATGGAAAGATTAGAAATTATTTGCCTGTGTCCTTGAAGGTTATGGGGTATAATTTTTCACGTGTCACACATCCATCTGGATCTTTTTATTGTTGTATTTTCTAGGGGATTAGAAAATGCTGATTCAGACATCAGCTAAGTTGCATGTAGGCAAAGATGTGTGCAAGCAGTTCTAATAAATACCATTTTACAGAATTTGAGGAATACTGCAGATAGTGAACTGCTTGCCCTAAATAAGCTTTGAGATTAAATAGGACTCAGGAGACACTGGCAAATGAAGAGTATTTGACAGGTTAAAATGCTTGCTGTAAAGAACTGGATGCATGGATTGATGCTGTCGAGCACAGGAGGTAACCTAGGCTTTATGTGAGCTTTAAGTAAAACAAATATGTATGTATTGTTTTGTCAACTTGACATCTCTTTTGTCACTATGCTTTGTTCCCACTCCTAAAAGCCCACAGCACTTAATTTAAAAAGACTTACTCTGCACTGTGTTCAAACTTGTCACAGCTTCTAAAAACAGTGAACTTTCGCTGACAGCTGAACTTAGTCAAAGTTATTGCACAGTCTTTGTGGATATATAGAGTAAACTCTTCCAGGGCAGGGGCTTACAGTGGGAGAGTATTTCACAAGGGCACGAGGAAGGTGCCAGGTTTATAGTCTGTAAGAAGTGCATTCTGAAAGATCCATTTTTCACTAAGCCTGAGTCATGCCAATTTGGACTAATGAATAAGTTGGGGCACTGGTGTGCCAATATAAATACACTGGTACTGCTATAATGTTTATGTAGCTCCTAGTAGCAGTGTTAGCATTATTTTATGAATCAAATAAAGCTTGTTAGTAGGATTAAAAAGCCTAACTATGAAGCTGTAAATTTATACAACATATTACTAAAATGCACAAATATGCTTTACTCTTAATGTTGTCCAGACCGGGGTTACACTTGTGCAAATTTTTGGCTTGAAGGAACCACATGAGGGCTTCACCAAAGGGATATCCTAGTCAGCATGTACACCGTGCTTCAGTGACAAGATCAGCCAGTCTTTGTGGGAAGTGATGCCCAGTAAGAACTGGTAGGATCCTAGCCTAAAGCAGTAAGCACAATAATCAGTGTGATTTATGGAATGAACAGTACATGAGAGATATTTTTTTATAAGATCTTCTGAAGAGGGGAAGAATGTTATTAGGAGTAATAGATTGACAGTTAAAGCAAGGAAAGAAAATTGTAGACCGATGGAGGGAACTATTTTCCAGCTGTGAGATCTGATGCATCCCGTGGAGCAGTCTCCAAAGGAAAGGAAGGGAGATGTCATCACTAGAGGAACTTACAGGCACAAGTAGGCTGAAAAATACATGATACAATTTACTGCAAATAGCGTTAGTACAGCGCTGGAATTGAAGCAGAATAACTTCATGAAAAAATTACCATTCCTAACTTCTTGTCTTTGAACATAGTGTTGTCACTTTGCTTATTCTTAATTTTCCTGAAGCAAACTAAATTCCTGTTTTCTAATCGGTTTAACATATGTTACTTACTTTTTATGCAACTTGAGTGACAGTCTCACAGGCTCAGCTATTAACCTTTATCATTGCCCTCCCCCAGTACACATGTAATTAGCCTCTGCCTTCTGCATGTTGTAGAGAAAGTTCCTAGTTGACATCCTCTCTTCTTCCAGTCCCTGTCAACTCCGCTAGCAGCCTGAGCAGATGTTCCCAAAATGCTTTATGATCTGCACAGGTAGAAGGTGGTAGGTGTCTTCCCCATGAGTACTCCTAGAAGATCATTATTCATCTATATAGGGAAAAAAAAATACACACACACACTGATGGGGAGAACATATAATTTTATGGAAATGGAAAAATCAGAAAGCTTTAAAAGATTCTAACAGCAGTTTCAAACATTGCTGCTTCTACTTTTTAATTCTCAAGCAGCCAGAGTACTGGGAAGACGTCTGCCAAGGTTGTGCTGAGAAAGCACAAGAACCATTGATGTACAAGAAAGTTGCTGTTAAGATCTACTGGTACAGTGGAGGTGCCGTGCAGGATATGTACAATATATGTTTCTCCAGTTGCATTTTAACTACAAATATAATAGCAGATCATACCACACGTCATCTTTTGTTAATACACAGTGAAATGCTGCCTGCAAGGAAAGCAGCTGCCTTTTGTCCCAAAAAAGAGGCACAGTGGTGGGCAGTCTGGGAGCGTAGTGACTCAGCTTGAGGGCATCGTCCAGGAGCCATGCGATATGGCTTGGCCCCTTTCCCCTAATCAGCTACTGCCGTCTTCCCAGCCCAGCGAAATCCCATCTGGAAGGGGTAGCTGAACCAAGGGTAGGGTATAAAAGGTAATGTTAAGATCATTGATGTGTTTTTAAAGTGAATATCTAATCACAAAAGTGTTTTTTTCCGTGAGGTGTGGCATTAATGCCACCTGGTTTTCCGTCCCTCACTCAGGTCCTGCTCCTTTGCTCAACTCTCTTCTCCAGGAGCCTTGCTGGAACTTTTATCATCGTCTTGACATGGTGTTTCTCTGTCAAGTTTGGCACAGATGTTATTGAGGGATGATGATTTAACAATTACTAATGTTAAACACTGTTAATTGAATCTCTTAATTATTAGAACTTCATAAACAAAACAGTTTTCAATGGTTGGGGTTTTTTTCCCCAAAGAGCTTATGTATGGCCCCTTCACACAATCCCAGCACATACATCAGAGCAATGTGATGTTCCTAAACACACAAACGCACATGCAGGGAGGACAACAAAACCTTCCTATGGACCAAGATGCAACTCTTAACAAACTATGGGTGTTCAGAACAAAAACTGTAACTTGAGTATCTGGAAATGCTTCCTGTCAGTGAGATCTGTGTCACTTAGAAACTTCCTTATAAGTGAAAAGGTTTATATCCCCGTCCTCTAGAATAAGGGGTTTTCTGCAGAAGTTGTGTGTACAGAAGAATCCCAGACTGCCTCGTGAAGGAAAATAGTTTACAACCTCAGTTTCTTTGACCTTTTTCACTGTCCCAGCTTCTTCAGTTTCTAGCTGCTGTAGTTAAGCCTCACACATTTCATTTAAGTGATGCCTGTATTATTTCCAGAAACAAAAAAGGGAAGCTCAAGACAACAGAGTGAAACTCACTTTGAATTCTAAAATTATGTAACAATTCAGTAATGATTCTGGTTTATGGCATTTGAGTTTAATCCCTTAACATATGCTTGATGCTATATAAACAAAAAGACATATTTATCAGATTTGAAGTAGTTTGTGGTTGGGGTATTATTTAAATGGGATTACTTCTTTGTTAGATAATCCACTGAAGTGAATTTCACCGTATGGGAATATCTCTCGAGACATGTTTTCAGCTTTCTGCAGATCCTACATGTTTTAGGTGGTCTTGGA
Organism: Microhierax caerulescens; assembly: GCA_035590215.1. Classification (NCBI taxonomy): domain Eukaryota; kingdom Metazoa; phylum Chordata; class Aves; order Falconiformes; family Falconidae; genus Microhierax; species Microhierax caerulescens. Next base: position 56,432,889 of record JAVJGJ010000057.1, on the reverse strand, counting down.
AAGTTCTGAATTTTCCTGAGCAAAATAGTTTGGGGAGGAGACTGTGTGCTTAGCCATTTAGGAAGCCAAGCACTTCCATTGAGGTGCCTAAGCACAGGCTTAGGAAGTTAACTTTGGAGAAGGAGACTTGGAGGATATTCAGATGATTTTTCAAGCGGTCAAGCTTGCTGAGGTATTGTAAATATCAATAGGAAATGTGTTCACGGTTATGCATAATTACAGTACCCTACTTCTCTTGCTTCTAGATTAAAATTGAGCTGGTACTGTAATAAGTAACCATATAATTCAGGGAAAAAAAGAATTAAATTTGCATAAAGTATAATAAAATTGAATAAATTTTCACTTTGGAGAGACAACACAGTTATTCATTGGGTGCTATAAATGTTAAAATTAAGTTTCTAAGAAAACCAGAGCACACGTCTGCTAAATGTGGGAAACAAAATTACCAGAGGAGCTATTCTAACTCTTCCTTCTCATAATTTTTCCATGTCACACACACCAACGAATGTTACATATGGAAGCATTTGAAACCCTGTTTTCTTAATAAAGATTGCTGGAGAGCACTGAGTGCAGAATTTGATAAGAAAGGATTAAGATTAAGTACATTCATATTTGTCTTACTTGGAGCCTAGTTCATTAATGACTACTTTATATGCAGCTCTTAGGAAAATTTAGGTATTTCTAAGCACTACTTCGAAGAGCAGCATTGCCATTTAAAAAATGAAGTCTCATCGTAAGTGATTGAAGCCTTAGCTCCAAAAAGAACACAAAAAATTGTTATTCTTCTGCACGGTAGAGAAATGAATGCTTTCTTTCATGGTTGGAGCTCCCATAACAAGTCTGAAAGGATTAGCATATGGGCAAAGTAAATTGACATTTTATTGTTTCATGAAGCATGTACATTCAAAATCTGTATGTTATACATCTGCTGAAAGAACTTAGCTTATTTTTTCTCTTTTTTTCAGCTGTTTGTAGTGTATTATGCTCTGACGCAGCTATGGTGACATGGTGGTAACCATCAACGTTCCAGGATGTTAATTTTTCTCTAGACTTTTGCATTGTTTAAAAGCAGATCTTTTAAAAGCATCCTCCTTTCCCAGGAAAAATACATTATTTTTCATTATTGTGTTAATAACAGTTACTAAGGATAAAAATTACACCAGGCTAAAAACACTTGTGCCAAATCTCCCATCAACAGCCAAAACAGAATTCCCACTATTCACTGCTTCCCAGCAAATTTCAGTGTGGTTTATCAATTCAAGTGTATTCAGTAATTCAGTTGTAAAACTTATCAGAGTTTTAGAACTTCCATTTACCTTTATAAGCTTTAGTTATTAAAAAAAAAAAAAAAGAGGTCTGGGTGGTAACTCTTGTTTAGCTGTTGTAACTGTTATAGCTGTTACAGATTCAATTAAGTTGTGTTGGTATCTATCTAGTGATTGTGACTGCTACTGGTTACATTGATCAGGGTATTGCATAAATATTCAGAGGATTTAGTTCTCATTCAGAATTTTTTGTTCTTCAGGGAGAAAAATTTGTCCACTGTCTTTAGCAGAAGTGCTCTCAGCTGGAAGCTGTAGGGCAGTGTGATAACCAGGCTTCATCTCCCCTCTTGATACCTTTTCCCTTTCCCATTGCTGCAGATCAACCTGAAAATTACATTTTCCAGAATTTCTAACAGTTCAGGGGAAATGTTTATGCATTTTTACTGGAAATGAGCTGGAGTTGAGAAGATGAGCTTACGTGGGATCAGGGGCATTTTTCTAGAGTGGTCCTGATGGCTTTTTAGCAGCTGGGCTGCTTACAGGGGTGCATAGGGGATCTTGAGTTCAGATTCTCTGTTCTGCCTGATTTGGTGCAGGGCTTGGAACTGATTGTAGAGGAGATAGCTTTAATCTGTTTTGCTTTGTATGACATACCTAAAACATTGGTCAGAGTGAGTAAGCAAGACTGAATGATTCTGTAGGTGAGAGTTTGGGTATTCATCTATGAACGTGAGACTGGGGTTCAAGTCCCTGCTGCAGTAAATATTTCAGCTTTCTTACAGAATGGGGGATCTTTAACAGCAGGTTCTGAGTTTTATAAGAGAGTAAGTTGCTTCAGTAATGGTCCTAAAGGTTGTACTGAGATTCTGTCGAAGCTAAGCCTTCCTCAACTTCAGAGCTTCTGTAAACCACAGAAATCAGTGGACACACGTTTATTTTTATCTGTGAAAGCCTCCATCTGCAACCTGGGGGGAATAACAGAGAATGCTGTAGAGTAGAATTTACAAACTCACTGGTATGGTACTGTGCTAAAAATGATGCTGAGCTTTATGCCACTTAAAGATAAAATTCAGGATAAGTTTCAGATACAGGAATTATGAGAACCTGTGGTATTTTGTGCTGTACTGGCAGGATTCATAAAAATCTTTTCCTTTTAGTGAAAATTTTTCTTCATTATAAAGTTAAGGAGTGGCGAATGTCTGTGAATGGCATATTAGGGATCTAGGAATGCCTGAAGTAATAAGTGTGACCCTGGTGCTTTTAATGGTTGAGAAACTAACCTTGAGGATGTTCTCTCAGCTGTAATCATGCTCTTGACAACTTGTTGTGTTGTCATCCTCTACCTCTGTGCAGGTATGTGATTCTTTACTAGTCTGAGGTGTGTGCTGTGTAAGCAGCAATAAACAGTGTAAGCAATAACACGTTCAGTTGGTCTTATTCCTCCCATACGCTGAGACAGCTGGAGGTGTAGCCAGCTGAAGATGGAATGTGCTTCCTTGTGGAGTCTTGGGACTCACATGGGTTGGAGGTGCTTCACAGCAGGGAACGTTTGAGGAACACGTGTGGCGGCAACAGCAGTGAAGGAAACAGCCTCTAACCCGTTGTGAAGGCTTGAAGGAGGGAGTGCTCTTCGACTTTACCACATCTGTAAACATCCTTGTGTCAATATCTTTCATAGCCACCTCAAGAGACATGCAAATGGTTCGGCGGCCATAAGCCACCCGATACATCCAATGCCTAGACTTGACTGAGGAAATATCTTTAGGCTTTCCCTTTTATTCCCTTTTATGTGTCCCCAATTGGTATCCTTCAAAGGATATTAAACTGAATACAGCAAATATTTAAAGATTTCATATGGTTGTTTAGCTAGCACAGTACCAAGCACTTTAGATAGCTAGCTATACCTGTTGTCCGGTGTATGATCTCTGTAGGGTTACATTGCTGTTGGTTTGTCACAGAGTATAGAGCCCTTAGTCTTGGTCAGTCGCCCCTGCCACCCGCCACCCCACCCACCCCCCTCATATAGTAAGAGCAACGGAGAATGATTTAAATTGGTCACAGCATGGTCCCTAACTCAAAGAATGAGTCATTCAGTTACAGATAGAGATGCCACCAGGTTAAAAATAGTCAGGAAAGTGTGAAAACCTGTTTATCTGCCTCACAGTCAATAGCTAAAGGCAATGACCCTACAGTAATAGTTGTAAGTGGTAGGACTACTTGCTTGTCCACTTGATCATTATCTTTGCAGTCTTTAATTAGAAGAATTGTGTGCAGAGCTTTGAAAGGATGTGAGCTGCTGTTACCAGCATTTGGGGCTGTTCCATGAGGACAAGTAAAAGGAGAAAACAGGAAGATCATTTTGCTTTGCTGGTTAAGAATCTCAGTAATCTGCAAGGCATCACCTCTTCAGATTATCACTGTATTCTGCCAGGAAGGAGGTGAATTAAAACTGTGAGCATCTTGTTCACGTTGCACATTTATAACTGCAAGAAACATGCAATGTATGAATCAGGGGCCGGGGGGAGAAAGACTCCCACCTGTAAACAGCATAAGAAGAATGGTTTCCTGCAGCCACTGAGTGAAGAGAGCTGCTGGCAGAGCAGTCACCTTCGTATGACCTACTGACTTGCTAGAAATCATTTTCTGTGGGTTGTCTAATCTCTTAGCCAGAGGAAATTAGGAAGGGAAAAACAAAACCAAAAAAGCCAACAGTGATGTAATTAATGCAGCTCCAAGAACGTATCCGCATAGCTAAGCTGGTCCTGCTGTAGTGGACGTGGCCACCTGCAGTGGGATTCCTCCAGAAGCAGGCAGGAGCTGGTGCACTGAGCAGCAGCTCCGTTTGCAGCTCTGCATCTGCCTGTTCAGGTTCAGGTGTTTCTGTGCTCAGGGGTGATGCAGTTTGGCCTGCAACTCGCTCCCTGATGATGGTATGAGTACTAAGGGTGTAGCTAGGTGAGTTTTATGCTTCTGAATCTAGCCTGTTTCTCCCTCTGTTTTGTATGTGCGGCTTCTTAAATATCTCACAGTTTTACCTGATTTTGAGTTATCGTCTCCCATTGCAGGGGAATGCTTCATACCCTTTTGCTCCTTTGGTTTTTCAGGGTGTTGGCTTGCTGGATTGGGTTTCATCTCCAAGAAATCTATCTGCAGAGGGGGAAGCTGTTAATACAACACTCTCAGACAAATGCTTTTAGGCACTGATATCATGAGACATTTTTTTTATGTTTTAAGACCCTCTTTGTTAACTGTGGAGCAGGTCAGAGAGGGGGCATCAGTAAATTATAATTTGATAATAAATTCTTGTGACCACACATACAACTTTTGCTAAGGCATATAAAAGATTTTTCCCGTTTCTGACAGCGTGAATGGTATGTGACATTCCAGGGCTATCAGGGCTTCTTGTCTTTTCAGTTAATTTGTTCTTTAGGATGGCATCTATTTCTGCATCTGTCTGCTATTTGTGTTACTTTCCTGTCTCAAATAAGTATCTCGATAAGGCTGTTTGCATTCTTTCTCCAGTTGGTTGTATTGGTTTTCCTTTGTTTCTGGGAATGCTTTACGCTGATTTCCATGTATGTTGCAGTATGATTTTACTGTTACATGGGCATTGAAAAGGGAATTCCTTCCTGTCCTGAGAACAGCTTTCCAACCTACTGATGATAACAGTGGTTGGTTGTTCTTTCCCAATAATATTTGGGCATGTTTCGCATTAACAGGGGTTCAAAGTTTATGAAGCAACTTTTTGGTCCTTTTTTTTTTTTTTTTTTTCTTCCTGTGAAAGTCTGTAGACAGATTAAGAAATGCAACACGATTACATGTCTGCAGTACCTAACCCATATAAATATCTGCTAAGTTTTCAGTGTTAATAAGCCTAAATTAAAATACTAGTTTGCTCACATATGCAGTCTCAGTTACCTGTTATATCTGTCAGTTGTTGTGCAGAAAATACTAGACCTTTTGCTCAAGCTCCCTAGTAAGTAATTTGATCATGCACTCCCCTCCCCTCCCCTCATCGGTGCCAATAACCACAAAGATGTGCAGGCTTGTCCTTTATTCTGAACTCAGAACAACCACAGGTACTCCCAGTGCAGTGCAATATTCAGAAAGTCCTATTCCATCATGAGATTATAGGTAATTTACTCATTTGCTCAGTGACAAAGATTCAATAAAAAAGGTCTGGTTATAAAAGTTCTTCTTTCCTTTTTTGCCTATCTCTAATCTGATAAAAATAATTTGTATGTAATAAGTCTGACTAGGAGCGGACTGTTTTATTCTGTAAATTGAGATATTCTTCATAGGTAGGGCATACATTCAAATAGGGCCCAAAAGTCATCACCATCCATTGGTTCCTGAGAAATTGTATTATGTTTCCTGCCCACTTCCTAATAGCAAAATGCATGTGTCACACAATCCGCTGCCACGTTCAGCACCTGCGAATAAGTAATAATAGGTGGGACATGTAAGCCACAATCTTACTGATGAGCTCTATTTTTTGGTATTGATATGAGTTAGCAGGGCTGTTTGGGAGAGCTTTGCCTTGAGTTTGAGCTCAGTGGTGCCTCTTCTTTGAAAGAAAAAAGATAATCCTATTTCCTTCAGAAGCTCTAGTTCACTCTTGTTTTAATTCTTTCCTTTAATGAAGGGATGTATCTTCTGCATATGCAATAATACTAGCTTTTCAACTTTCCTCAAATGGAAGAATAAAGCTTTACACGTCTTATTTTTTTCTTAAACTGTGTAGCTGGATCTGTGTTAATTTTTTTCACGCTTCTCTTTTCCTGTAGCTGACAGCTTTATTTTCATGGAGTTTGTACTTGCATACAGTATAGTCGAGCCTGTTTTCTTTCTCCTTGTAACAATGTATTCCTAAAGCAATGGGAGTTCATTTCACTATAGAAAAAACCCAATTATGCTGGCTGTTTAGTATTTTACCAATGTATGTTCTTCATTACTTGCTGAATTTTTGTCAAGGTGCATGGCTATAAAACAGTATTTTGCCTTTTTATTACTTTTTAAAAAAAATCATTTAGGTTTTTTGTTACTGCATCTGTCTAACAGTAGCAGCGTTCATTGTAGAGGCTCTGATTTTAAAAGCCAACCAGCTCTCCTAGTAGCTTCTTTCTGAGACCTGGTTTTAAATTAAATTATGCTGACCAAATCCTTATGTCACCTATATAAAAATGGACTGCTGTCTTTGATGCAGGTTTCTAAAGGAGTTTTAAGACTTTGCAAGACATAAATAGTGTAATCAGCAACAAAGGCATATAATGTCAAGAGTGTCAGCTGAAAAGAAAAACTAATTCTCCAGAAAGTGTTCATATGGTTCTACTTGATCTAAGGATGCTATACCAGATAACATAGTCTTTGATTCCTTTACTCATTGATCTGTATTTAAGCATTTATTCATGCACATGCTCTAAATGCATCGGTCCTTTGCAACCTGAAGGAAAATATGCAGATAGAAGGATTTGATAATACTTTAAAGTGTTTGAGCACTTGATTGAAGGACGAGCAAGAGAGAAGCCTAATTCCTTCCGATTCCTTTCTTTTGATTGAAATAATAAAATACATAATATTTTCTTCTCATTCACATTTCTGAGCTTATGGCTTGTCCTTTTTAAAGCTTCCATATAGTTGATTTTTTCTGCTACTGTCATTCTGCTCTCAAGAGGTATGTAGAAGTGACTCTCTGCCTAATGCTGGCTTTAATTGATGAGTCATCTGCTCATCCCACCATTAGTGGTCTCTTACATGCTGAGGTTGATCAGTAGGTGTTCCACGTAGTCTCCTATTTAGACACAGACTGTTATAGCACTGTTCTTCAGGCATAAATGTGCCTGGCCTATTTGGTGACAGCTTTCTGATGTTTTCCCCAATCAGTCATCAGGACAGAACAGGAACCACCCACTGACAGATCCTAAAGGAAATGGAGCGCATCTTTACAGCTGCAATATTCAAAAGGTTCTGGAAGCCTTTCAGCCCTGGACAGGGATGGCACCTATCTCACTTAAGTCTTTGACGTGTGAAGCTTCTTAACATAAGAAGGAAATTTCTATGATTATGTTAACACCGAAAAGGCTTTTGTCTATTGTCTGCCATCAGCTGAGCATTATCTCCAATTAGAGTTTTACTCCATCTTTTTCAGCTCTGCTATTCAGACCCTTAGTCATCAAGTCTAAATGTGACATTGAGCATTGAGTCAGCATTCAGGAATACCCATCCTTGTCTAGCTCACAGCAGGTCTTGTGCTCTGCTAATTCACACAGTATTTGGGTTAAAATGTTTTTGGTTTTATCATTATATTTAACAGTAACTGGAAGTGTTGCTTATTTCCGTTTAGATGAGAGTCCTTACACAAAGTCTGCAAACCAGGCAAAGGCACCTGATGGAACACTGTCTGTGAGAAGACAGAGTATTCCAGGTAAGACTTGCTTTGCTTTTTATAACACCTGACTTGTTTGTGAGCAGCACATTAATACTAATCAAAGTTCAACTAGTTATAAAAAGCAAATGAATTACAGTTACTGCCAAGCAACTTTATAAGGAAGGTTCCATGGGAGCTGTAAAAGGGGTTCCTGCAGTTAGGTTGCATCAAGCTTTTGTTATGAAGAACATTCCTGTGTTTCTGCCTTTTTGCAGCAGACTTCAGACATTGAGCACAACCTTTTCATCAGAGGCTCACATACTATCAGACCCCATTAAATCAGTTCTTTGATATTTGGTTTCAGTGGTATAGGGAGACTGGCTCATATATTCTACTGCTGATCAGACAGACTCAGAAATCTAGCAGAGCTCTCATCTTCACGTGATTTTCTGCCACACGTATGCCCATCCTTGTCTTTTCTGTCATTGCATCACACAGAGCTGGGCCACTAGATCAGTTATTTAAATTGAGGTAAAATACCTTTTAATTACTTCAGTCGAATCTGCAAAATATGCCCATGAAAGCAAGTCTATATGTATCTTATGCAGCAATCGAAAGAGATTTTTGTCTCAAGTAAAATTTTAGAGATCTTTTAATGAAAACAAATGAAGACCAACAAAGTGTGAGCACAGGTGGAATAACTGATGTTGCCAGTCTCACCTCAAGCACAGTAACCTCTGGCTCAAAGGGAAGATGCATTGCAATAGAGATCAGAAACTATAAAGCAATGTCACCCACCTTCTAATTACTAATGTTAACGTTCTCTGGACTTCATGCCCTTACTGAAGAGTCACACAACCCACAGGGAAGCTATGGATACAGAGGATGGAGCTCAGACCTTTACCAGTGCCAGGCTCAGATCTCATCTCAGTAGCTATAGTGGTTCTGAAGTGCCAAAGTACATGTTTTGTGGATGCTTTGGGTGCATCTTTGTATGTGTGTGAGAGCTGGATGATTTACTGTTGTTGCTCATAATGAACGTTTTTGTCTGTTGAAAACATCCTAGTGATTTGAAGGTTGTTATTTTTATGGTAGAGTCATGAAGTCATTTCACAGTGGTTATGATCATGACTACAGTGTCCAGTACACAGTTATTTTTATGAAAAACTCTTTCATTATACAAACACCAACCAGAGTTTGGTTTCTCCGAGTCAACACACATCGAGATTCATTGTTCTTCAGAGTCAATTAAGAGCTCTATATGTCGTACCTTTTGAGGTCATGCTTTAGCTCATAGGTCACTAATATTGAATGTACTGAAGTATCTACTTTTTTATTTTATAATATTTTGAATTTTTTCACTGCAAACTTAGTAACTGTAACTTATCATTTAGTTACTGTATTTATAAAACATATGCTAAGATCCAAATACAGGCTGAAGTTCATTGTTTCACATGACTTTTTGAGAACTGATGATTTTCACCTGTGTTCTTTAAAGAGAAGGTTTGATGGAAGCTGAACTGGTGCAATTTTCTTTAAAGCATTAAGATTAAGAATTTCAAGTGTTGGATAGTCATGATCAATGACCATTTATTTTGAACTTTTTAAAAATTTGCTGTATATTCTGGAGTTTTTGAGAGCATTGAAGATAAATCTTTCCTGTGTGCTCTGCATAAGTCACAGTTAGTTCAAAGAGATAATACTGACAAATGTTTGGTATGATGTACGCTTTCATTTCATGTTTCATTTCAGGTGTTCTAAAGAAAAATTACCTAAGCTTATGTACATTCTTCAGCTTTTAATACAGTGAAGACATTTATTTTAATGCCTTGTTGCATTTCTAGACCTTAGGAGCCTGAAAGATAAATGAGATTGAGCTGGTTTGATATTTAAAAAAAAATTAAAATTAAAACTTCTTCATGCACTGACAAAGTCACATTCTGTAGCACAGTGGATATTGTAGGTTTAGATACATAAACAGCTTTGTAAAACTAAGTACTATATTGAGAAGTAACTTGAATATTTAGGAGCTGACTGAAGTTTCTGAAAATAACCCGTAAGCATTTATATCATTTGGATACTGAGAAAATTTGACCACACATTTCATATAAACTAGTACCTCATAAATTAGCATTCTTGCTGGTCTGTGAGCAGTTTATCTACATCATGGATTAGTCTCGTCACAGATGCAGAAGCATCCTAGCTAGCTAGCTTGGCTTGGCACTAGGAGGTGTCCTAGTAGTATTAACTAGTAGCATTAACTAGTTTGAGACCAGAAGTAGTACAGCCTCTTTTGCTTGGGAACAGGATCACACTTCTGACATTATGTAGATCAGCTCCAAATAGCTTTTGAATTGGAAGGTATGATGCAATGAACCTGGTACATTCTTCTAGACCTGGATGAAGATGTGTCAGCTGGAGTTACTGTCAGTAATTCCTACATGGAGAGCATACACAGTGTACGGAGAGCGTTCATTTCTGCTCCCCCCGGATGGCATGCCCAGTAAAACATCACATTGCTGAAGTGCTGTATTTTCAGGCTTGGAGCGTGGCAGTGCCTTAAACAATACAGCTGTCTAATCCACTTGCTGCTCTGTCATTCCTGAGACATGGACTGCAGATGTCCTGTTCCCAAGGAATGCTCTGGCCATTGAATCAGGCAAGAGAAAACTTTTGTGTTTTAGCAAGGTAAATGATCTTATACTGAGCTTTGCACAGGTTTAAACAGTCTGAGGAAAAAATGCTAATGAAAATACATATCCAGGATACGTGATGTAAATCCTCTAGTGTAGTGTGGGATCGTGTTATCTCCCTGTGCCTGGTGCAGGTTCCTTCTAATGACACTTGAATTCACTTTAAAGGATTCCAGTGCTCCTTCCTCTGACCAGATACCAAAAAGCAGAGCTTTTTTTGCTGAAACTACTATACCAGCTGTAAACCCCAAGAGACTGTTTTTATCCATCCATGTGAAACTGTATTGAAAGTGCAGTATTGATGAGCAAAGACTGTATGCACAGAGAAGTAATATAGTTCTACAGAGGTTACATGGAGCTCAGGTTTGGTTTATTTTACCGGAAAAAATGTTGCAATAATCATTTTATAATTAAAGCCAAATGAGCACATACTGTGAGATCAGTGCACTGAGTTTAATTCCTTTCATCCCCAGAAGCAGGGAATGGATTAAGCATCTCTCTGGAGCAGAAGTTGCTCGCTTAAGATGCGGAATGCATTATTCATGTGATGAGACTACATGTCGTATTTATCATGTCTTCACATGGTGCAAGATCAACAAGGAACAGATACTTTCAAAGGGATTTACAGAATTGCTGAAATTATAGTTAATTCAAATTATTTGCATTAATGTAACTGCGGTTTGAAACTTGGACTTGATTTTGCAGATGTGTAGGTGTTTAGTTATATATACATGATTGCTTGAGACATTATTTACCTTTACAGCCAGAACTTCATAATGTAAAAATGAGGCTTGAGGTAATGCCAGCATCACAAGTAGCCTGCAAAGTAAGAAACAGATTTTCTTCTCTGAACCTTTAAGTTTAGCGTAGGCTGCAGAAGTCAAGGGGGTGGGTACTGTGCTTCATCCTGGGAACTGTTGGTCTGGTACTTAGGCACATAAATGAAAGCAACGTGTTTCAGAATTCACAGGTAAGACCCTTCCCTCAGAACCACAGATGCAGTTAAAAAATCTGTCCTTTAAAAGTAAAGCATTTGATATTCACTTGTTAGTTAAACTCTTGAATTGCTAGGTTTAGGTGCCTGTACTTCCCATTGAGTTCCTGAGCTGAGGTTTCCGCCTGGCTTGCTGAGGGTCCAATTGAGTGGAAATACTAGGTCAATACTACTTGCGCCAAAAGTCTCATGCCTGTGGTTGCTTATTCCTGTGGGAGCTTTAAAAAAGAGGATCAGATTTTCAGATGGTACTGATACAATGTCAAGAGCTGATGACACTGTTAAAGGAGCACTTTGAAGTCAAGGAGACTTTAACATATGCTTAAAGGTAAACATGTTCTCAGTGCTTTCCTGAATATGGACTGGCTAAATAGCTGCTCCCATGCTTTCCAGACTACAATCCAATGCCATCTTATCTGTTTTAACAGCATGGAGAAATCTGTTGACACTAATGCTGTGCAAATTGTTCACTTCACTTACTTGTTTGCCTATTTTCAATTCACTCACTGAAAGGTAGGGGGATGGAAGAGAAAGGAATGACCTGACACAAGCACAAAAATCATTCCTTCATGAAACAAAAGAAAGACCACATAAATATGATGTCAGCTAAAATATTTTATAAAATCTGCAACGAAACTTTCATTTTGTTTTTACTCCAATTCTTTACATGCTTTTTATTGAGTCTTAAAAGTTACTATTTTTTTTAAATTAAATATATAGTAAAAACATTTTTAAATTTTTAAAGACCTGAAATGTTTCAGTTTCTCAGAGTTTTATTTTTGTTGGCTGAAATCAATAGTAAGTTTCAGTTAAGTTCTGCAAATAGTTTTGGTTGGGTTGAAAGTTAATTTTTTTAAGGAAAAGCTAATTTGTACCAGATATATTTGACATTAAATTAAAAAAAAAATCATACTTTTTACTTCTTGCACCTACTGACTCTGACGAGACTTCTAGAAATGTCAAGTTTTATTGCCTGAAGTGGTCAAGGGCTCAAAACAACTACCATGCAAAACTACCATGTAGTCTGGGACAGTTATTTGAATCATCTGTGAATTCAGAGATAGAGTTTAGCCAGGAGGGTTGCAGTCATGTTGCAGGCTGTCTCCTATGTAAATTCTTGTTCAAAGAACTGGTGCCAAATAATGAGGAGACACAGTAAGAATATTTCCTGAAACAGAGGAAAATTCCTTTTCTCTGGGACAAAAGAATAACATAGCTGCCTGCCTTCTGCACCGCTCCACGCACCTAGCAAAAAGTCCCTGAAGTCTTCTCCTTCATCATGACTTTGATTCAGTGTTTTTTTCACTTCCCATGTAACCCTTGTGCTCCAGCTGTGCTGGCCTGGGGGACCCACAGGAGCTGTGACGCCTTCCCAAGTCTCACTCCAGCCACCTTCTACTCCACGGTGATGCCTGATCAGCTGAACAGGCAAATTGTCTGTACTTATACTGAGTGCATGCTAACCCTTATGGAGAAGAGCAGGAAAGACCAAACCTAGATGTTATGAATCATTCCTTTGACATTTTCTCCACCACGGGGAGCTTGTTTTTTCTTTCTAACCAATTTATTATTATTATTATTATTTGTCATTTGCAAGTTTTGTATGCAGTTGCAGGGAGGTACTAACAGGTCAGTTGTTAAAATTGGTCACTTTTCTCAGAAGGAAAATTGACAAGACTTTGAAGTCTGAAATTAAAGTGACCAGATTTTTCACTTCCTTTGTACATGCATGAATACTGCACTTTCTTCCCACACTACCTGATTCTTTGAAGCATTATAATACAGGTTTCCCATTTCAGTGCGGTGTTTGATCTCAAAAACAGGGCTAGCCATTAAACTGGAGGGAAAACACAGAGTGAACATACAGCCCTGAGCACATCCTCTGCAGTGGCTCAAGCTCTGGCATTGCTGTTATTAGCAGTTTTGAAGCCTCATTTTGGGGGAGTTTGGTAATGGAATTTTAATGCAAAAATGAAATGTTAAACAAACATAATTTTAGGGTAGGCTGAATTTTGAACTACTGGGCTAGAAGGGAGCACACGCAAATCAACCTTAAAATCCTTTGCAAGGATAATATTTACAGAGCTGATAGTTAAAAAATAATTACTGTATGATGTAGTGTCCTCAGTAATTGCTTAGAACACCAAATATTCCTAGGAGAAGTAATGAAATACTGAATTATTGTACTAAAACAAATAATTAATGTCTTGGGAATTTTCTGGCTCTGAAATGTTTAAATACACAATGTATATGTCAGTAGAAAGCAATAAGGCAGTTTTCTTCTGGTTCTTGGCTCTGAACACATACAGGTGCTATTCAGCTGTCCATAAAAGTACACCTTTTTTCCCCCTCCCTGACCCACAGCCCTGCTGTGCAGCAAATGGTCATATTCTGTCTCAGGCTACACCAAATGTGGCTTTCCTCAGGGGTTTGTCTGCTGCCCACATCTAATGAACTCAAATGTAGGTCAGCTGGAAGCCGAAGAATTTTAAAGACCACTCTGTTCTCTTCACTGAAATTTTAGGGGTTTTGTAACATAAAAATGTTTCCTCGATCCTAAAAACAAAAATATGTAGGAAAACATGCAAAGGTTGTGAAGAAATAAGAAAATAATTAAGAGTTAAAGTATATATGTCATTGCAGGATCCAAGGTAGATTGCAATTAGAGACAGAAGCTGTGATCCAGTTATGATGTGCTTGAGTTGCCGATACATAATTGTATTAGCTGAATTTAACATTAGTGTGTGCTATGCTACAATTTAAATGAGGACAAGCTCTGTACAGCATGGTATAATACTGGAATAGAGTGCATTATTTTTCTTTTGCAAGATAATCTCAAAAATAAGGGAGAAACATAGAAAGTTATACAGATAGGAGGAATGGGAAAAAGATCAGCACAGATTTAAAAAAAAACATGAAAGACTTCCAATGTGATCAAAGGATAAAAGTTTCATTAAATGGACACTGCTTAGGAGGGAAGACGGCTCCCAGGTTATTTTTGCTATAGCTTAGCTGTCCACATCTGAGTCAGCTTCACAGTGACTGACAAATGTGACAGTTGATCTATCCCCAGTCGGCAGGTGTTTACCTACGTGCAAACACACCTCCAGAGCCAGTTTTGTTTTCCTCTGTGATTAATACGGCATCGTCAAGACAGTGGGTGTCCTAAAATAGCTGTTGCCATGCTTGCGGTTAACTTGGTCCAATTCCTTCAGCCTCCTGTGTCAAGTAAAACCGTGGAAGATGTGAACGACACCGTTCCTTTGTGACGGAGCACTGCCAACTTCAGCAGCCTCTTTTGCATGGTTTGCTACAGGGCAACCACCTTCTCGTGGCCTAACTGGTGCTGTCCTCAGTCACCTTTTCCAGCCTCATCAAAAGGAACCTGTCTTGCCTTCGACTTCAGCTTCCCTCAGATTTCCTAAGCGTGCTTCATTTCACAGATGCAGTTGCTGTCATGGCTAATCCTTCACCCCTTACCAAAACATTAAATAGTCTTCACTGGCTAACTGGTTTTACAGATTAAGAGAATGATTTGCCTGAGGAAACCTGTCAAAAAATCATCCCCTACCTTTTTCTTAGTTCTGTGGAAACAGAACTTAGTACTGTGGAAAAATTAATTAATTGCAGAAGTAAGGCCTGAAAATAATATGTGAGTCAGTAAATGCCAGGCTAGGAATCTGAATTATGTGTCGGCAAAAGCACTTTTTTCCCTCAATTTGCACTTGTCTCCTAGACACTTACTTTTATTGTGTTCTTTTTAAAGTTGGTACAGAATGCTCAGATTTGCCACTGAAGAGATTTTTAGCATTTGGAAATCCATTAGCACTAACCTCTGCAGTCACAGTTATTATGGTAACTATCTTGGGTGATTTCCTAGAGGAAGCAAGTGTTTTGACCTGTGAAATGCAGATCACAGGCTAGTAAGCTTTTCTGTACTTGAGGTGTTTATTATATCTGCAAAGTCATTTACTGATTTTTGTGTTTGATGAGAGGCTGCACTTGCCATGTCATTTACAATCTTTCCTGTGTGTTTGTTTAACCTGCTGAAGGTTTATCAAATGGTCTGTGAAGCATCTGCAGAGCTACATGTCTTTTCCTTTGTATCAACATTGGAAATTCCTGAATTTGCTCTCACATATTTAATACTTAAAGAAGTAAGATTTCTTCCTTGTCCTCCTGCCCTTGAACCAAAATAACTTTGTTGGAATAATTTCATATATATCATTCATGTAAACATGGTTCATATGCAGATAAACCCAAAAGAGACGTGGCTTTCCTCAAAAATGGAAAAAAAGCCCACTGAGTTCTTACCTAAACAAGATCACTAATTAATTATTTATACATTTTCTTTATGGGTCTTCTACATGCTAGTGCTTTTTAATATTGGAAAGGATTAGAATAGAGAACAATCTAATTCCATGCCTTTCACCGTGAATGAGGAAGAAAATGCATTAAAGGCAATACTGTACATAAGGAGCATGCACTTTTTCAAATATCCAACTGATACAAGGTCTGAAAAGTTAAATATCTTTAAACTATTTTCATTTCTATATAAAAGTTTATTATGGGCACAGCAATTTTTTTGTTTGTTTGTTTGTTGCTGAAGGTACCAAACACCTTCTTTTATGGATATTTTGATTTAGTTGCATATAATTTAACCAAACTTCAGTCCTTCAAAATAAAATGTAATATATTATTCCAACTGCAGTTTTTCCCTAGCATGTGAGGAGGGAGAAACTGGGAAAAGTCAAGACTAGGCTTGAAAGTGAGGTGTGGAGAAATAGTCGTGGAAAGAGAAGCTGGACAGGGTGGGTGAGTGTGGAAAGAGGAAGGAAAGCCATGTGCTCATTGAGGGTCTTGCCGTGACCATGAGCATGAGGTCATGGCAAGAGGTGACAAGCACAGGGAGGTCTCTAACTCTATAACTGTGCAACTGATCACAGTCTGTTCCTGAGTCTATCCAGAGATTATTGGGATTGACTCATCAACCCCAATAATCTCGGATGTCCACAAGCAGTTGTAAAACTCTTCTCTTGTGAAACTCTACTTTGACTGTCCATTGTGGAGTAGAACAGCCCATTACAGCTACCAGAGGCGGTTTATTGTTTTAGGTAACTGAGAAGCTAAAGCTTGATATTGACCCCTTGAAAACCACCACATTTCCACAGGATAGCACAGCTTGGAGGCACCTTCAGAAAAATGGATATTACATGAGAAACAGATCCATGAGGTATGCTCAGGTTCCCCAGTCTGTTCAGAAGTGAGGAAATGTATTTTTAAAAATTCAGGCACTATTTTTTTCTCTTGGATGGAAATCTATTTAGACATTCCTATCTATAGTGCTATCGGTCCAGTATTGGAGCAAAAATGTGTATTCAACAGAAAAACGGATTTTTGCATTATTCAATCGAGACAATCCTCCTGGGTGCAGTACCACTAGAGAGGAAGACTAAGCAGTATACTCACAAATGCAGACTGAATCAGTGGATTCAAAAGGAGCTGAACAAATTAATTGGCCAGAGATTAATATGTAAATATTACAAAGATTGAGGAGCGTTGAACCCTCTAGTGTGACAGTACTGGATGCCGGGGAACTGTGGCAGGACTGAACTGGACAAAGTAGGCAAGCTGTCATTCTTTCCCTAAACAGGACCTCATTTTCTTGCTTTCCAAGATGGAGCAGAACTGCGTGAAGCTGTTATTCTGACCTAGCAGAGCACTGTTGTCTTGCAAAAATCTGATGTCCCACGATGCTGTATGCAGACACCTGTGACTGGCAAAAGAAATTCTTTTTTTCTTACAGTTATAGATAATTAACTTGATTTTTTTAATGATGTTCCTAATGTATTTTTCTAATATCTCTTTAAATGAGTTAGTGCGTGCTTTCCATCCGCTTTTTTGAATCTCCCATTCAGTTTCTGCAGTAATTATAAATTTAGAGCATCAAGATAGCAAGGAAATGATACATCATCTACCAAGGTAACAACTCTGTCACACCAAAATACGCTATCCCTGATCAGGATAGTGGCTTGACCTCTTCTTTTCAACTGTGGGTCAGTGCTACTAGTTCTTTAATGTAAACCTTGACTTCTACATTAAAATGTAATTTTGTTTTGTTTTGTTACAAAATTACATATCCATTTTGCCAATACGAAGTGGGTTTAAGTGTTTCATGTGGGTAGAGAAAAGATTCTTTACTTCTTTGTTTCATAGCATTTTCATGCTTTCTATTTACTACTTAGAATGAAAAGAGGAAGAGATTTTGGTGCTTGTGTGTCTTCCTCGTCATACTTGGTATGTGGGGCAGACGGAGATACAAAACTGTGCCTCATAGTGTAGCATGAAAGAGTTAGGCATGTCTGTTTCGTGTAGGAGCTGTAAGACCACAAGTTAATTATAGCATCATTACGAACTAGCTGTTGTTTCCTTTTTATTTAAAAGTGCAGTGGTAAGAACAAAGAGCTTGTCCTTTCAGGTTTTACTGTGTTTATTGTGAATTTACACGGAGTTCATGCGCCACAAGAGGCATTGGTGACCATCTCAACTAAACATGCAACTTCCCAGAATTTATTTATATCTCAACTTGTATTTGAATTATATTTTAGAGGAACATTCAATCTACTTAAGGTTGCTGGTGATACAAAACCTATCGCAGCCTTTTGCGGTCAATTAGCCTCACTGCTTTTGTTTCTAGCTTGAGTATGCCAGCTTCAGCTTCACCTAATTTGTGATAGAGAGTTGTTTCATCAAAATTCACTTCATCCTTTATAGGCACTTCATTATGAAATCACCATTTAATCTTCCCTTTGTTAAAGTAAACAAATTGTGCTTCAGGGGGTCTTCTGTTCCCAGGCATGTTTGTTTAACTGTTCTAAAAGCTCTTTCTGACTCTTCTGCCCTCTCTTTGGTTACTAATGATCTTGTTGAATCATATCACAGGAAGGAGATAAAGCATCCAAGTGACGGTTACTACTTCAGTAAATACTGCTAAGCACTGCTCTGTAAAACTGTCTTGCTTATATATTCATGGTTTGCATTAATTATTCTGGCCAGTGAGAGTTTTGATCGCTTGTCAGGGTTCCTAAATTCTTTATGTCTACATTAATTTCATAATTAATTTACTGGGCACTTGTTGACTTTTTTAATATATAGGTGCACACATCCATTTGTATCTCTTACATTAATACAGTGAGAGGCTTTATTAACTTTGATGAGCTTAGTAGAATGCAGATGCTCGGGGGTTTTATTTACTGCCCTTGTCCAAATTGCGGATACTGTTCTCGCTTTGTATCTGCATGGTTTTGGGGGTCTACTAATGTATGAATAAGCACATAAAGAAGACTCCAGTATTTTTCACTTACTAACAAACTGAAAACAGTACAGAAAGCAAAACAAAAAGTATTTTAATAGGAGAAAATAGCAACAAGGCCAAAATCAGGAGATTTAAGTCCTCTTATTCACAGACAACTTTGGTGGAAGGGCACTGTGATTACAAGTCCAAGCAGTAACAAGTGCCAATCTTCAGTGCTAATGGATTTTATCAGTAAAGCAAAATGAGCCTGGCTTAATAGTTAACTGTGAGGCAAGATCCTGCCAAGACCTTCTTCCCATATTAGATGACATTGTGACCCTGAATACTTGTCAGATAAATGATATAGAAAATGAGCATTGACCTTTGAGGCAGTAAAAACCCAGTGTCGTGGAAAAATGAGAGACACATGCTGCACCTGAATTTTGGATGTCACTGACAAACCATGAGTGATCATACCTGGTAACACAGTGCAAATATCCCTGAAATATTACTTATGTAAACAAAAGGGAGAAGTAAAAAATGATAGGGGTTGTATGGGGAAATCTTACTATTAGACCGAGACGGCAACAAAATAGACCACATATAGCAAGAATAACTAATGCTGCAGTACAATTTAAATTAGTGTTTTCTAAATAACTTGCATGGAACATATTCCATGGAACGTATTGGGGGTAAAAACAGGTACTCTTCCAAAAAGTTTTCAGGTTAAGTTCTGGCTAAAAGGTATGCCATTAGTTCTGGAATTGAAAATTTAGCAAGCGTATTTGTAAGTCACTACAAACTTGTAGCTACAAAACCAGATGCCTTGTAAGGAGTTTCTGCAGTTTTACGATAAGGATGGTGCCTAACTCTGATGAGACCATTAACATCGGAGAGCCTTATTCCTTAGCTACTAACAAAAGGTAACGGTGCAACAGAGAGCATATAGTGGATAAGAACATAATAAAAATCATGGAGTGCAATTTACTTAATCCTACGCTACAGAAAATAATAGACAAGGTGTTTTAAGTACGTCAGTCTAGCTTAAGTGCTAGCCAGCTAGACTGTATAGATGGACATGATTATAACGTATAGTAAGATGTGCTTTTCACGGTCTTGAGTTAAGGGTGTTGGGATCTCAGTGTGGATATATTTTATAGTCTCAGTTTTTTCTGTGTACAGAGTTGGAGTAGAGTCTAGAACATTTTATATGCTGACCCAACACATATTTTAATATATGCACTACTCTATAAAGATATCGTTGACTAGTAGTCAATACATGAGGATCAGAAGATACCAGAGCATCATCTTGTATTTTTCTAATGCATGTATGATTTAAAATTAAACATTATAAACTCAAAACCATACCAAATATTCTTATCAGGTAGTAGCAGTTAACATTAGGCTGTTCTCTCTATCTCCATCATAAGCTCTGGATCTTCACTCAGGAAAAATTTAATGAATGCAGACCTGTTAAGGCCTGAAGATAAGCTGCTTCAGTGTTTACTAAACCAAGAAGGAAAAGAAAATCCAGAGCAAAGACTTTTATTACAGGCATTCTGTAAGATGTAGAAACTATGTGTTTCCTGGGACATATTGCTGGTGAGGCTGTGTTGGTTGAAAGTATGAATTTTGCAGTATTTCTAAATAAGCAAACTTCATTATGGGCTTTGTGCCCACCATGGGTGGGCAAAATGACAACAGCACAGAAGTACTGTCTCCTTTTGCTTCACAAATTGTTCTAAATTTTTTTGGCTTCTTTTTTCCCCCATTATGACTTCATCTCTGCTGGGAGGGTTTGACATTATATCCACACATACATAGTCATGTTGGGGACATATATTTAATGTAAATCTGCCCTTAGCAGAAAAGGGTTTTATAGGTAGAACCTGCAAGACATTTATGCAGAGCAAGCTTAAAAGAAAAATCCATGCAATGGTTGACTGTGTTTTACAAATGCTGAGGAAAAATTTAGGGCAAAAGTGTTTATTGGTTAGTTTTTTTCAGACGTAAATCACCTTTCCCATCTATTTTCAGTCAAGAAAATCTTGGAGGAGGTGACTTTCAGAATAAGCTGAATTCTGGGAATTAAGATAGATCCTGTCTAGAAACATTTACTGTTATTGATGCTTCCACATTCCCCAGTTTAGATAAATGGCTGTCTGCGGTATTAGGTACCATCAGCAGCCTCTCCTGCTCTCCTTAGGAAATCCCAAATTGTGCCTATAGATGTTGCTAATCTTTCTGGCCATTTTAATGAACTGTTGCATACTTACAAGTAAAAACAGATTCTGTCATGCCGGATGTTCTTTGCTGGTGTAAATCTTAGCTCCGTAAGGTACCTTCAGACTGGTGTGATACACTCCCATCAACAGTGCTGAGGTAAGTGATGTTATAAAAATGGCAGAAATGCCAAACATGGCTGCATGTTTGACATAATGGTATCCTTGATATGTATGCCCAAATTATATAATAGGCTGTAAGTTAGGAAAAAACCAAGCGGTTAAGTCTGAGTATCTTGATACAAGTTAAGGACTGGAGTGACATCCTCAAAAATTTCAGGAACTAGAGCTGTAAAATTTGAGTCTGTAATTAGATCTCTGGTTGGTTTAGTTGCCAGGAACTAATGGGTTAAAAGAAAGCAAATGTAATTGTTGTTACTGTCAAAGTGTTGTTCTGTCATAGAAAAAACAAGGGGGGGCACATTTCTAAAGTCCTAGTCATGGTGCTTTTTTGCATTAAAGTGGCTGAAACGGGAGTTAAGGAATCCATCTAGTTCAGGTTGCTGCATTTGGTATCGTACTTGGGACAGCAAAGCAGTGTATGACTTAAGCCATTGTGATGGCTTTAGTCACGTGAGTAAGCCTATCACAATTTTTCAAAGCAATTTAGCAGTATAGTAATACAAAGAAAAAGGAAGATTTGAGCACTGTTCTTTTCAGGTGAAATGAATGGCAATTGCAGATGCTCAGTCCCTGATCTTGATGGAAATTTCCCAGGGATGCAGACCTCAGCTGAAAAGCATCAATTTATTAAACTTGGCTTAGCTCATAAATCCATTGATGAAGGGTAACTGAACTGCACATGAACTACTCTGCTGTGGGGACCCCAGCCTTTCCACGCTTCTGGGCATGCAGCATGGCATACAGATAGGAGCAGCACAGGTAAGCAGCAGTGAAGCAAAAAGATACAGGTCACAGGGAGCAGAAGTTTATTTCATTTCAAAAACGCCACATGTTGTTATATCTGGAGAAGAATAAGTTTCAGCATGCACTTGTGTGTGTAACTTTCAGAAGTTTTATGCCAAACTGAAACCATATCAAATGTGAAAATATACTTTTCCTGTATTTCTTCCTCTAGTTCTGGTTAGCAAATTTTACTGTAAATGATAACAGAATATCTCTGTGCCGAGGTCTCTGTATTGAGAGAGAGGCCTTAGGTGATTTTGTAAATTTAAAAATCTTTAGGATTTAAATATCTTCTTACAAAAACCTGACAGTATGTCCTTTAACAGCAGAGGAGGAAAGAAACAGGGGTAGTCACATCTTCTGAGTTGTTTGCTTGGAGTCAGTAACCTGAAGAAGTGCTCACAGGCAGACAGTTTCCTTTTTCAGAACAGCCTTCATTAAGTGACAGCTCTTTTTCACAGACAATCTTACTTTAAAATAGGTGCATATTTTCAACAGGCATGTTTTGAGTTGTGCTAGCAGTTTCCTGTTTGCATCCCTGTTGAGATTCTGTACATTGCATTTTGCTTGAAATTAAAGATGTCGTTGAAGCCTCTGGGTAGTACTATTTAGCTGAATCTTATCTGTTACAGTCTATTTGAAGATTTTAGCTATTGCTTCGATTCATAGAGGCACTTGCCAGTCTGTCTGCATCTTAACATATTGGTCACTGGAAAGAGAGAAAGACATTGCAAGACACAGTCAACAAGATGTGTGTTGGAAGTAGATGTGAACCAGAATATACAGCTGGCATGTCTTAATATTTTTGGAGAGGCAGGTAGGTGTAATTGTCTTTATTTTCACCTGAAGTTTCTGGAGGGTAAGATGAAATGTTGGAAGAAAAGCCACAAAACTTTCCTCTGAAACATGCGTCACATTTTGGAGTTTGACAGAGCAAAGTCTTTTGATATCCTGCAGCATACAATAATGAGACTGCTCCAGGATAATATAAGCCTCTTATATTTATGCTACGTTCAGATTTTTGCGAAGACCTGCATGCAGCTTCCTGAAGTGACTTGAAGATGTAAAATGTTCCTGTTGTCTCACAGGTAATGCACGCAATATTACTAGGTGCTGAGATGATGCTATTTCGGTTTCTGTGCTAATTCTGTGGCATATGCTGGCAGTTTAGATGACAGAAGAAATCACATCAGTACATTCTTGAAGCTCTGCATTTTACTGTTCCTCTGCAGTGATTTTGTCAGCAAGCTTGACTGTGTAATAAGTTAGTTCATGCAAATAAAGGCATCTGTCTTCATTCCTCTTCACCATTAGTTCATTATGTATACATTAAACCTTCGGGAGTAAGTATAGAGATTGATTAGAGACTTACAGAGCTCAGGTTAGCAGCCGAGAAATGCCTGAATTATTCCTTGACTTTTTTTCCTTTTCTTTTTCCTGTTGGCAAACTTCATTTACAGGGATAGTAAATCTTCGTGGATTATAAATGCTTTGTGACAGCTAAGGTCATCAATATTCCTGTGTTTTGGCAAATTTTAATAGAAACCCGTAGCTTATTTTGTAGTTCTTTAATCCTGCTTTTCCTTTGGCTTTAACTATATTTCTTTCTTCATCCTGAATGTTGAGTAAGTTAATGGTCCTTTTGTCACAGGCATTTTTCTTCTACTGTAAACATCTATAAAAAAATCAGTATGCCCTATTTGTCAGGTGGTGCATATAAAATTCCCCCCTAAGCCATCTTTCTAACTTAAGTTTTATATCAGACTGAAGTATGGAGAAAGAATGAGTCATTGTCAAATCACTTTTTTAAATACCCATAGCTATGCATTCTGTCACTGCTGTCTTCCAGAAGTGGGCATTTCTGGGTTGTGATTTTCCACAAAGGTAGAGAGTAAGCAAACCGTAAAGATATCTGATCACTGAGCACAAAGGACAAAAGGTAAAATCTGTAGGAACTATCCATTCCCATTTTCCTTTTCTCTCATTCATTCTCATTCATTTTTTCATAATTTCTCATCTTTCTGAGGATTTTCTAATCTTTCACACAGAGACTTTGATAAACCCTTTTGTTATGCCAAATCTCCATCAATGCTACCAAGTTGAACAATAGGATGTGCATTTCATTCAGCTTTGCGTGTTCTACAGAGAGGTATATGACCCCTAAAAGCTTAAAGTATCTGCTCCTTAATCCAAATACTAGGAAAAGTTCTACATTCCTCCAAATTTCAGTTGTCATAATATATTTGAAAATTCACCATCCGTTATTTGAATGCCAGCACAGTAGTTTATCTAAGAAGGAGCGACACAGTTACTGCTGCCTTTTCTGATCTTACTGCTTCAGTTTTGCCATGCCACTAGAGATCTCAGCTCCATGTCATAAAAAGGAAAAGTGGTGTTTTGTATTAACTAAAATGTTAAATTATATAGCAACTGTTGACCATGACAGGCAATTTAAATTATTTTTAGTAAAAATAACTGACACCGCAAATGGAGAAATGGGATCTAACGGCACTATTGCCAAGTCTTACCCACTGGCCGCAGGATGTTGAAACATTGAAAGGAACTGCAAAACATGTCTTAAATGGCAAAAACCTAAGCAATTCAGGCAGTGCTTAATCTAAAATAGAAAGAAGATTAAGAGGTGATTTGATTAGAGGTTACAGCTGTGTATCTGCAGGGAAATTGTGAGTGTGATCGTGGTAGTATAATGAGATCTTCAGCTTGAAGGCTTGTCTACTCCCAATTCAGAAAAAAATTACCTCTGCACGTAGCAGATTTTCCATCACATGCTGCTTTCAAAACCGTGTCACATGTCTTTCTAAAAGGTAATCTGTAGCTGCAGATATCGCTATATCATGTTTCTCTGCTTGTATCACTGAGGAGATCAGGGAGAGAATTGTTCTCAGTGGTTTCTTCCTGGCTTGAAATGCACAAATGCAATCAATCTTGTAATCAATCCTGTCTGATCCATTTTGCTAACTAAAAAGCTGAGAAACTGGAACAGTCAGGCTGCACTTTGTGCATAGTGTTACCTTAGTACAAATAGACACTAATTAGCAAGAGTTCTCTTGGTGCTAATTTCTTGATAAAGGAAATGGAGAGGAAGTTGGAAGTGAATCCATCAGAGTTATGGGAAGAAGTTTTATAAATCAAAATACCACATCAGTGTCAAAGCTCTGTGCTGTTCTGCACAGCAGGATTTCAACTAGCAACGGAGGAGGGTTACTGAAGCTTTCATCCAAGTCAAACAGAAATCTAGAGAACACTGAAGTTGTTGTGGAGCTCTGTCCTTTCTTCATCACTAGTGTTTAACAGAGACATACAGAGGTGTTCAGGGTAGCACTGCTGATGCACAAGCCATTCTTGAGTTTAAGACTTGGTTGCTTACAGCATGAAGCAGTATTTTTTAAAGTAGACACTTGTTTCATGTGAGGGAGAGGAATTTGAGGTAACTATGAGCAAAGCTTTAGAACAAAAGTACCTTCTACTACCCATTCCCCACCCAAGAAAAAAAATGACATTGTGTGGGAGTAAAGAGGTTCCAGCTCTGGAAAGCCCTGTAATGCCTGTTGAAGAGGTTGTGAAGGTTGAGACCATGGAGTCATTCATCATCGTACTTGTTTTGCCCTACCCTCTAGTGTCCTTTCTTCAGAAAGTTCTACCTTAACAGTGCAGTGAGCTGCTCTGGGCCCCACTCATGTTCAGGAATTCGACTGCCACCACAGATAATGTGGAAGCAGAAAAAATGACTGAAACCCAGCAAGTGTCTCAAGGTGGAACAGATCCCTATCTGAAGATAAGGAAGTTGATCATTGCAAATCTTCAGGCATCCAGGTAGTGATCAACAGATAGTATAGGCACTCTCCCAGAGAAAGCTGTTAATGAAAACATCAGAACTTCACAGCTAGCTCAAGGAATAAATGTGCTTTAACTGAACTACATCATTGAGCAAGTTTGTAGTTCACACTGCATCTTTTTTCCAACCCTGTTGCAAGGTGGCATGTCAGGGATAAAAACAGCTTTTTTGTAGGTAATAATGCAAAAAAAAAAAAATTTTGTTGTTGTGATTCCACTGAACCTGCATCTTCTTACGCTAATATATTATTCATATTTATTAAAGCTAAATGTTTTAACATTCTATAATTTTATTAATAATTTTTCCTCTAATTTAATTTTTCTGCCAGAATTTGCTCATGGATTAGAGAAGAACAGTAATCTATCTTTTTTGACACTTAAACTTGAAACATACCTTACTTTCTAAATCCATTTTAATTAAAATATGTTGGTTGTTCTTCAGTATACTTAGAAGAATTCAAGCTTGTAATTTGATTCTTTACCTATAATAGGGGATTATAAAGCCTGTATGTTTTAAATTCCTTCTGTGCATATGTTCTGCATTGTATTACAATCCGCCTTTATGGACATCCAGACAAATTAAGAAAAAAAGAAACACATCAGCAAAAAATTAAAGAAAGATACCTTAAAAATAAAAAAAAAATCTAAAAGGCATGGCAGTTTTAAACATTTTCTCAGTGGCTGTGATTTTGCCCTTCCCCACCACTGGTCTCTCCCACACAGTCCAAAACTAGGTGGAATGAAAAAAAGAAATTGTTTTTACATATCTCCTTACTAGTTCCATTCATTTTATTCCTCTGTTAAACTTGTTACTAGCCATCTCAAGAAAATGTAGAGAGGGAAGGGCTAGTTGTTGTTCTGGCTGTTCGTGGCCTGATACACTTTCAGTCCTTGATGTAGGGTGAAAAACAAACTACAGAGAGAAAAATTCAGAAGTGGTCACTGACAAAAATTCCTAGCAGCCCTCGGTTCTTAGAAGAATCAGATGACATCATCTGTATTGAGATGACTCAAGTTGATCTCTTTGAATGTGCAGTATCTGTCAAAGTAATGTCATGAATAATTTTAGGCTGCTAGTGCTTGGAATGTTTGGGAATATTTTGAGTCTCAACATGTATTCTTGATTTGTGGATCTGCGGTTTTCTGGCATTATTTTGCAACTCAGTTGTGAACAAAAGCAAACTAAAAAAAAAAAAAAAAAAAACCCAAAACCCTAAAACCTTGAAAACTGTATTTTATTGTGGAATTCTTGCAAGCAGGACTATCCAGGGGACCAAAAAGGCTGTCGTTCCCTCACCAGCACTTGTCTTGCTTGGAGAAGCTGCTAGCCATGTGGCCATTCAGCTTCCACCTTAGCCTGCGTATCTGCTGCAGTTGGCCTGGAGAAACCTCTCTGCTTCTTACACAGCTGTTTCCATGGACCACTTTTCCCTCTAAGTTCAGAGCAGCCTTTTTTACATCCTTGTAAGACACCATCCTTGTAAGTTTGCTGTACAGTGATTATTCTTACTGTTGCTCTATGAAGCTGCTTCTCTGTGAGAACTGATTTTACACAGCACCATCCATTTTTTTCATTTTCTGGCAAATATTTTCTACCACTCCTGTCTACAAAGGGTGGATTCAGAAACAAGCAGGATGTTGGATCTTGAACATGTGCTATTGGTAGCATGGCTGTGCTGCTGCCAGAGAAGCACTGGGGCAGCTTGTTATAACTGCACTGTAGGCTGCGGGATGGAAATATTAAGCCGGTGGAAGGTAATAATGGTTTAACTCTGGTCACTAAAAAACGAAGTACAGTTCTCCAGCAGCTGATTGTAAGTTTATCCTCTATCACACTAAAACAGAGAGCAGTTGTTTTTGTAGAAAGGGTCTTATTCATATGGTCCTGCTAACCATTTCACTCCTGAAATGTAATTACTGAAGTTACTGTGATGTGTGTAGGTAATTGTGTCATATATCAGGTGTTTATTCCAATATTCTTCTGCTAAGAAATTAATGAGGTTCTTGTCATTAAGAATGAAGAGGCATTTTTTTGTCTGTTACTGCCTTTCAGTTGTTGGTTATTTGATTTCAGGTTTAGGATATTTATATTACTTTCTAATCCTTTAGTTATAAACAGTTTCAAATGTGATGCTTGTGCTTGATGCTAAATTGAAGACAACCACTATTGTATGCCTCAGATTTGGTTTAGAGAGAGCTGGCTGTCAGGATATTCCTTTCTGTGCCTTAGAATATGAAAAAAGTACCCAAAACCAAATAGTGCAAGAACTAAGCTCTTTTTAGGTGGGAAACCAATGAACCCAGATGTGAACTGTGCTGCCGTGTTCTGCAGACCTGGTGTTTTCAGAGAGTTATGTGGTCACATCCTGTATATCACAACCTGTGGCTGATCATAAAATACCATTATTTACTTTTCTGTGTTATGCCTAGGCCAGGCAACAGACAGATTTTTTGCAGTTTATAAGTACTGGTGGAAGGTACTTGTTTTTTAGGTAATATTTCTGCAGTGGCAAAATCATCTTTTAGATGCTCTTGTAGCTGGGGGAAAAAAAAAGAAGAAAAAGGATTGTGTAATGCCCTGTACACAACCAAAATAGCTATTGGTAAAAACCAAGTCTGTTGTTGGCAGTTTTGCAAGTGCCTGAGCCTTGCCCATCTCCCTTGCTTTCACTGAAGAAGGTACAACATTTCACCTGTACAACGTTTATCCAAGTTACCAGAGTCACATTAGCCCAGCTGCCAGCCCAAGGCGGCCTGCGTTGGTGACATTTTACGTTTACAGTCCTGTTGGTAACTGCAGCATGTTGTGCCCTGTAGATGTGCTCTGATGCACCTCATACCAGTCTGTCTTCTGCTGTGGGTTGCTGGGTTCTGAACTAGGACTGGTTTGGGGATTGTTGCTCCACAGGCTGGAGGAGAGGCACAGAGTAGGTTATGGTCAGCTTCATGTTTTCAGATTCTCTTCACCAATGTTGTTTTCTTTCCCTGTTTTTAATAAAAATCTAGGTGGTTTAGGAGCTAGTGACAGCTAGTCAGGAAAAGGACAACAAGGAATGTAGCATTCATCATCTCCTGGCATCCCTCTTGTCACACTTGGAGAAATACACCTACCTGCAGGTCTTGGAACACTGAGTAGATGTGATGTCCTCAGTATAACAAACTGCTATCTGTTTCCCAAGAATTGACTTCATCTTTATGTGATTTTTTATTAAGCTGTGAGATGCCTACTGAGATGTAAAGCAAAATGTTTCCTCTGCAGAATTTCTGCTGACATACAAGGAAAATCCATACAAGGACAGCATTGACTGTATTTTCAACAGACTTACCAATTACTTACTTATTGATTACGTATGTCTTTTGGTAGGAAATTATCAATAACAGCAAGTATTTTTTTACTTTCAGGTTAAGTTCCATTTATGCCCGGTCCCTGCTGCACTGAGCAAACTCATTCACTAGGTGGAGGATACAAACACTTGAACTGATCTTACGATTTTAGGCATTTGCTTGGATTTTAAAATGAATTTTTCAAAGAAGGGACAGAAAAGACAATGTCTGGAATGGGGGCAAATCTTTTTCAGTTTTACTTTAATATATATTTTAAGATATAAAATTATAGGAATATAGAAAATAGGTGATGAAACTTCTGAAGAGTTCTCTCAGCTTTCAAATGTTGTTCTGTGAAAAAATCTCTTCTGTAGTTTAATTTTCTTTTTGAAGAAGTGACTGTATTCTAGGTTCAGAAATCTCATGAGTCAATTTATTTTCTGTGCTTTTTATTCATTAAAGCTTGTTATTTACATACATCAAAAGGCAGGTAATTAAAAAAAGTCAGATCATTTATAAAATTCTAGAAGCTTTACCATAGTGCTATTTGTCTTGAAGAAGAATTAATTTGACATGGTGTTTCTTGGGTTTTATGTATCTGCAAGTTGTTCCATTTATTTATCATCTTACAGTAAGATTTACCCAGTCTTGTATTTGAGTACCTGCTTAGCCTCAAAGTTTTCTTGTGCTGTGTTGAGTATCCCTGTGTTCTACTGGGTTGCAGGGCAGATCATAGTTTTGTTAACACCAGCTGAACCTGCTGCAAGTCAGGCACACACAAGTCTGGTATTGCAGCAACAAACCTAAGAGAAGCATCCAGACCAGGAATATAGAAAACAACAGCAGCATAGTGTTTTCTTTAGGGTTCTGCTGCTATGTATGCTGTGCCTTACAGGACTGGAGATCTAAATGAAGCTCTTTGAAGCAGAACCTTTCTTTTCCATCCTATGTCTGCATGTGTGTACAAGTCTCCGTGCTTGCACTCCCCTTGCTGAGCCCGTCCCCTGTACTTGGCAGGATTCCTGAGCCCCATACTTCAGGGAGGTAGATGCCAGCAAAGCTGTAGAGCACCCGGTGCAGCACAGATAGGCGTGTGTCCAGGGTTGCCCCTGCCGCAGCAGGAAGGGATGGAAGCCCCAGGCCTGTCCCAAAACCCTCCCCAGGCCAAGGGAAGGCGAGACCCAATGCAAGCCATGTTTTGCTGAGTGCTGCCTGAGTTGTTAATGGTAGGAGGGGAAGAAGTTCTCCAGTGCATTTCTCCAGCTGAAATGTAAAATGGTATTGATTTGGGCTTTTTATACACTTGGAACCATCTTCACACATTTTCATTTTAGAATAATTCATTTGCTTTGTATCAGAGCTGTACTGTAGGAGTGGTGTTCTGGTATTTGATACTTCATAAATGGTTATGGAGTAAGAAGGCATTTCTTAAGCTCATGTTCTGTATTCAGTTTACCACTAAGGAAAAGACTTGTAAATTCAATTCCTGTTTTACTCATAAATTATAGGAAATCTGGAAGTAACTTCTTTGCCTTCCCTTCTGATCCTGGCTATGTTAATGTTATTAGCAATGCGGGAGTACATGTGGGAAAGAACAGACCTCAGAGACTTCTAACTAATTAGGAGTTTGCTGGTTGGCATAAGTAATGAATTATGAGTGAGGTAATACATGAAGTAGTTTGATTTTTAACCCACAAAGAGTAACGTAGCGTTTTGTTTACTAGAGAATAGAGACTGACCTTGCATTAGTTGGGGAATAACATGTACAGATGTGGTTGCTTGTTGGATTGGAAATGAAGTCCTGGGGTTGTTCTGATATTGGGCATTTTGATTACTCCATTGGGATTAGTCTATAATAATAATGTCAAAGCAATGCAGGTGAGTAAACATGTTATGTACAGCATTATAAAAACAGTAATTGTGCCATTTAAGAAAGCAAAGATGAAAAACAGAGAGAGCGAGGTATCAAATGGGGCTAGATCAGAGCACTTCCAGGGATAACAGTATCTTAAAAGCAAAACCACCTTAGGTAGTTTAATTTCTTCCTGCCGTGATTACGTACAAAAGCTACGAAATCTTTCAGAGGGGCAAATGCAATGAAACTATTACGTACTTCTAGATGACCTTATCTATTGTTAGCAGTGAGCATTTCACAACACCACTTACTTACAGTGTTGGTGCATCTCTCCCTCCTGCCTATGAAGAAAGAGGTTTGGAGGTCCCTGTTCTGTTGGCAGAGGTATACAGAAACTTGTCAGA
Source organism: Microhierax caerulescens (assembly GCA_035590215.1). Classification (NCBI taxonomy): domain Eukaryota; kingdom Metazoa; phylum Chordata; class Aves; order Falconiformes; family Falconidae; genus Microhierax; species Microhierax caerulescens. The sequence continues at coordinate 56,401,650 of JAVJGJ010000057.1, read as the reverse complement.
ATACTTGGTGAGAAGTAACAAGCCTGGTCATTGTTTTCTATGCCAGTAGTTGCAGGGAACTATATAATCATTAGCTAGCTTAAAACACTGTATGGATCATCTGTTCCAGATGTCACTTCAGGCAGCAGTGTGTTTCCCAGCATTGGATTGCAAACCCAGAACCTATATAAAAGATCAAAACACATGGCAGTATTATGCTATGGCAAAAGATCAGGCATGTGCAGTGCATTGTTGATGTCCTGTATACGTGCTCTAACGAACTACTTGTTAAAAAAAAAAAAAAAAAAAAAAGTTAAATGGTCCTGAGAACCAGTTTGTACTACTGAGAAGTACCAAGGAGGGATCCAGTTTGGGAGGTGAGGGAGAGAAGGGAATTTTCCTTTTGACTTCAGATCTCACAATTGAGTAAACCCTGAATAAAAAAGGGTGGCACACTGGCAAAGCACCTGAGGTTGCATCATGGGTGCAAATGTACGGTATTTTTGGTTGCAGTAAGTACCATGACTAACACTTGTAATCATTATGAATACTTGCAGGTTTTTATAAAACTGAAAGCAGCATTTTGGTCCATAGTGTCTCCTACAGCTATGCGACATGTCTACATGCTCAGATGCAGGTAATCACATCTGTTCTTTCTGAACTGTCAAAAAGGCCAGATGTGAGCAAATGTTTTGGAAGCTCAGTAGCTTCCAAAAAAGCTCAAAGGATGGTTTGGTGTCAGCTGAGTTGGAGAATGCACCAGGTAGCCATGCCACTGTCTGCTTCTGACAACTCATGCTGATGACTCAATACACTGCAGAATTTTGTCTTAGTAGAAGCTTTATAAACATAGGAGAATTCTTGCCCAAGCACTTAAGTTGTGCTATATAATAGTAAAAATGTGACTAACTGAAGCTCATCATCAGCTAGAATGGAAAGTAGAGCCTGTCAGCCACCAAGAAAGGAGCAGGAACATTGCATGTAATTTATTTATATGCTACGTCCGCAACAGATTTAGCAGTTTACTAGAAGCACTAGCAAAGCTTACAGGATATTCCACCAGGGCTGGAGGCTCTTCTGAATGCTTTCCTGTGCCCGCCACCATTACCTCTGTATTGCTCAGGTTTGGCAGTTCTCGTTCAGGGCAGCTGTTCTTCATCTTGAGGTGAAGTTGTATTAGGTCGTCTTCTCAGTCATATGGAAAGGTATTGATAGAGCCTTGTTGCTGTTTATATAGTGCTTATTCTAGACCTTACTGGTGAACACATGAATATATACAAGAAACTTGCTTGGGTTTTGGGTGGCTTTTCATCTTTAAATTTCATGCTTCCACAGCAAGATTGCTAGCGCAGTGCAGACATAGTGTTTGTTTACAGTGTGTATATGATGTTTGTATCTGACCGGTTCACTGAAAGCTGCATATTGATGCTGAAAGGGACCAGAGAGATGGATGATCCTTCCACGATTTCATCATTTTCTAGGTTGATCTTTAGGACTTCATGCATTTTTCCAGAATACCTGGGCAGCTGGTGATTTTAATAGGTTTTCTCTGACTGGAAACACTGGACAGGAGGTTTGATTGCCTCGTGGCTTTCCAAACAGTTGCAGCCCTGCTGGAACTGTGAATATGTAGATTGCCTGTCCATCCATGTGCAATAAGGACATCTCTTTTTGAGAGCTCGAGGCTTTCTGTTGCAGGTGACCTGCCTTTGTTGAGGTCTGTGGGATTAGCTTGGCATTCTCCAAGAATGTTAAATAGGCAAACTGTAGAAAAGGGTGTCCCAGGCAGCATGTGAGGGAAATTTTATATATGCTTATGACTATGAAAACCCTTCACTTACTTTATATACCTCTTCTGCAGAGATTTTAGAGAGTTACAGTGGAGATATATTTGTGTAAGAATAAGGAATAACACTTTTAAGATCTAATGTATTTAATCTCCATATGCATTCTTGTTATGTTCAATTGTTTTGATTAACACTGACGTCTAATAGTGGCCTCAAAGTGAGTCTGAACCTAAACTTTTCTAGTGCTGTTATATCATTGTGCCTTTTACCCTTCTATTTAGTTAATCAGCTGAAGTACTTTTGTACGGGTTTATAAAACACAGAGGTCGAGGGAGAAAGCAGAAAGTGAGGAAAGATAACTTTTTTAAAAATGTGAAACAACTACCTTTAGTTGTAAGTGTTGCCAGACTTTGTATTTATTGGCTTTGTGTAGTATACCAGCCCATTGGTGCAGTTTTTAATAACCTTTTACAGAACATATGTCTCAGATTTATCTATATGCTGAGCCTTGCGGACAGAACTTGTGAATTGTAACATAAAGAACCTCCAGATGTACACGTTATTTCTTATTAACATACATAACTATTTTCTTGGGAAGTAAATGACATTTTAGAAAGGCAACATCTGTGTTATCACTTAAATTTTAATAATGCCAATAATTTTCTTTCAACAGAGGAATTCAAGGGCTCAACAATAGTTGAATTAATGAAAAAAGAAGGCACCACCCTAGGGCTTACAGTGTCAGGTGGAATCGACAAGGATGGGAAACCAAGAGTATCTAACCTTCGTCAAGGAGGAATCGCTGCTAGGTAACCACATCTCAAGCCGCAAAATGCATTATAAGATGTGATTGCTTCAGAAATGTGTACCACATCAGAAAGGTCACTAACAAATATGTGACTAGATGCATCTATAATGGCAGCCCATCAGACCGGAGCAGCTCAGAGATAAACGGCAACAGCTGGTCCCCCTCTTCCCTCAAGGCTACTTTAACAAAAACTAGAAATACTGATGAGATATTTGAAAGTAGTCATAAGACTAATTAAGTTTCTTCTAAATTATATATATTTTATTTCCCTATGTTTTTGTCCTTGAACAAAAACTTGAGAGAACAAGCATAAAATACTGAGGGGAAAAAAATAAAATGGAAGAACTAACTGTAGTACTACCACAATTTTAATTACTTTTAAAAAAAACTGTTCATCAGCTGGTTTTAAGATCAAAAAGAAACTTAAGTCATAGTCTTGCTTGCTACTACAGTGGAAACAAAAAAAATCTGGTATTTGTGAGTGAAACAATTAAAAAGACAAAGGTTAAGCTAAATCATTCCAAGTAACTGAGCAAAACACATGCATCCGGGCTGTGGCTTATCTCCTGTAGCTGTGCTGTTAGCTGTGAAGGCAGCTGTTGTCCAAAAAAGTAGTTTTGGATGCTTCCCAAACAGAGAGAGAAAGATGGGGACATGAAGATGATGATTTCATGGATCCACAGGATCCAAACTAGTCAAATCATCCAACTCATTTATTGTACAGCTGGTTTTGTACATCAGAAATTAATAATGCAACAATGTTGTTCTTTTAATATTTAACAAGCTAGACTAGATTAAGATTTTTAAATGGCACTTTCTGTTTGAAAGATCAACTTGGTTTAGCCTAGATGAATGGAAAAAAATATTCATTACCATCAGTAAAGAGTAATTTAAAGGATTTAGTTTGGTCCAACAGATCTGTCTTTAAGAAAAGCAATATGTACTTTTTCCTAGGAGTGACCAGCTGGATGTAGGGGACTATATCAAGTCTGTGAATGGAATCAACCTGACCAAATTTCGCCATGATGAGATCATCAGCCTGCTCAAGAATGTTGGCGAGAGGGTTGTTTTAGAAGTGGAGTATGAGCTGCCTCCAGTCTGTAAGTAACAGCAGAGCAAACTGAAACCTAGACAGAATAGCAGACATTGTTAGCAATGAGATGGGCATGGTTGGTCAGCTTCATTTTTGGTAGTGGTTGTTTTCTTAAAAGTTTTTCCTCTGTCTTATCACAGAGCATGGAAGCAGTACGAAAGAACTGGCAGTACAGGGGGATGCTCTTAGAGATGCTCAGGTGTTTTAGGAGCATAAATCCCACCAATGGCAGAGCAGAGTTGTCAACCTCCACTTTTTTGTTGTTGTTCATTTGTTTACAATTTTGAATACTGGGAATTAGTTTAGGTAGATTCTGGGGCAAGAGAATCCTTCATGTCACAGTAAGATCTTCCAAGATGAGACTGATGAATTGCCTCTGCCTTTTCCTTCCTTCTCTCCACTTGCAGCACCTTCCCAGATAAGCAACATACTTTGGGACTTTTCCAGTCTTTTCTGACGTCTCTTTTAGGCAGCTTTTAGTTTCTAGAGCAGAAGACCTAGTGGGGTAGGCCACAGGGATGCATAAACCTGCATGAATTGTGTGACTGAAAGAAAGGGCTTCTCGCTGGGTGGGATTGTCTTCAAAACACAGATTTATGCTGACACCAAAGTCACAGAGGGGTAATGAATGTTTTCCTTGCCTCTCGTTTGCTCTTTCTTTTTTTGCTTATGTCTGTGACTGTGTGTAGGAAAAAATCCGTGGGAATTGAGACTATCAGGTATGAAGTGAAAGCTAGAGAAACAGTGAGTTGGAAACCTGGGACCCAAAGTGAAGGAGTGAGTGGCAGGTGGCTGGCTGACACCAAGGGGGCTGCACCAATTGCACTTTTGAAAGAGTGTCGGCTCCTTCATGCTGCTCACTGGAGGGGAGAAGGTGTGGTTTGCTGGTGTTCGGCCAGAAAAACCTGCAAAGCCAACTAGGAGGCACTTGTCTTCTTACAGAAAGGCTTTCCTCATAATAGAAGCCAAAAAATCCATCACTTTCTTTGGTGCTCAGAAATGAATGAGCTCCCCACTGCTTCATAGCAGCTGGAGGGTTAGCCTAATTACATACTTGGTTGTTTTTATGACCTCCTGACAACCATCTTAATATGTTTTGAATGTTCTCTGTTGATGAGCGTTCACTTGTGGTAAGGGAACTTCATGTTAAAAAATGCGGTATTCGAGTTAAGAAAGTCAGATGAGTTCAGAATTATTTTGCTGGAGATGTAATTGTTTTATGAGTACTATTTGTTTTGCACTTATTCAAGCAGGATTCCTTCCTTTTCACCCTTTTGGCATATGTGCTGCTCTTGCCCACTGAAACAGGATTTTGACATGCTAAATTACGGTAGCAATTGTAACTTCCCTTAAGTCCTTGGAATTTCTGACCTCTTCATACAAGCATAGCTAAAAAAGTTGGAGATAAGCAGTCTAGTTGTTCTCATTAACTTCCAGTGAACAAGCCAGACACAGTGCCTTCATTACATGCACGAGTCTAGCAGCAGGTCACGTGGTGAAGTTCTGGCACCTCCTTCGCTGCCCCATACGTAATGAAATTCTACCGTTGTTCTGGTTGCCCCCTCAGAGAGAGGACTATCATGGTTTCAGAGTGGGGAAGTGTCAGTACCTTAATAATGATGGATTAAACCTGGCTGAGCACTAGTAATCCCACTCTCCCTAGTGCTTCCTCCACTGTCTGGCAGCGTTCACAGCAGGAGCACTATTTTCAGCACAAGCCACCTCAGTGTTTTAAGCTGGAATGTGAGCCGTGCCTGCCTGGCATCTGCCTTTTGTTTGCTAAAGGTTAAGGGCTCCTTTCCCCTCGCAGGCTGAGGCTGGGGTGGAAGCACAGACACCTGGATGGTTGCTGCCCAAGCAGAAGGACGCTGCGTGTGCCCTTCCTCCCTGCTGAACTACCGGTTTCATCTGTGCCCGGTGGAGGTCACAGACCACACCGTACGGGTTAGCAAGCGCAGATTCACCTTGAGCTACACGCAGGGCCACCTCCTGTTGATAGGATGAAGGCAGGAGTTGCCTTCTGCTCCCTGTAATTCGGGCCCTTTTGGTCAGCAAAGAGTTTCTAGCTCAAAAGGAGGCAACTGCATGGACTTTGGTAGAACAGTCCTGATCTTCAAGCTGCAGCAGGAATTACTGCAATACAGAGCATGCCCTGGAGGTCCATCTTTCACCCATTTTCCTAAGGAAGTGAGATTTATGTGATTTCACACGTGTGTGCTTCTGGTTCCCTGCAGTAACTTTTTTAATGGAGATTGAAAGATTCCAAAAAAAAGTACATTACAGTACATTTTGTGGAAACACACACTTGAGCGAGTCTCCGAGGAGGGGGGTCCTCAGAGAGAGAGGCATGCAGCACTGAGGGGCATCACATCTCACTGAGGCCTTCCAGGGCTGGCAGCACCCGCCCCCGCAGCTGTGTGGCCTGTGGTGTCCGTTCCCCCCTCAGGGTATCCTAACAGGGGGTGGGGAAACTGCTTATTGCAGGCAGGAGCATTAAAGGGCATAAGTTTTCATTAGTTCTGCTGCTCACAGAGCATTTATTTCATAGAGGTGGGGGTTTTATTTTAATCTTTATATGTCTTGTGCTGTTTGCAGTTTCTTACTGGAAGCTGGGAAGTGTGCGTGCATGTGATTTTGGCCAGTGTGCTTTTCCCTTTGGAAAAGGGAGGTTTTATACCCTGCCAAGTTTTTCCTGTAAAAGCTAATAGTAAACTGGTCAATGGTCTCATAACAGCAGTGGTTTCAAATTCTGTAAAGTGGATTATCACACCCAAATGTGTTGGTCTGTGCATTAGGCTTCTCACCTCCTTACCCAGCTGTGCACCACTGCTGTAGTTTACACAGAGAATACCAACTCAACTAGAAGTCAGATGGTTTTTTACTCCCTTACCAATGATGAGGGAGCATGTTAAGTTTTGAAAGAGGGAAAACCAACAAATCCTTATGATGCAAAATACTTTTTCATCTTAATCTAGTAATATGAGAATAGAGATACACCCTAAAAATCTCGACTGTCTTGACTTCAAGCAACACAAATAAATATTTTCATGGCTGAGCAGCAAATTCCATAGGTAGCTTTAAGAATATCATTTGTAACTTTTGTGACTCACTGTGTCATTCCATCTTTTCTAGCTGTCTTCTCCAACTATAAGAAAAGCAAAATTATGCCACAACTTAAACAGTAAGGCTTGAATTCCTCACCTGTTACATGCATCCATGGGTCTTTTCCAAATCATTGGCAATCTGCAAAATATCTGGCCCAAAATCCTCTCAAAAAGAGGATGAGTAGTGTTTAATTACAGGCCTTTAATCTAGCTGTTCAGTAGTGGACTCTTCCCAATTGTATGATCAGAAACAAAATAGCTAGCTTAAATTGGAAAAGGTGCAAATCTGTGTGCACCTTCATCATAATATTTTGGAATATTTTTCTTTTTTGGTGTTTTTTTTTTCTTTTAGCTGTACAAGGATCAGGTCTCATCTTTAGAACTGTGGAAGTTACTTTACATAAAGAGGGGAACACTTTTGGATTTGTAATAAGAGGTGAGTTATCATTAAATTTGAACTGTCTGTATTTCTAAATCAGCAAAAAAAGTGATAAATTTTTATGGCATAAGAAATCATTTCAAGATTTATGGCTCACAGTTTGTAAAAATCTCTGTGATTTATGTATTTTTCCATACATTCATGTACTGCATTTATGAACTGCTCTAATTTTTGTTTATGGAAGAACGGTAATTAATCAACTATGCCAAGAACATAACAAACTTAATTTCACATAAGACCGGACTCTGCTACCACTGAAATCAGCAGGAAGATTGTAGTTCTTAAAAAAGATTTGCATGTAGTATTTGTATAAACTGGGTATGATATGTAATCAATCATGCTGATAGTCTGATCTGTACAACAAAAGTATTGTCACTGACTTAGAGAACAGAAGAAAACAGACAATTGTTAAATAATATACCCCAATGATGAATTGTTAATTTCTTCAGGGAAATATTTTTTTTTTTTTAATATTATGTAATATATAGATTCCTTAGTGGCCAGTTATTATTTTGAGTATACATAAAGTATGGATGTTTTTTTCTCTGTGCAGCAAACATTGCAGAACAGTAAGTTTTCACAGAGATCAGATTTGCAGCTCAGAGGTTCTGAAAAAAGAATATGCATTTATTAAGAATCACTCTGTAGAAATACTTTATAAAGAATTGTCTATACCATACAGTAGGTCTATTTTATTTAAGATAAAAATCAGAGGAGGTTCATATTAATGACTTGGCCATTTTTTGATCTTTTTAGCCCATGTCTAAATATGTAGGCTGCAAGATACATGTTAAACTTGGCTTTTGTCTTCAGAAAGCATAAAATGAAGGTGTGCTTTTTCTCACTTTTCCCTTTCTAGGTGGAGCACACGATGACAGAAATAAATCTCGTCCTGTTGTAATAACATGTGTTAGACCTGGAGGGCCTGCTGACAGGTACAATTCATCTTTCTCTGAAGTGCATGCGAAAGACAAATGGAGAAAGGTGAATTATTTGGGACAGAAGTTAGGATTTGGGATGAAAGAGATATGTTCAAACCTGTTCCTTTGAAATTCATGGTTTATGTTTTTAACTGTAATAACAGTAGCAGGCAACCACAGAGGCTCAGCACATCATAGTGTGTGGGAACTTTAATTCAGTATGTTGTATGTTTCAAGACTATCCCATTAAACACTTTCAAAAATCAACCTAAATTAGAACAAATTCCTGCAGTAGGTCAGAACACCTTTTTTTGCAGTCTTCAGACAACTGGTGTAGCTCTTCAATTATACTTTTTGTACTCTAAAACCACAATCATTTTCTTTTGCACTTCAGAAAAATACTGTAATGTGTTTGGGTGTTGTTGCATTATTCTTTTGAGATGTTTGTATAGGTGTGTGAGTTCACATGTAACTTCACCTGGACAACTGAGTGCAGATTTATGTTTTGGCCCAATGA
>JAVJGJ010000057.1:56364119-56387441 GCA_035590215.1 Microhierax caerulescens | reverse complement strand
AAGGAACATATTGCAAATTCTAATTCCGTATGTTTCTCTGGCCTCTTTAACTATAATAATAATAATAATAATAATAAGTTCTGACACTTATTTGAACCAGAATGGATTTACTGTAATTGTTTTCTGCAAAACAGATATGGTCAGCTTGTTTTTTGATCCCCAGCTACCAGAGTCACCCTGGCACAGAACTGGTCAACTTTAGCTAAACAACACCCTCAGTTTTTGAACTTGATGTTTACCACTTTCTAGAAAGGGAATTATTCATGCAATAATTTGCTAGTAAATCTGACAGCAGTTTAACAAGCCCTGTCCAAGCCTTTTGCATCTGTAAGTTCACCCATTTAAAAAAAAAAACAAAAAAAAACCCAAAAAAAACCCACAAAACCAAAAGGCTATAACAATTTTATGAGAGTACATTTAAAGGAGTCTGCCTCACCTTTCAGTAATTCTGCATGGCGACAAGAACACTAGAGAGAGTTTGCATAGTTTGAGCATCAGGCAAAGTAATCCATGATCCAGCATAGACGTCCAGTAATTTGTGCAAGACAAGAAATACAGGAGAAAAAAAGCAACTTAGGGGCTGCCCCTTAAGTTTCATAAAGCAGTATCACTCAATTGTATCCAGAGTTACGAGGGCCTGTAAGAGCAATAGAGTTACAAGACCAAGGCACAGGAGCTCCAGAGACTCCAAGGACAGACTCAAGATCCTCATAAACCTTATAAATGTTGCAAGACCTTGAAAGCTGAAGGAAAGTCAGGAAGCCTGTAGGATTTTACACTGCTTTTTTGTTTCTGTTTCTTTACAAACTTAAAATTAACATTTCCTTTGACTCTTACAAGTCTTTGACACAACAGGTAGGTAGCGTGCTCTAGCATTTGACTGCAGCTGCAGGTCTCCTGGCTGTCACAGAGCAACAGACCTAGATTCCTTGAAATTCTAAATATGAATTAGTTACTTAAACCTTTAAAGAACGCTTCCTCTCTTATGTTGCTTCAGAGACAGATTGAATGAAAATTCATGTGCAATGCAAAGGTCATGATAGCTGTATTAGTTGAAGTATTACTCTACTTTAAATACTGCTACACGAACACATGCACAAATTATGCTAGAAGACAATGTTTGAAGTCAAAAAGTTGAGCATGCCAGCTGGGAAACGTCAGGATTGAGGCTGCCTGCTCAGCCTCTGTCCAGCTAAGTGTGCATGCAGTACAGTCACAAGACCCACAGGGAAGATAATAACCTTTTTATGCAGCTTTTCATTTTGAATTCTCTTTCTGTCTTTGGTATGTGACCACATGCTTATCAAAAGCACTGCCCAGATCCTTGTCTGAATGCAAAGTTACTAATTTCCTGGTGGTTTTTTTCTGACGCTCTAATGCCATCACAGTTAGAGTGCTTCAGGCAATATGCAGATCTCAAGGAGAAAACCTCAGTGTCCCAAGGTCACTCCAAGTGTATTGGCTCTTTCTTAAGGTAGAAGATGGTATAGGCATCTCTCTGTAACAGTTCCAGAAATACCTCTTGCAGATGTGTCACTAGGTAAAACACGTGGGTTTTTTTGTCTCTCCTAGAGGCCAATGCACAATTCTCATTCACACCATGCAAACCAAGCAGATACTTAAATCTACGTGCTCTGGCATGTTAGTCTCTCATCTTACTGTACCAGTTCCTTGTTTATCAAACACACTATTTGTGCTTTCTGCTGTCAGTGCCAGATTCCTGCATCAGGGACATCAGTATGAACTGACAGTCAGGCGTGGTTGTGTACAATAAGTAGGTTCTCTCTCTGTAGTGCTAGCTTGTTAGGATTTCATCTAGGGAAAGATAGATGTTTTGGGATACGACTTATCCTTGGCACCAAAACACCAAAAGAGGCTTTTTCCTTCAGGGAAGTCTGAGCCTTGTGATTTTTTTTTATTATTATTATTTTTTCTGCTGTTCAGGTTTCCTGGTTTTCAGGACTGCTTTTTTACAACCAGCAAACGGATGTTATTCCTTTTAACCCTTCCCCTCTCATGCTGCTGCTAAATATGACATGCTGACTTCACTGAGTCTCATGAGCCTATAAAAGGATTGATATCTATCAGTCAGGTATCAGTTCCTGCTTACTTACCTGCTTTAATCTACTCTGGTTTAAAAAGGAAGATTAATACCTTCTTAACATCTCTTCAGATAAATGGGTAGCATGGAAACCTAAGGTAAATTATGGTTTAAAAAAAAAAAAAAACTCCAGCATTTTTGGCTGGCAAATTGAAAACTCAGTTCTTGATGCATCAGTATGTTGTGTGATCAAGAGATGATGATGATGACTGCTGAGAGTGAAACATGAAAATGCTTGCAATTAATGACCAGTACAGTTTAGATGTCCTTTTCAGCCTTTACAGGAATTGTGACAGAAAGAGAATCTGGTACTTCAAAGCAGCACTCGAGTGTCTCCTGCATGTTACATGACTTTCTTCCCTTCTTGTCGTTCCCTTTTTATGCCTTACACACCTGCCACCCAACTCATTCACTACTAGCTCCCTCAAAACTTAGTGTTTTGTCTTGTGGGTACAACACTTGTTTCATCATGAGGACTGCTGAGTAGTAAAAAAAGTGTGGAATGGGGCCTTGTAAGAAAATAGTATTTATCTACCTAATGAATGGTATCACTGTGTTGCATAAGCAGCTATCAGTTTATTGCTTCCCAGAATTTGTGTGAGCTTATATCCTTCACAGCGCTGACACATTTTTATGTCCCATTACCTAGATTTCTCTGTGGGAAAAACTTTATCTCTGACATCTGTACCTAAATAGTTCCTCAAAAAAAATGAGAATCATTAAGCCCACCAGTCTGCTGCGTTAGCTGGGTTATCAGACAAGCTGTCCAGCACAGTATGGATGTGCTTGCTGGGGACCAGAAAAGACTTGCGAGACATGTGGCCATTGGGTTTCAAAGATGTTTTCTGACAGCAGAGAACTATAAAGGTTCAGGTTCCCATGTTCCTTCCTGTCCATTTCACCCAAGTGTGATGCTTTTTTCCTCTGTTCTTTGTTCTTGTCCTGGTTCCTAGCTGCATTACTCTCTTTTTTTTTTTTTTTTTTCCCCAGTAGCTGCTTGATTTTTCTTTTTCCTTACTGACCTAGTTAGAGTCTTCTTTTCTAGAAGGTCCTAAATCCCAACATGCTACTCCCTCTCCTTACAGCCCAGTTTTTTCTTCTGTCTATTGCCAAGTAAGGCTTAGGTAATTTTCCAACACATTTCTCACACTGCTGATTTCCTTCCATAAAGGCCTTTTGCAGTTTTCATGTGTGTCCTTCTTTAGCCCTTTCTCCTGTCCAACCATTCCCAAGTTTCATGTACTGCAGTTCCCTTTCAGATCAATCACCTTCTCACCTCAGTTCCTCCCCTTCTTGCCCCAGAAGTCCTACTTGCCGCTCCTCCTGGCTCTTCTCTTGCTTTTCTGTGCCAGATCTGTCAGGTAATAAAGACATATAGAGAACCTGAATTTTCAACATAAAGCCTACAGAATTTTCGGGGTTGGGGGGAAGAGTATGGTTTTCTCTAATGAAGCTTTCAGACCCAGCTGACCTATTTCAGCTGAAATAACTAAGGGAAGAAAAAACATAGGGGCTGAGAGAGGTAACCATCATAAGAAAAAGCACACCGAATGTTTGAACTGTGGTCAAGTTGTAAGCAATTAAAATCAAGATGATTTAATGAGAAAAGTCTATGATTCCCAAGTACTTTTGCCCTATAGATTTTTTTCTCTGCCTGGGTATGATTTGCTGTTACAGTTTGGTAGCCATGTTGCTGGTAGATGATTACAGAAGGGAGGAGTTGTCATGTTTTACAAGTATTTCATAAATCTTACAGATACTTCTTTCTTTACAAACTTCTTGATCATCCCTAAAGAGAAATAAATGGAATTTAGCTGAACTATAGAAGTTAAAAATTACTCTAACAGGTCCAATTAACATTTCTTTCTAGTGCTTTTGAAACCATGGCCTCATTAAAAGCAGCTTAATAAATGTTGCTTTGTATGGGAGAAAAAAGCCTAAAGGTGAAATGAGAAGTCTCTGTAACAGAAAACTGAAAATAGAATTTAGTTGTCATAAATAACTGGGGGGGGTGGGGGTGGCAGCAGTTATTGTCTTCCAAGTTCCGCTTCATATATGAAATTATTCTATGTTTTACTTACTGGGTACTGAGAATAATGGACAAATTTGTCTTCAAAGCCTTGTCAGGAAGGTGAAACCTATACTTGTATGCGGTTAGTCTAAATAGTGTACAAAACAAAAAAAATCAGTCTGAAATATCTAATGTATTTCATGGTGGGCATTCAATAAAGTAGAGCCTTCCTAAACTAGAATCACAAAGCACATGGTTTGACTTTTTTAGATGCTAATTCAAGGGTTTGGATCCTCAGATGGAAGCAGCCTCTGCCTATTAATAATATGCTGTTGTGCTTCTTTTAGTAAGTATTTAGAAATAAGCGATAGAAGGAGGAGATAGCTGTTATAACCTCTCCTGTCCACCCTGTAGGTTCCAAGCAAGTGGAGGGAAGGTGCAAATAACCCTCACATATATTTAGTAAAAGATAGGAAACAAAGTATTGATCAAGTCTTTCCCCTTTGCATGAGGGCTATCCAGAAGTGCCATGAAATGCAGTATGAAAGAGAATTGCCATCTCTACTACATGCTCATGCTTCTGGTCAGCTGGAAGTTAGTCAAGAGGTCTTTCAGTTAATTGGCTTATCTGTTACTTAGTGTGCTGGTCAACAGCAGAGTAACAAGGATGAAGTATCCTGATTTATCCTGGTCTGAAAAAAAAAAAAAAAAATGAGCAGGTAGCTGAAGTACTTAAATCCAGAGTGCAGGTGTGAAAGTTTTACAAAGAGGATGATAATTAAGCTTCTTGGAGATTAAAGGATTTTCTGTATGTGCCATGTAATTCAATGCAAGAGAGACTGTAGTCAGAAAAAATCCAATTAAAAAAAATCAGCCTTGGATTTGGTTTTGTGGCATCGCAATCATCCAAGAGACTAATGAATTCAGGGCAGATTCAATTTTCTTTATATTGGAGAGAGCTTGGGCTGTAACCCCAGAAGCTCTAGAAGGGCCCATCTCTAAGGCCATAACAGCAGAAGCCAAGGCTCCATTCCTGCCTGTGTTCCAGAAAGAGGAAAACACTACATGTCTCCCAAGACTTCCTCTGTGTTTAAAAAGTCAGGCACCAAACTACCCCATCCTCTTGACTTTTTTTCGCTGGTGTGACACACAGACTGTGCCTGGCAGGTTAGTCCAAAGGGAGAAAACCCAAGAATCCCTCAGGTCATTTCCTGGAGCACCTGTGCTGGGCATAAACTAAGAGGTTAAATTGGGATGCATTAGGGCAGATTTTCATCCCTTTACACTGAGGTTCATGGTTCATTCATCATTTTACAGAACATTTATGCTGAAAAAGGATGGATTTTAGAGTACGAATTGTTAAGATGTTTTGCCTAAATATGAACTGTCTCAGTTAATGGTGTTCTAGCACAAAACCGGTGTGAATGAGATCTGAAGCAGATCCTGTGAGATCGCACCATGTAGTATTTAGCACATGGGAGATGTTAGCAGCTCAGAAAAGACAGTAGTAAGACCTGTGAGCAGGAAATGTAGGTAGGGGGAAAAAAAATCAACATCTAATCTGAATGAGTCTATCATAGTTACTCAAGAATGATTGCACCAATGCCAATCTTAAGAAATTGTTACACAGAATTATACTTCCAATGGTGTTGCTCAGCTGTATGATGAGTGAAATGTTGCATTCGCTGTGCATTTCCTATTCAAACCACGTTTACCTACAGTAATTGTAAACATCCATTATAACCTGTCTTTGCATCTTTTTCCTAAATGCATGGTTACCATGCTTTGTTCATTTAGAGGGATCGTGTTGCATGTAGCTTGTGAACTAAATATTTATCAGAGTGGTCTGGGGAAATAGAATTGCTCTGTGTATGTTATTGTATGTGCAGCCAAAAAAAATCACTGGGTTCTCCTTTTTTTAATCAATTCGTTGGTGACTCACACTAGTGGTGTTTGACCTTCTGTCAGTCTCATGATTTTCATTTGTAAGGAAACAAATATTTTTTATTTTTTTTTTTTTGGCCAGAGTATTGACAGCTGTTGTTTATTGGTCATGTTGCTATTTCAAGGTAAATTCTGGAGGACCTTAACAAAATGATGTTTCTGTGATAACTGAACATGCCAAAGGCAAGCACCTACTTCAGGTTTCATTTAAATTTTACCCATTTTCTTCTTGGAGCAGGAGAAGAGTGTGGCAGTGATTTTATGGAGAGTACTTACTTAGACCATTCACCAGTTTTATCTTTTAATTGCAATTCTGATGTTAGCAGAGAAGTCATGGCTCACTGCAGCCAAAAAAAGAGTGCTGAGCTCTCCTGACGAGATGAGTAATGAAGGGTATGACAGCTTCCCAAGGTTACAGGTGAAGCTGTGGCAAGCTGAGGGTTCTTCTTTCCTCTTTGTGCCTCCAGACATTTCTTCCCTGGCTGATAAAATCTCACTTTTACATGCAGAACCCACACCAGTATAAAGGCATTCGTTCTTGGAAACACGTCAAGGCTTGTGGTGACCCAGACCCTCAGGTTACCGGCATGAAATTCAGAGTAGGGTTTTGACAATAGATGAAATTGGCTGTAGGGCATCAGAGGCAACAAGGCTCTGGGGAGAAAAGAAAGAGGCAATAGGGGAACAGAGATGGGGATGCTAATGAGAAGGAAAGGTCTTTCTAGGGTAAGGTTTCCTATTGTATTACACACAAGCATCTATAACCCACGTTGCCTCTGAATTACAGGGTTAGTTTCACTTTTTTCTGGCAGAAAAGGTTATGTACATGAAAAGATGGTAATATGTACACCTTAAGGCAGAGCTTTGGGACTTGTTTTATGTTACTTATGAAGTCCCTCAACACCTTCTTTAAAAACTCCTAGTTGAGTTTTTCTTTAGCCTTTTTTATATCCAAAAGCTGTTGCTGCTTCAAGTCATCTTGCCTGAGTTCTTAATTGAAATCTAAAAGCTTCAAGCAGCTTAAATTAAAAAAGAAAAGAAAATCCTGGACTGCAGACACAGTGAGCCTGTGGTTTCTCCTCTGTCATGAATGTGATTTTGGCACAACATCCCACATAGCTGCAAAGAAAATCTAAAACCAAACTTTCCCTGCAATTCCTCCTGCCATCTTTTTGCTCAGGGAGACCACCAGCAACTTACGTTTAGCTATTGTTATTCACATTCAACATCCTCATTTTAAAATAAATGCTTAATTCGAGTATTAAATACCCAGGTATCGCATTTTTAGCTAAATGTGTAGTTTTATCTTGATTGTTGAATATGCTCTGCTGGGTGATTCTCTCAAAGGGCTTTAGTAGTTTTTGCATGCACAGGAAGCTGCATCTAATCCCTGGCCACGGCAGTGCTGCAGCGTGCTGTCATCTGAAGTGTTTAGGGTGAGAACAAGAACTATTGATACTTACGTCAGATGCCTTTCATGAAGTTAGCCAAGGCCTGGTCCGAGCCTTTTTGACTCAGTGGGAAGCTACTTGTTGATTTCAGCTGGGATTTAAAATAGGACCCAAAGGGAAAAATCTAGCTCTTGTCATACATTTGAAGATCATTGCTCATAGGGAAATAAACAGCAGAGCTGTGCTTCCTTGGCCCCCTCCTCAGCTCTCACCAAATGGACACCCAGTTTATACCAACTAAAATGTCTTCCACCAGCATGGAAATCTTCTAGTTCAAGCCCTGCTTGTAGCACTAAATCAATGTTTTACTTCATTGCCGGCATAAGAGCATCTGCTTTAGGGACTCTAGCCAACTTAAGTCTGAGCTATAGAAAAGATCTGTATTACAAGGACCTAACTCCGATGCAGATCATTTAAAAATAGTGCTGTTTACAGAGTTTAATTGCACCCAGTTACCACCCAGTCCTCTCCTGCCTACCAATGAAAAGAGAATCTGCCAGGCTCATTTTCTCTTTGCCCCTTTGCTAAGAATATTTCTCTTCTGGTACTTCAGCATTAGCATGGGAACAGGATGTATGTGCATGAAATTACCAGTTTTGTGATGAGTTTTACAGGTCGTCCTAGTCTGGAGCTAGATCACAGCAAAAGTCTCCACCCTCAAGCATGCTAGAGAAACTCTTAGATAAACAGCCACCATGCATTTCATTTTATTTACTTTTTGGCTTTCACGTAACAGCCCAGATTTCAAATCTTAGCTTTTGATGTTATTAATCACGACAAGGCATTGGTGCTGCTGGCCTGTCTCTGTGCATTTTGCCATTCTTTAGTGGGATATGGAATGTGGGAGAAGTATCAGCTGCTATGTTTAAACTAGAAAACAGCTACAAAGGAAAAGCAAAGAAGAAATGCTGTGTCCTTTCTGTCCTCCTTTATGGTCCCCCTTGCAGAAGGAATGGCTTTTTTGAGACTTCTGTAACCTGGTTCACAGTTAAACCCATGATTTTAAGAACAGTGAAAACTTAAGCAGTTTATGCTGAGGTTTTTCTTGTGACCCTCTTCCACTTTTCCCCAGGTAATTGCCTAAGTCTGTGGGTTTATTTTTATTTTTTTTTTAAAAGCATTTTCAGGCAAAATTGTTCTGCCATTTCCAGGAATGAGATTAGAGAAAGTTGTTTTGCCTATGGATGACAAGGTTGGAGAAACTCCTCGTTGTGAAGATGTGTCTTCTTGAAGCACGGGAACACGGACATGCATTCAGTAGGTACTGGCTGAGGGAGAGAAAGCCCTTTTCAGAAAAGTCTTTTTCTTCTCATCCTGGTGAAAATTCACCCAGACTTAGCTGCATTTGGAAGTTCTTTGAAAGGATACAGTTCAGCGTGCTCAGCGGAAAAGGCATTTTGTGATTACTTTTTCCAAAGATTTTGTGTATATTGGAGGAACGTTTTTTCTTGTCTTTGCAAAGTTCCTTTCAGTTCAGCTCTTTGGGGATGGGAAATGCAATAATTAAAGATGCCCGTGTAGATTTAGGCAGATGTCTTGGACCATATGTGTTAGGGTATAGATTTTAATTTTAATGATTGCATACGTTTTTCCTTTATCCACTTGCTGCGTAGTACTAAGTGATCTGAAAAACGGTCACTGGGAGAAATGTTCTAAAGAATAGCTCAGGGGTCCTCAAACTACAGACCGCGGGCCACATACGGCCCCCCAGGGTCCTCAGTCTGGCCCCCCGGTATTTACAGAACCCCCCTGCTGGGGGTTGGGGGGTAAACCAAGCAGCCGCAGATGATGCCTGCCACTGAATCCATGTGCCAGCCCCCTGGTTAAAGAGTTTGAGGACCCTTAGAATAGCTCATCTCATCTCGGATGTCGGTGCTTAAACTAGGGCAAGTGAAAAACATTTTTTTCAGTGTCAGTTTTCTCCCTTTGTAGAGGGAGTTTAGGTCTCTAGCTCAGGTGTAGCTACCTCAGGTCTGCTGTGCGGATGCCTGCATTTTGGTACAGTGAATCCCAGTGTAGGTGTCTCAGATCATCCTCTCTGGACTAATGGTTGCTTTCGACCTTCATTTCTTTGATCCTCATTTATTAATCTATACAATGGGGAAAACACCATGGTTTTGTTCTAAAGGGTGGTTATAAGATAAAATCATGAATAAATGTGTGTTGCAATGAATATTCAGAGGCTGCACCATACAATAGCTCTCCTATCACCACATATGCTCAGAGAAGGCTGAGAACATTGTTTAGTAATTAAGGCATGAGCATGGAAAAAAAAGGGAAAAGCGTTGCTACTCATTAAATAGTCACTGTCTACCTTCTGCAGGAGGTTCTTGAAGAAGGCAGAATATGTGGTTATTTAATTAAAAAAAGGAGG
This sequence comes from Microhierax caerulescens, assembly GCA_035590215.1. NCBI lineage: Eukaryota > Metazoa > Chordata > Aves > Falconiformes > Falconidae > Microhierax > Microhierax caerulescens. Next base: position 56,377,560 of record JAVJGJ010000057.1, on the reverse strand, counting down.
TAAAAATAAGTTCATCCAGGCAATATTCATTCTGGGGTTCATTAAGTTTGAAGTGCTTTGTGCCCACATGGTGACCATAATATTTTCCTTTTAATGTGATTCTGCTTGTAAACAGACACTTCTGAACTTCTTTGTTATGTGTATGTATTTTTATAATGATTTATATTGATGTTCTGCTGATTTTAATCAACTCCTCATTTGAGTTTTTACAATTTGCATAACCACAATCTTTCTGTTAGGGTCTCAGCAGTGTTGAATGGAATAGCTGCCTTCTGAGCACTGTGACCTATAATTTTTCAAAGTATTTACGGCTTAGGTAAAGTTGAGTGGGTTTTCACTGGTCAAAAAAAGAAAAAGAAACATACCTGGAAAAAGGTTGTCACAGTTTCTCCTTTACACATATTGAGTAATCACTAAATTAAAAATCTGTGTACCTTATGAGCATTGGAACATTGTCCAAAAGAAGTCATCAGACAGTGGCATGAGAGGACCTGGAGCCCCTCCGAGCCTGGCAGCAGGAGCTGCTCTGGCAGGAGGAAGATGGCTTGTCCTGCAGCAGAGGAGGGAGCTGCACAGGAACCTTGCCAAGGGGGACCCTGGCAGCAAGCTGGCAGGCTGCCTGCTGGCGAGGCAGATGAAAGTGTCCTGCTTATTGCTAGGACTCCATCAGCTATGAGGTGCTTGGGTTTCTAGAGGGTATTGCTTGGTCAGGATTTTGGGAGAAGAAATGTGGGGAATTGTTTTTGCTGGAAATGTACACTGCAGGGAACAGGGGATATAGAAAATTTCTTTTACTTTAAATGTTCAAATATTCCCAGAAGTACTGTTTCTGTATTGCTTGGAACAAGCACTGTGAAGGGAAAAGCTGGAAATGTATAGGCAACAGGTAGTTTTATTTCATGAGCAGTTGGCATTGAATGGCAAAATATCCTGTACAGCCCTTGAGAGCTGCGAAACTCTCTGCTCCTCGGTGCATAAATACCAAGGTCAGATCTCAGCCTCAGCCTTCTGCATGGCAGCATTTTATATTGTAGCTGTGCCAATGCAGCAACACAGCTGTGCTAGAGCACAGATTATTGAAGAGAGACCAAAGGTTTTTGGGGAAAAAAAGTGGTGCTGATAGTACAAACTTGTAGCATCAGAATTTTTATTATCAGTCGTGGACAACAATGTAGAGTTTACTTTAATTTTTCTTCTCTTCTGGTTTATATGCATTTAATAGGTTTTGCAGAAGAGTGTTTTAGACTGGTCAGAAACTTGCCTATTAATCAAACCAAGTGTGTTGATTTCAGTGTTAGCAGAAGCACACCCAAGTCAGCTTTCCAAGGCAGAGACTGTGCTTAGCTTGTGTGCAGAGGCCACCAATGCATGCAAATGAGTAATCGTGAATGTAGGGGACAGTATGGCTCAGTACAGAGGACCCGTGAGCAAGGTCTAGTCATGTACCTCAAGTATGCCAGGCAGCCCACCCACATGGGAACAGGGTTGCGCTTAGGTCAGCCACCATGGCGAGAAGCAGACATGGCTGTCACAGACCCGGCACCTCGCTCGTGTGGCTCTGCTGCTTCCAGGGCTTCGGCTCCCACTGGTGGGGCAGAGAGACAGGGACAGCTCGGGTACCTCACTACCATGGCATTGACACGTCCTTGTTTGCCTTAACTGTTTACCAAGATGTCCGAACTGCCCACAGCACACCCTTGCTCTGAGGCTCATGGGATTATCCGAGCTATCATTATCCTGGTAGAGCCCTGGGCAAATGGGAACCATCAGTTCGACACAGTGTTTGGGTGTCCACAGTGTTTGTTCCCATCGGTCACGTGTTGGCAGTGAAAGGCTTTGTGCTCTGTAGGTTTCTGACAACAATCCAGTCCCACTCTAATTATTACTGTTCCTGTTAGATGGAAACTCAGGGTCATCATGACAAATAGACATAATTTATGGATACTGCAGCACTTTATATTATCTCTAGTAGCGTGTACTTAGAGACATAGTTCTGAGGCTGGCAGATGTAAAATTTGACACACCAGCTGCATCTTAGTTTGCAGGCAGAGATGCAGATTGTGTTGTCCTTATTTGTTCTATTCGGTGTGATTAGTCAGGTACAAAATTTGCAAGGGCTAGAGTGTTTTGAAGAAATCACAGTTCTTGTGTATTTTATTTCTTGACCTACTTGCAAGAAAAAATAAGTATGAGAAGTTCTTTTGTACCTATGTGTCTTATCAGGTTGCCCAGAGAAGCTGTGGCTGCCCCATCCCTGGCAGTGTTCAAGGCCAGGCTGGATGGGGCTTGGAGCAACCTGGTCTGGTGGATAGATGTCCCTGCCCATGGCAGGGGGTTGGAAGTAGATGATCTTTAAGGTCCCTTCCAACCCAAACCGTTCTGTGATTCAATGGTTCTGTGATTTTGTCTATGCTTTGTGCTGATAGAGAAAATAGTGTTTTGTATTGCAGGATCTCAGCAGGGTACTTTACAAATTATTAGCACCATTTTTCGGGTCTTTTTTATTTTGGGAGATTACTTTAAAAAGTAATTATTTGTGAGTTCTATTACTGGAATGAAATGCAGGCAGAATTCCATCACTGCTGACTTATGCAAACAATTCACAATCGAGCTAATACTATATAGTCTGTTCAGGGTGGTTTTCAGGACCCATCCTTCAACAGAAAGGTGATGTTTGAGGCCCAGGTTGCCATATTAACCATAAAAGGTGTATGTATGGGCTCCCAAGTTCTGATACCACGTGCTGCCATCAGGGATGGAGATGCGAGTTTTCAGTAGCTCTTTTAAATGCCATCTGAATTTTCTATGTAGTATTCATTTTCAAGGTAACAACAGAAAGAAATTGCAGAGCCTGGGCTTATTTAAAATGCATTCAGACTAGCCTCAGAGGCAGATCCAGGATCTTCTGTACAGGCTCCATCCACCATGTCCCTCTCTGTTGTAAATTCAGTAATAGATAGATTGCATTTTAGATTAACAGGGCACACGAAAAGAAAGATACAGATAAATTAAGAGAACGGGATTTAATACAGCTCTTGAGCAGAGAAGGGACCTACTAAAAATGAAAGATCTCCAAGCATGAAACAGAGTTAGTAGGAGGAAGGAGCATCCCAAGAATTGGGAAAATCTTTTAGGCAAAAGGAGTTTACGCAGGCTTTTGTGGTGTGAACATGAGAGAAAGTCTGAGAAAGTCCCAAGTGGATTTTGAGTACATCCCCACGCACACTGGTGTGAGCATTCTGAAGGCAGGGATGGTTCTTCAGCTGGTTAGTAGGCATTTCTTAGCTGAGAAAGGTGATGGAGCTAAGGTTGTGAAGTATGAAATTAGGTAAAGGCAGCTCCTAAGCTTTTGTTTTGAAGAACTTGGCTGAATTAAACACATGTACATGAACTGCAGGAATTAGGCAAGAAGAGGAAAGTGGAAAGACTGTGCCAGTCAGTTGATAAGAATATGGAAGTGCTTGTGTATGGGGGAGGAGATAGGTGGCACATCCGTTTAGGGAATAATGTCTCTGTTTTCCATTCTGAGTTTGAGAGGTCTGTCTGATTTCACTATCGCTCGTTCTGGAGGCATCGTCTTGAAATTATTCCTGCTTTTCATTTTTGAAATCTGACTATTCCAGAGATGAGAAAGTGTAAAATACCATTGGTGGCTTATTGCCTGAGCAGCAATTTTATGTTTTCCTGTGGACTCTATGAGCTTTCTTTCAATTAAGTAGCCCAGCAGCTCCAGTGCCATGCTGTTACTGGCAGTAAGCAAAGAGACACTATTTTATATATATATAGTACTGGGTTTGCCCCTAATTCTAGCTGAGATGAGTAAAATTAAAACGACTGTCGCTCACTCTACAGCCTGTCTGAAACACACACATGCTCCATAAACAAGGGCACACTAGGATTTTTTTGGGGCTCCATAAACAAGGGCACACATATTTTTTTTGTAGGTTATAAGCTGGGCCTTGGAGACTGCTACTGACCCTTTGAACAAGAACAATATTTAATTTTTAAATAGTTGTTTTATTATTAAAGAAGCTACCACCCTTGCTCCCCAGATAATGCTTGCAATTTGTAATGCCAGCTTACTCTGTTCCAAAATACATTTTCGGGTAAAGTCTCCTATGTCATTAAACTTATTAATATTTTTCACTCTCAGGGGAGAATTAGCAACACTGACAATGACTTTTAGCTTTTCAGAAATCATTATCAGATCTTGCTAGCTGACATTGATTCTAGTTTTCCTATAAGATCTGACAGGAAAAAAGGTTACTCTGCTAAATGAAGCATGAATAAAGCCAGGGTGCAAACATTATGCATTGTTAGTAGAACAGAATACCAAGGTCGGTACTGTGTGTCAGTGCCCTGTGTGCAGTTCACTTATGACCTTTACAGTCACAAAAGTACAAGGAATCAAATAATATTACTCTGAATGAGTGATAATGGTGCTACCCAGCTGTAGGGCATCTTGAATGTTGTTCCTGCACCCTTTACGCTGCAGAAGTCTCATTCCTGCTTCTCTTCCTTGCTGCTGCTTTCCCTCTTGAAACCATTGACCCATGATCCCAATCTCAATTTCTTAATTAGATAATCTTAAAAAAAAATAAGTATTTAATATTTCCTTCTTTGCAAAATGGAGATTAGGGATTTGTTGAGATCAAATTATCTTTGGAGTATGAGGAAAAATTATTACATAAATAAGCAGCCTTCCACCCCAAAAAACTTAGTATTTAAATAACCTATCAGTTGGCTCTGTGTGTGTAAGGGAGACTTAGCTAATCATCTAGTTGGTGTTAAATATGAGTGAAAGAAAATGCCCTCTGCAAGGGAAACTAAAAATGTTAGCAGGACAGCCTAAGGAATGTTTTAGGATGTGGCTGAAAAACAGTGCCAAAAGTGGATTTTTTTCATCTCTTGGTATCCACGATCTAGTGCAGGCCAAACCTCAGTAAAGAAGAAGGGTGTTAGTGGAGAAGAAGTGCAGAAGAAGGAGAAAGGTGGAGAAGCTTCCCTGCACCCAGCAAATCATACTCTTGCACAGTAACTAGCCATGTCTGGTTTGGGCTTTTGCTTTGCTGGAGACCATGGAAAAGGCAGGCAGTTGGAGGAGGCTGATCAGCTATCGCTAGGGCAGTCTCAAGGAAATGAGAAGGAAAATAGCGGGGCCACAGTATGCCAGAGTTTTATGAGTCTCACCATCACAGATAGGAATATGATCTTGCCACCAGACTGAGCAGCTGGGACAACTTTAAGTGTATCAGTCTTATAGTGTTCTAACGGATGCAAAGAATGTTCTTTCTGGGTTGATGTTCATTTTAAAAAGTAGCCCGTATGAATACAATAAGCAAACCACATGGAGAATGACAAGATTCATTAAGTGCAGTTTAAGATACTGTTTGACAGTAATGAATAGTCTATTGATTAATGAAGAAAAGTGGATGTGAATGCACGCAGAATCCTTGAGTGCTTTTATGTCGCTCCACTGCCAGCAGCCAGCTGAGAAGTATAGTAGAGCATTTGGCAGTGATGGGGGGATTCCAACTGATTTGCTATAAATATTCCAACTTTTTGCTCTTAAAGGAGAAACTGTCAGAGATTTCAGATTTTTTTCCAGTTCTCAACAATCTTCTTTAACTTCACTGGAAATACACCTCTGTGATCCACCCAGCTACCTGTCCAGTCTCTGAATATTGCTGCTGGAAACTTTGCTTTAGGATTAGAAGAGGTTTTTCCTTTTAGGAGGGTTATAGAAACATATCCAGATGTCGTATGACCAGAGCTTAAGTGACTTACTTCTCTGAAAATGTGGTCTGGGTGTCCTATTGTTCTAATTAACATTCTGCTTTCTTGACTAGTCTGAGCATGAGGTACACAGGTACTGGCTATAAAAATTAGGGTTACAGAAAAAGAGAAAGAAGGTAAAGAATTGGGTGTACTGACAAGAACTGAATGAACAAAAGAAAGCTTCTGCCTGACAGAGAGATTGATCTACTTGGTATATGTGGGCTGCAAAGATTTTGTATGGAGGGAACAAAGAAAGACGTGAGGAGCAGGAGAGTGTGGTTTTTTGACCAATAAAAATTGTTTCTGTGAAATACTGTCTTCTAGTTTGACAGGAGTCAGACACGTATAGATATGTGAATACATTCCTACAAAGGCATTAATACTTTGCATTGGGAGAACAGCAAGGTCTGAGGACCTTGTATTTACTGATCTGAACTGGTACAGACTTGCCTTTTTTTTTGTTTGTTTGGTTTTAGTCAGAGAATCACAATAACAGAGAAGGCTACAGGTGAAAAAATTATTGACCTGTGGACACCTAATAGGGGAGAAGCTTGACAAGAGGAAAATTGGTGTAAGGTAGTAAGGTATCCACTTGTTAGTCACTCATCATTGCTAGAAGATACAGCAATGTCCAGGCAAGATCAGTAGCATTCTGGTGGAGTTGTGTGCTTCAATTGGTTCAACTGGCTCTATAAGGTCAAAATCTGTTTTGACATACTTCCTTCTTGTTTGGCTTTTCTAAGCTGCTCAGACAAATGATTTCTACCTTGCATTGCCATGGCTTCTGAAAAAAATAAGGAAGCACCCAAAACCTTCCAGTTAGATAACTGAGAAGCTGCAGAGCACAGATAATAGCAACAGAGCTCAGTGTTCCTACAGGAGCAAGCTCACAGTATAGTAGCACTTCCCAGCTTTAAGTACAAGAAGGCTTTGGGAAGAAAGCGTCGTAAACTAATAAAATTTGGTTTCCTGTGGATTTAGTTTCATTATTAATAGCAAGCTATGACTTAAGCTTTTCCCTTTTTAGGGCGTTTATTGGTTCTGTTTCACGTGTAGATCCTCTGCTGCCTAATACAAGCAGCTGGCTTTGTTGGCTTCCCCACTAGGGGAATCCTAGAGGTTTCCTCTCTTCCACCACCCACCAGTTGTTGAAGTGGATTTAACAAGCCATGAGGATCAGTAAGGTTTAGCAGATACATGCATTTACAAAGACAGAAACACACACATGTAATGAGAACACTTTATCAAGCTAAACAATTTTTTTTCAACTTTGAAAATTATTTCTGATTATCCTTTGAGTTGAGCAAGAGTGGTGACATTGCTTATTTTATCCAAAACTTTTTATATATTGTATAGTAAATTTACACATCATAAAGGTATATTCAGAATAAAACCCCTTGTTGCCAATGATTTAACCTGTCAAATAAAAAAGGTGTGCTGCTATCTAGCTGACAAAATGTATTAGCATGCGGAAAGCAATGCCTCTTCCTCTGGGAGGTTTTAATCAAGCCTCTTGTGCTGATTGAGATGCAGTGCTCAGAAGTGGGAAAAATTATTAACAAAATCAAAAATCTAGAGCGTTTTTCATGCAAACATTCATCAGTATATCTTATGTAATTACGTAGCCAATAAATCAACATGGTGTGTAAGTGCTTCAGTCACGGTGTAAATATCTTAATGACTGAAACATCTTCACACATGAATAATTTATACCTGTATGATTCATTTTTCATATCCATGCTTTACTTCAACATGATAAACTAATCTTTCTCTGTCAGGGAATGTGTGCTTGATTATTGCTTTCTGATTTTTCTTCCCTGTGTTTATGTTCCACTGTTAGACACACTCCATTTCTTCTCTTCTGGTTCCTCTAATGTAGTTATCTTATTTATTCATCCTGTCTGCCTTGGTTTGCCTTCCCATTGCATTTGCAGAGGCACCTGGGAAATAACACTAGGGCATAAGCTGATTGTGCATTTCTCAAGTAACTTGAGAAAGGAGCAGCATCCTGAAAGATTTATTCATCCTCAACAGATATTTGCATTTAGCTCCCTCTCCTCAAGGCCATCATTACAGAAAGAACTTGCAATAGGCCAGTAACAAGTAGAGCTTTGCTATTTTCTGGATCGACGTGAGCTCAAACCTTTGTCACGGTACTGAAGATAAGCATTGCTTGAGTTGACTTTCCCTATGTCTGGGGAGCTGTTTTGAAGCTCTAGAAACCACTGAAATATTCCAGAAGAAAACAATTGTTTCTCAGCACTGGGAATGGGAATTGAGAATTCTTAAAGTCTGCTCCGATGTGCGTGCTTATTTGGCTGTATGCAAGTCACTGTGTGAACCCTGCCTTACTCAGACCCTTAACCCAAGGCATCTAAGCAGGAGTTTGGTTGCGATGACTTCCCCGTTTAGTCACTAGAGCAAGACAGGTAGCTGCTGAGGGTGGTTCTTCCAGCTTTAAAGCTATGTAGTGCCTGCAGCTCCAGCCAGGGATGCTACTGGGTGGGCTCTCTTCTTTTGGATCACAGTTTAAAGTTCAGTTCAGATTTGTGGAACAGCTTATTTTGGTAGTACCTGTGGAAGTTCAGCCTTTAAAAAGTCAGTCCCAGCTGAATCACTCTGATGTATGAAAATTATGAAAATGATCTGAAAATTAATTTCTCTGATTTAGTGGGTACTTTTAAAAATAGTGTATCTCACCTTAAAACCCTCAGGTTTCTAACTAGAAAAAACCCAACAGGAATGTAAAAAGTATTTCAGATTGTGGGGAAAAAAGGAGTTCTGTAATAATCAACTGATGCTTTACTGGTATTGTGTGTTATTCCATCCAAGCACCTTTTTCACACAGTTTCCATATTCAGTCTACCTACATTACTCTCTAGGAAGAGCACTTTAGCTGAGTGTTAAGTTAATCAAGCTGTCATTCAATTTCTTGTATCATCATATAGCTTGTTAGTTTTGTACAAGAGTACACTGTTTCAGTCTTCCTCTTCTGTGTCAGAATTACATTTTTGGGCTGATTTTCTAGATTTAAGACTGAACAGAATATCTTATATCTTGTCTTCTCCTTCATACTTTAAAGCCCAGCTGCAGTTCTACAGCTTCAATCTCAGGGACTTCTGAGAGACATCACAGTTGAATGTTTTCTTAGTGTTCTTACAGCAGGCTCCAGTACCCTGTGAATACAAACCTCTTGTTCGCTAGCAGGACGTTTGGTAACTTTGCTCCAGCCTGAGTCTTTTTTTATTCATTTTTTCCTTATGATGATTGTAAGCATCTCCAAAGGCTTCTGATACCATTTTCTTTGTCTCAGTCTTTTTATGTTCATAAAGGACATCTTTTCTTACTGTATCTTACTCCACTGAGATCAGTTGATCGATAGGTATCAGCTAGCAGGAGTTCTCAGGCAGTCTCCAGAACGTACTTCACCCTTATCACTGCCTGCTCTGTTTTGGCATTTAGGAAGCATCCTGCTGTCTTTTTCCTTTGTTCTGTCTAGCACTTGTCTCTCTTGGGCATAGTTCCTCACCACAGTTGTCAATCATGACTGTTGCTGCCTTCTGTTTTTCTGCTTTCTGTTTTCATTGTTGGTCATTTACTGTCTGTGCCCTCTTGCAAGGCAGTACTTTATCCAGTGACAGGATATTACAAAAATCCTCTGAACTTCTTCACCTGCAGTTTGCTTTAACTCTTTACGATTTCTAGCTGGCAGGCCTCCTGCACTTTCACAATTTTCTCCTAAATCATCCTTTGTTTTTGTGAGGGATTTCTTGTCAACCCTTTCTTTTCCTTCTTCATTTGATTATTATAGCTGTTGTCCATGGACCTTCCCCTTCTTTTTCTGAAAATTAAGCCAGCATCCTTCTCTAACCTATTCACCTATTCATTTTTTCAGATAATTTTCTACTTTTTTCATTAATTCTGTTTCTTCAGCATGCCTATTTTAAATTCCAGGTAATTTTCAGATTAAATTTAGATTAAATTTAAATTAATTTTTAAAAAAAAATTGTTTGAGAAAGTGATTTACTGGCACATCCCGGTTCTGTAACCTGGTCCATCTCTGCTTCTGACACACTCGGAACCTTCCAGACATCACAGATCCACAAATTACATCTTGCTTTTATAATTTGCAATGTTAAGAGCTGATTCTTGACACCTAAACTGATGCTATTCCAGAATTTCTTTAAGTGGCATGTTAACTGGTTAGAGAGATAGACTAGCTGTGGAGATTTTATGTGGGAATATATGAAAATCTTGTGAGTACCATATTGGTATAATACTGATCTTTTGTTGTCTAATTTTAACAGATTCAGTAGCAACAGCATCTGGGCCACTGCTAGTTGAAGTTGCCAAAACTCCTGGTGCTGCTCTTGGGGTTGCACTAACTACCTCGATGTGCTGCAACAAACAGGTCATTGTCATAGACAAAATCAAATCTGCGAGTATTGCAGACAGGTGAGTGTGACAGACTGCTGACGCTGCAGGTCCATACATACATTTTATTTCTACTTTGGTTTGGATTTAAAGAAACTTTTCCCTTTTTTGATAAAACTGACTGAACCAGATGCTTTCAAGGTTGCAGGTCTTCAAATTAGCACTTTGTCAGAATGTTATTCCATAGTACCAAGTTTAAGACTTCCAGGACACCATTTACTTCAGCTCATTCATGTAGTATTCAATGGTGTAAGCCAGCCCCCATGTAATATGTGATTGTCTACTTGCACTGTGCAACACAGTTTAGAGGTCTGCTCTATTATGTGTAATGCTGTGGCGGAGATTAAAGTTTTTAAAAAATAAACAATCCACTGGAATTCTTAAAGTAAGCCCACAATATGGAACAACTGTTAAGGGAAGTAGATGTTGAAGCTTTGCAACCTTGAAGTGTTCTTTTAGAATATATCACTCATTCTTGTGGCACAGTGAAATGGAACTCCTTATGTCTGGATTTTTTTATTGGTATTTTAGAACGCAGCTGAGGTATTAGGAAGACTGGCTTCTGTGTCTTGAAATTATTTTGCTGTAATCTTTCCACTTCATTTAAACCTTTAAATAAAACCATTTAAACCATTAAAAAAAAGGTAGATATTTTTCCCCAGTGGTCTAAACCTCTGTAACAGAGCTGTGGAATCTCTTCTGGGGTGTGTGCGTGTGTGTATGTGTTTATGTGTTTTTACATATACAGTGTATTTCTATATACATATCTCTATCTTAAAATTCCTTAAATATTATGTTTCAGCAGCAAATTCCTCCTGCATGACCCCAGTCACCCTACCTTGTAACTCCTCTTTGACAACGGTGCTTTTGGTAGCACCCACTTGTAGCAGTGAGTCTACAGCTCCTCTGTGGGCTTTTCCCTACAGTAGAAACTTTGAGAGTGACGGCCATTGATCCAGGGGTGTTCTCCAGTTCAATGGTGCAGGATGCTTTAATTTTCTCCCTCTGTTTTCTCCCATTTCACAGGGGGTAACCAATTAAAGGAGCTGTCCACTTGACTGGTACGTCGGGATGCTGACTGCTGTGTTTGCATTTCTCAACTCATCCAGTAGCCAGTCTCTTGAGTGCAGCAAGATTTAGCAGATAGCCCCCTCCCCACCCCACTCCTCAAGTCACCATGCTAGCCCTGGTTTCATTATTTGTTTGACTACTGCATAATGTCATCATCATTTACAGCTTTTGTACTAATAAATGTTCAAACTATAACTCAAAAAATGATGAACTGGGTGCTTGTGTGAGGGATATGTGACCAAGTTATTTGAGTCTCCTTAAGCTCTTCTCATTTTATTCAGCTGCCATTCACATATATTTTTATAGTCAGCTACCCCATTCCAGTTCTGTGAGTGATGTCTTGGCATATACTGTATTAACTGAATTGTTTTTAAGGTTTGTACTAATAGATATAAAGTCTGACCAGTGACAATGCCTACAAAACACAAATCTCTCTCGAAAAAAAAGAACACGTTCATAGTTGTCATGACCAGTTTGAAGGCAGTAAAACTCATTTTCCAAGCAAAGAGCATATCTGATCATACTGAGTTTTTCCTCTTTTATGTAGATGCGGTGCCTTGCATGTAGGAGACCATATTCTGTCCATTGACGGCACCAGCATGGAGTACTGTACGCTGGCAGAAGCAACGCAGTTTTTGGCTAATGCAGCAGATAATGTCAAACTTGAGATTCTTCCCCACCACCAGACACGGCTAGCACTGAAAGGCCCAGAGCACGGTAAGAGGATCTGTAGTACCAAATACCCCTTTCTTTTTCTGTATTTTACTTTGCCTGCCCTTGCTGAATGTCCAAGAAAGATATCACGGCAGTTATGTCTGTAAATGTTGTTTCAGCTCCCCAGGCTGTGCTTCTGCAGTTTCTAAGAATCTCTGTGTTTTCCCGACCTTAATATACCCTCTGAGATTCCTATGGATAGAGAGGGAAATGTTTTACTGAGAAATGGCTCTGCACACTTGTAGATGTACATAAAGACACCTGTTGACTCTACTGTTGCGGTCGTTGGGGAGGCAACTAGGTAAATTAAACAGTAAATGAATCTCTAAATTGCTTCTTAAATTTGGAGCAGGGAGGGAGGACCACAGCCAACTTCTTTTCAGCATATTGGCTTGATTGTCTGTTATGACCACTTAAGTAATAACACCTGTTCTCCCCTAAAATACCTCAAAAAACACACCACCGCCACCACTCCAGTATTTTCACTTGTTGATGGCATTATTATTTATTGCATCATTTTTTAAAGTACTTCTGAGATTGCTTCATGGGGTCATTGTCAGTGCTTATGAAAAAGGTTGGTTTGGAAGCAATTCCCTAGTTCCCAGCCCTTTTTCACAATATTTATTTCATACCGACATGCTTGAAGACAATGGCTTTCCATTTTCAAATCAAGTATACATAAAATGTGTTAATATTTGCAGATGAGAGCTGCCTGTCTTGTCTTCTGACTAATCCTGAGAAAGTGGCTTAATTCACAGCATTTATAAATTCAATCTAAAATACTACATGTTGGCAGATACCAGAGGAGTAGCAAGGGTTATCAAATACACAGAGAATAGGTACCTGTGTTGCAGCATGAACCAGTGGTACCATTTTCTGAGCCTGTGGTACTGTGCTTCTGCCTCCTTTAGACCAATACAAGATTTCTGAGGCCTAGAAATGTCTGTGATGGTAAATGTTCTTGGACATCTATCTAAGACCTAGGCTGTCCTTGGATAAGCAACGCTGTAGTCAGCTTGTCAGAGTGGTGAACATTGAAGTAGTGGCTGAGGAGACACTGGTTTCTTCTAGACCAGGGTGAACAAAAAGTAACCCTTGTGGTACCATGGTCTTCCATCATTCAGCTGCACCTCCTTCCCCTTTCTGCTTCAGCTGGTTCGAGGGGTGAGGGAGCAGGGAGCTACTGCAGAGGAAGAATGAGGTGGAGACCAAATTTTGCAATATATTTCCCTTCTTTTCAGTTATGACAGTGCATTGCAAACTGATCTTTCATTTTGCTGAAGCAAAGATGTCACACAATTTTTGGCTGGTTAGACCAGGGGTCCTCAAACTTTTTAACCAGGGGGCTGGCGTGAGGATTAAGCGGCAGGCATCATCTGCGGCTGCTTGGTTTCCCCCCGCAACCCCCGGGTGTGTGTGTGTGGGTGTGTGTGTCTGTAAATAC
>JAVJGJ010000057.1:56298645-56355954 GCA_035590215.1 Microhierax caerulescens | reverse complement strand
ATCTAATTTTTAGTAGCTATTGCAGGCAGAAATGGGTCTTGAAGGAAATTAGAGGTGGAGAGGTAATGGCTTATAACCTATAAATATGATGTATAAAAATGTCTTGTAAATCTGTAAATAAATTTATAACACGAAAACATTCCAAATCCCTGACATTGGAGGATTATCATAACTTCACTGGTGTGAACAGGAATTGAAAAACTCCAGCTCTCTGTGTATGACATAACGAAAGGCAGCAGTTTGTCGCTGGGGGAATTCAAACAATTATACAATCGACATTTAGGCAGAGATCAAAGCAGTCTCCTTCTTTCAAAGGTAATTGCATTGAATCTCGATGTTGGTTTTATCTTAATTTGTTCTGTAATATAGCATATTCAGAACAAGAGTGAGAACAGTGGGTGTAAATCAGGAGTACAGAAGTAGCTGCCTGTGTTTCTCAAAAAAGAGTCCCCCAGTTCCTCTGAGAGACACCAAAGAACTTTTTTTCCTCACAGTCACTTGAGATACACTGGTTGCTAAAACAGAGGGGGTTGTTCAGCTTGCTTATGCTACCCGGTTAGCCTGACAAATTGCTGATGCGTAGTATACATGCAAAGGAAGGCATCCTTATTTCTTGCAAGCAAGCCTGGGCCATGTGCTTTGTTGCTAATAGCAATGCATTGCTGTGAGATGTTCAAAAGAGTTTGTGGGAATCAGCTTGAATAACATCTGGGCTTGCGCCTCTTAATTCCCTTAGCTCCTGTGAAAAATCTGCTCATTCACGCCTCAAACCCAATGCAAACAGAATTGAAGAATGTTCTGAGATTTTTGGGGTGGGGGTGTCAAACATACTTATTTTACTCACTATAAGAACTATCTTTTTGCATTCTAACATACGACCAGATGTTTTCTATTCTCTTGTATGTCAAAACCATTTATACATAATTTATAAACTTAAGTCTAAATTGACTTTAAAAGAGATGTTTTGTTGACTATGTTTATCGTACACATCAATTTTCTCAAAAAGCTATGATATTTCTGCTGCGTATGAATGTCTTCCCTCCTGGTCTGCTTTGTTTTGTAGTGTCTTTAGCCTCTAGCACTGTTGGTTTGGCTGGGCAGGTCGTCCACACTGAAACCACAGAAGTAGTGCTGACTGCTGACCCTATAGTCGGGTTTGGGATACAGCTCCAGGGTAGCGTGTTTGCTACTGAGACCTTGTCTTCTCCACCTCTCATTTCCTATATTGAGTCTGACAGTCCGGCAGAAAGGTGAGGTTCTTTCAGCTGACTGCTAAGTGTGTTCTGGTGGGCATTCCCTGGGGTTCTTGAGGCTTGTTGCTTTTCATTTGTGACAAATTGCTGGGCCTTGTTCAGTGGAAGTGTGGCAGTTAATAAACTGTTCTGACAATGATATTTCATGTGCTTGACCAGCTATAAGAAGAATGACAGGCACCGGTGTTTTTATCATCCAGAGTCCTCCAGCAGGAGGCTGGAAGCTGTATTCATGCAAAAGCAAGAAAAAAAAAAAAAAAGGAGACATCACTGAAGTCAAAGTAGTGATAATCCAATGTGCAATGGCAGAGGCCATGTCCCCCTCTGTTCAGTTCTGGTATAGAACCAAATCTTAAGGAGTATCAGAGTTTTGACTTAGTAATGATTTCATTGCAGCATTTCAATTACATTTATGTGTTTATGTATGTGTTTAATCATGGCATAAGAACTATAGTAGCTGTGCTAACTGCCATTACAGAGCTGCAACACCTGTAGCCTAGAGGCAGAGGTGATGCCCAGGGATGCAGTGGAGGCATGAAGGCTGTGCCCCTTCTTCCTGGTTCCCAGAACCTAGAGAGCACGATCCGTGCTGGGAGTGCTTGATGCTGTCTTGGTGCAAAGGGGCAGCAGCAGCTTTTGTCCCTCTCTGTGCCTGGGTGGCCTGTTGAGCTGCTGTGCCACACTTCTCCTTCAAGGCTAAGTTGAATGTGTTTAATTTTGCTGGTTCTGCTAACATGTAGATCTGATGATTGTTTTGTATCATTGTGTACCAAGGTGTGGGGTGCTGCAGATAGGAGACAGAATAGTGGCAATAAACGGGATCCCGACAGAAGACAGCACGTTTGATGAGGCCAATCAACTGCTCAGAGACTCCTCTATCACCAACAAGGTCACTTTGGAAATAGAATTTGATGTTGCAGGTATGAGTGTGCTGTTATTCTGTCTTGCAAGAAAAGTGAAGGAATAAATCCCAAGTACATTCTCACATATACACCATTCAGTTTTCTAGTGACCTGTCTGAAACGTGTCTTTTTGTACAGCTTTTTCATTTCACATGGCCCTGCAGTGTGCTTCAGAAAGCAAACAGAAATGACAAGTCCTGTAATAAGGTCTGGTGACAGTTCCTCCTCTGAGTTATTTCCAGACATTTTTTCTGCCCTGAGATAGAAATATTCTGCTGAGCAGAGACAAATCCTCTACAGGCCAGCTAATGAAATGTTTTACTAGACAGAATAGTATTATAAAAGGGCGGATAAGCAGAAAACTCTGAGGAGTTTCACTTACAGTATCTCAAATCAACAATCTAAATAAAATAACAGAAACTGAATTAATAAAAGCCAGAAAAATAATTGTTAATGTTGCTGGTGAGTCTTTATTATTGCTCATGGATTTCCTTTCTTCTGTAATGTGCTTAAGCATACAGAGTACACCTATAAAATCATAAAATGTGTAAATCAAACAAGAACACTTTATGTACGTGCACTACTCCACTATGTAAATAGTAAAAACTTTTAAGACTTCATCTGACAGTGGCTCTGAAGTCATGACAATGTCAGATGTGCTGTATTTTGCATAGTGTGATTATTGTTAATGGTATTATAAATCGTGATATCAAAAGCAGGCTAAGTGTTCCTAGAGTAATTCTGTATATTCTTTAGTATGCATGCATCTAGGATAATGTTAAAAAAAAAAAAAGCCAAGTACAAGATGTACGTTCATGTACCTAGGGAATATTAAAAAATAAGAAAACCAAATAATGAGAAAGTAATTTACATACACCTGAAGTCACATGTATTTCAGTCCCTGGACTTGTTTGTGCTATTCCCATTTGCTCCATGGCAGCAAACTCATGCTCATGGTTAGACTCCTCTGCCACATCTATGTTTATATGCTTCCGTAGCTGTAATTTCAATCACTCCTTTTCAGGCCAAGGCCCAAACTTTTGGTAGCTGTGATGCCAAAAGTCAGCATTCAGATACAGTGCTCTGTGTTCCAGGTTTTTTTGCCTGTCAGCTCCAGACACTTCTCAGTTAGTGATGTTTTGATTCCTTTTCTTCCTAGTAGAAATAAAATCCATGGCAGTTACCTTAGTGGATAGTTCAAAAAGTGTTAGACCTACAGCAAAAAAAGCCTGAATACCTAAAGACTTGATCTCCTGTTCTTTTAATTAGAAGTTATCTGCCAGCACTAAAATTTTCATGTGTACACACAGAACTTGCATATGCGTTAAAAACCTGCAGTCTCAGCTGGCTGCTGGCCCATGCAATTTTCATAAATTCAGTTAAACCTTAAAAAAAGTTGAGTTACCATGAAATTACCCATAGAGGTATAAATCATACTTCATATGTCCTACTTCCTTCACTTCAGAACTTGTGTTTCATCTGTGGTTTGTGATGCTGATGGGATTTCATCAACTTACACGTATAGTCTAAGTACATGCAGTTGGAGTTGCTGTGCCTTACAAATTATATAATATTTTAAATATATTTTTTTTATAGAATCAGTTATACCAAGCAGTGGAACATTTCATGTAAAACTACCAAAGAAGCATAATGTGGAACTTGGCATCACCATAAGTTGTAAGTGAAAGTG
This sequence comes from Microhierax caerulescens, assembly GCA_035590215.1. NCBI lineage: Eukaryota > Metazoa > Chordata > Aves > Falconiformes > Falconidae > Microhierax > Microhierax caerulescens. The sequence goes on along the minus strand of JAVJGJ010000057.1, from coordinate 56,352,109 downwards.
CTTATTTTTAAGACCACATTTATGGGATAATGTGTAGATAACAGGTCCTGTAGCTAAAGACTCATGTTTGTTTTGGTATAAACTTCTTTTTCCTTTTTCTAGAAAGGGATGATTAGTAGTGCTCTGTCTCTGGTGAAATACCATTCTGTAACAGATTTATACTCCCCTTCAAGTAGTTAAAGAAGCCAGAAGTTCACCAGCCTAAAGCTTAACCTATTTCTTCGTGCATAGCATATACTTAACTCTCATTAAAATTCTTCGGGGGAAAGAAAAAATTATAAAAGAAGTTAACAGAATTAGGCCCATCCAAAGGTATTTCCATAGCTGGGAAGTTTAAGGCAAAATCTGTCATGGTCTCCCACAGGCTCTTGACCAAGATCCCGCTGAACTCAATGGTTCTCACAGGGATGAGGATCCACATACGTGCGGTTAGTTTCTGCTTCAGAATGCAGACTCTGAAGATACATCCTCAGCCTGTAGAACTGGTGGGCAGTTCTCAATGCGCAGGTCACATAGCAATATCCCCTTTCACTAGGGTTTTCAGAGATTGCTAAAGAAGATAACCAGGGTCTGCATTAGTCTATTTCCCAACAAGTATTTGTTACTGTTGTTTGAAATCAAAGTGTTCCTATACTTACTTATTTTGGGAGCAGACAGTAAACACTGTGTTAGGACTGGATTTTGACCAGGTAAAGTCCAGCATACTGAGTCCAGCCCTCGACGGAAGGAATAGCAATCCGTATCAAAGTTAATGGGCTTGTGTTTAATGTACTTAACGACAGTGCAGAATCTGGTCTCATCAGAATTAACATTCCTTTATGGCTGTGGCCTTTCTTAGACTATTAGTCTGTCTTTGGAATTACTCATGTGTCTCGGGGGAAGATTGTGCTTATATTCACAAAGCTTTTACCAGCACAATGGAATAAGGTTAATCAAAAGTACAGCAGGGAATTCAGTGCTAAGAATTACATCTGAGGAACAAATGAGAGACACGGCAAGCCTGTTTGCTTGCATTGCGCACTTGAATGAGTAGTTGTCGGACTCTATAAGATGTAATGTGATGCTTGAAGCAAAATCATAGGTCTACATGTATTGGTGCAAATGAAAATATTGCAAAATGAGAAAACCCGCAGATAAGCTGTTCTATTTAAATGTTGTTCTTAGGATTGGTAATGGTTTGTAGGATTATCGTAAAAATATGGTCTTCCTAGTAATTTGATTTGTGCTGCTTTTTGGAATTCAGATGTCTTGTACTTTTTTTTCTGTCTGTAGGAGTAAACTTTGAAGGGAAAGCTAATGTTCTTGTGATTTAGTCTTAAGCAATCCTCTTCCAAACTCTGCGTACCTTCCTGACATGGAACTTAATTCTAGAAGTTAGTACTTTATACAATTTGTGCTTTATACAGTCAGAGTGACACCTGGTTGGTCTTGGCTCTCCTCCTCTGAGTATACTGCAGTATCTTTAGTACTTAAATTAAATGACCTGTTATATATAATAATCCCGCTTATTAATAGTATTTAATGCATGTGAGATGTGTCTAGGATTAATTATTTATTTGATAGGAATTATAGTAATACTGAAAGTTTATAAATTTGCTTGGTAGAACTTTTGAATTGCTGCATTTCGTGGTTGCTTTTCAGTGCTTTGGTCTGTCCTACCTAATTAACTTCTAAATGAGGCAGTGTGATTTGAAGAATGGAAGTGGTTTATATTAATTTTGTCAGGTTTTTGTCAGGGCTCTGTAGTGCATTACCATGCCATTCATTACTGATACTGTCAGAAAGCTGTATGATTTCTTTTATAAAAAAAATACTAAAGAAAACTCGACAGAGTTGGGGTATGACCAGTCTTAAACAAGGGTGGTTCAGAAAATGAGGTTTATTCACTTTTGGGCTTGATCTGTTTAAGTGATAGAGACCGGTTTCATCTCCTCTCTTCACAATGTAGTGGAGTTAATGGTGAGTGAGAAGGTGCTGTCTCTATAAAAACATTACAGAGAAATGCCTGTCTTGCTTTCCATATCCCCAGTTTAGTTTGGAATTTGGATGAGAAAGTCAGGAAATTACCTGACCTGACAGACAAGAGAGCTGTTTTTGGTCAGAAGGGAAACATAAGCCTCACCTCAGGTTGGTAACTGAATATATACCTATTTTAAGTCCAAGAGTCTTCTAAGTCAGCTGTTAGGAGGCAGACATCTTGGAAGAGGAATTTATTTCTCTTTCTTTGTGTAGTTCCTTGGTAATAACCACCAAGCGTGCCTGCATGGAATTACAGACAAGTACTTGAAGGGATACCTGAGGTGACCACAACTCTAAAGACATTTAAGCTAATTCATGGTCTTTGAAAAACATGACATGTAATAGAGTAAGAGACTAAGCTTCTCTTAGTTTCAGATCTATTAATGCAAGAAGAAAATACAAAACAAGAAAAAATTCAAAATCTCCTTAGATAGAAGAAACCCCTAGAAAGTAAGGCAGAAGCAAGTTTCATGAGCATCATTATTAATGTTAATACAGGCACTGAATTTTAGATAGTGCATGGCAGTTACCTCGCACTATACTGTGCTGGCCTTGCCCCTTGCTGCCTTCACACAGGTACTGGACTTCTGTCATCCTTCTCTTATCTCTGCCGTATCTGTCTAATCTTCCCATTAACAGCTACTTCACACTCAATAAAGACCCTATTTCATAGTTTGCAATTATAAGTGACTATATATTTCATACTTCATTTTCATTATTTTCACACCCAGTTACCTGGTTGGAGCAATTAGAATGTCTCAGTTCTTAAAATGACATAATCCAAATAAAGCATGACACAGCAGTGTCTGTGTGTGATTATGCTTTTATAACAGAACCAGTCCCTGGAAGAAACATGGCTTTCAAGTAAATCTAGTAGTGTTCAAATCTATTTCAATTTATTTGCCAGTGACATTGATTTTAGACCATGTAATGGAATATAGATTTTTTTTAAAAAAAAGATGTATTTCTGTGCCACTAGCTACTTTATCATAGACTAATATTTTTTACATACATTGAATGAAGTCTGAGAGAATGACTTACTAGTACAGTCTGGTAATTGCAGTTAACAGCTCTTTTTTTTTTCCCTTGTCTGTCTGTCTTAAGTAAGATTCTGATATCCTTACTGGTAATGAACTGCAGCACCTTGTTTCATAAATAATCTCTCTGAAGCTAATGGGACTACTCAAGGAAAAGAAGCTGCAAAGCTGGTAAGAATATCAGAATTTCACCCAAATGATCGTCAGTTCTTCTAAAGTCTTTTTACTAGCAGCTATACTGTAGTCTGCTTTATTGCTCTCTTATTTCATCGGAAACAAGCTTTGTAAATATCTACAGATATTTAGCGTTAACTATGAGAACTAACTTTCTAAAGCATGTTTCTGTATATTTTGAGATTTCATCTAGCAAACCCAACTTCATTTTGCAATGTTATAAGTAATTATTTTCAAGATGGGGCTTGAAGAATCAGCAGGTTTCTCAGCTGCTCCACATGTACCAATACTTAAGGAACAAAACAGCTACATCAGTCTAATTTTAAAAAGCTCTTTTCTCTGTTTACTAATCATCACAATATTTTTAGAAAGCCTAGTAGCTGTAAAGTAGCATTGTGGATAAGTGGACTTACTTTGTATAAAAAATATTTTTCCATCCCATGAGCATTTTCCACTGCTTGTTCGGTTTGTTCAGAGTTTGACTGAACTCTAAAACTTGAAGCCAGGCTGATTCTAGTGAGTGAGTTTTGGATGGGTGGTAGGTGCGACATCCGCCTCAAAATCTGTTTAAGTCACATTGTCTTTTTGCTTTGGGTTAGTAATGAATTAAGAAAGCAGGGCTGTTTGAGGTTAGGGTTTTTTTTTTAACCTAATGGAGCAACTGATCTACAAAACTGACAGCACTTCACTGAACTTACTTTCAGGTGGTGCGGGATAGGCAGGGGAAGTGTGTCTTTACTAGTAGAAGTTGTGTGGGGGCCTGGGACAGAGTCCTAGGATCACAGAATAATTTAAAGAGAGAGAAGGAACAGCTTGCTAAAGATCAGCCTTCCAGCTGCAACACTAGATTTAATACCTGTGCAACTTTATGCACCCTTCAGTTCACTTGTAGTTCATCGTACAGACTGTGTAAGGTCTCTACGAAAGCTCAACAGTAGGTAGACTAACAGCTGGACCAGGGAGGAGAAAAGATGAGATCTTCAGTGGACAAGCAGAATGGGACAAGGAGAGAAAATGAGTGGAGAGCCATAACAGGGAGACAGCAGACAAGGGGAGAGGCTGAGGTGGGATCAGGAGTAGGGGAAGCTGAGACCTGAACAAGAAGGCTGGACATGGGTGAGTGGTAAAGTCCTTTGTTTTTAATTACTTATTAAAACCAAAAATAATTCTGAAGTGAAGCATAGAAATGGAGACTTAAAGCTGTACAGTGTCACTTCAAACTTCTGTTAATTCTTGAGAATATCTTGTTTTATTTAAGTGGTCAAATACTACTTTCTCACTGGGACTTTTGCTTCTCTGCTCTCTGGGGAGAGATGAAACAGTGGTGTGTATCAAAGGGGATGGAGCCTGCGTAATGAATGAGGTGAAGGACTGCAGAAAGAAAAAGGTGATCTCATGGTCAAGGTGGTTTAATGCTACCCTAGAGAAATTAGGGGTTTTTTCCTTTTCTCTGTGATACAGTTGTGCTGTGAAGAGTCATTTCACAGGATGGGGGCGGGGGGGGTGGCAAGAATTTCTACAGTTGGCTGCTTGATTTTCTGTAGAAACTATTAAGAACCTGGGGTCACACTTGCAGAAATGCTGAGCATCTACAGCTGTTGCTGAAAGTGCCAGTAGTTGTGCTTTGGACTTAGAAGCTGTTAAATACTACAAACTATTGTGAGACATAAAGGCATGGATATCTCAGATTGCTCACTGAAAATTGTCATACTTTGACCTAGATGTTCCTATGTTTCCTTTCCTCATCTGTAAAATCAGGATAACAGTAATCAATGTTCTTGCTGGGGACCATATCTTTTCGCTAGTGTTTGAGACGCAGTCTTAGGCTGTGGTGATATGCAGTACAAAAGTTCAGGAGGAAATTAATGATTTTATCTCTGCAACACAACTTGAATACTTTGTAGTATGTCATGAGCATTGAACAAGAATAAAACAAAGTGTGGTGTAGCTGCTTATTAAGGGCTTGTCGGCATGGGGGGATTCATTTCATGCTGAGCTGTGTTTGCTGCTTACAAAAAGGCTTTCATCCACCAGACACAATTAATAGCCCAGGATAACTGACAAAATACTGCTGGTTCACACTTACTCAGTTTGAAACTGTAATAACTTTGTGTGCAATATCATAGCCTTTGCATCCACCTGACTCTGTGGCTTGAAACTTTGAGCTCTTTCCCCCATTTTGGTTCCTTCTGTCTTCTTTTTGGAACAATAATGGACTGTCTTCTGTAGTACTGGTAATTTATTTTTTTTTAGAGCAGTTTCATAGTAACTATCTCAATAGTCAAATCTCAAACTGCAGACATTGTACAGTGGTTGGTGCATAACCTTGGGGATTTGTAAGGCAACCTAGAGTGTAAAACCATAGAATTAAAAAATAAAGTTCATCAAAGTGTTACTTTAAAATTTTAGCAAGATACTAACTCAGGAAACAAATCCAAAGAATTCAAGTAAATCATGGAACAGTTGTATAAAATACAGTTGACCCGTGGCAGGAAAGTATGAGAAACAAGCTCTGAAAATATGAAAAAAGGACACAGACCTGTTGAAGAAAGTCCAGAGGAGGGCCACAAGGATGATCATAGGGCTGGAGCACCTCTCCTCTGAAGACAGGCTGAGAGAGCTGGGGTTGTTCAGCCTGGAGAAGGCTCTGGGGAGGCCTTACAGCAGCCTTCTAATACTTAAAGGGGGCTTATAAGAAAGATTAGGACAGTCTTTTTACAAGGGCCTGTAGCTATAGGACAAGAGGTAATGGTGTAAAACTAAAAGATGATAGATTTAGATTAGATATTAGGAAGAAATTCTTTACTGTGAGGGTGATGAGTCACCTAGAACAGGTTGCCCAGAGAAGCTGTGGCTGCCCCATCCCTGGAAGTGTTCAAGGCCAGGCTGGATGGGGCTTTGAGCAACCTCATCTAGTGAAAGGTGTCCCTGCCCATGGCAGGAGGGTTAGAACTAGATGATCTTTAAGGTCCCTTCCAACCCAAACCATTCAATGATTCTATGAAAATTACGTGTCTTAAAACAATTCAATTGCTACTCTATCAATTGCAACATAGACATTTCCTGAGAGTGTGCTGGTTTAGACGAGTTTCTAAAAGTTCTTGAAAGTCCATTTATCGGTCTTCTGCATTTGAAATTTGGCCGTTTAGCAGTTCTTAAACTGTTCCTTTGGACATTGAAAGGTTTTTTGGCCAGGGCAGCCAAGGTTAATAAGATCTGTTAGAATATTGTCTTGGATATGTCATTATTAATACACCTTGTGGTTACTGTAGGTGATGTGTAATTTTCCATCAAAGAGAAAAAATGAGCTGCTAAAGTAACTGACATTAGGATTTTGTAGGTGATCCTCCACTATGGGTAGCTTTTTAGGTGATTGTCAGTTAGGTGTTGGAGCCTAATAGAATTCTGGCTACTGTGAATGACTGCAGAGCCCTCAGTACACAGAGCAGAAATGGTTTGGGGCAATGGAAGAGCCCTACATGTGCAAAACCCATTAGTGCTTTCAGGAGAACTGAGAGCCTTAACCGCGTGGCAAGGTTTTAACGTTAGCACACTCTTTGTTAACAACAGCCCCAGAAGTCGGTCTGTGTTCACCACACGGGCTGCCTCCTGGCCAGAGCAGCTGTAGGGGACGTACTTCGTGATGGCAGAGAGCAGTTGTCTAAAAATGTATCTTTCATCACACTCGAATTCTGAGCCCACTGCTTACCATATCAGATCTTCAGTGCAGTCTTCTGTCAGCAAATGGATGAACCCTCCAAAACAATGCATTCAGTGAAGGTACTTGAGAAACAGTCCTCTGGAAGCAGTCAGTGATCGCTGTCTTCCTCTGGGGTAGTTAACTGCTTCCTATGCAACCAGAAGTCAAGCAAAATTACTAAGCAGATTTCCTGGGCAAGGGAAACTTGGTGAATACTTTTGCACAATTCAGTAAAGAATTGCAATTACCAGCATTGTAGAGCAGAGCATACTTGTAACCGTGATGGACAGATAGCAAATTCAAAGTTACATCAGGTACCTCCAAGAAGAGATGAGTTAGGTGTGCAAGGAGAGGCCTGATGGGGATTTTACTAATGTGATCGTTGCTGGAATTGTGGGGGAAAGTCCACAATGTTTAAGGCCTAGTATCAGTATAGAGGAGCAAGTTGACTCCTCAAAAGATGCACATGTTTACTTCAGAGGAAGCAGTGTGTCACAGTGAAGCAAGCATCCCTGCGATGTAAGATACATCTGTGCAGATGTGGTAACTGTGTGTCAGCCCAATGGTGTGCGTGGCCGCTATCTACACCATCTCTTAGTGTGAAGTAGATTCCTCCTCCCCACCCAGGAAGCATTATCTCCCTGTCTCTGTCTTAAGCACCGAACGAAACTGGAGTGGATGTAACTATGCGGACTGGCCCACTCTAGATATTTTGCCATAGCAGCTCTGTTGGGCAGGGATATGGTAAAACATGATTTATGATGGACAGAAATATTCTGGCAAAAGATCAGCATTAGTAGTTGTGCTGAAAGGTTCTACTGACAGAAAGTCGTCTTTCTGTGTTGTAGCTACACAACATCTTATAATAGGTTGCTGGACCTGTGTACTGTGATACCTTCATGTGGTTCAGCCCAGGCCTAACCTAGAATTCAGACATATCAGGTTAAATTCACTCTACACCAGTTACCTTAATTCTGGCGTTTTCTAATTTTTGAGGAGTATGCAGTCTTACTAATATGCTGATGATAATTGTATTCATGCATGTGTAATTTAGGGAAGGGGAGGAATATCATACAGGTAAATAATGTGTATGAGGTTTTGATTTATGGACAGGATTACCCCATCTGCATGTCTGGAATTAAAAACAGATACTTGTATGTATTTTTTATTACAGCTCCATCCAGTAGAAAACCAGGAGACCCTCTGGTTATTTCTGATATCAAAAAAGGAAGCGTTGCTCACAGGTAAGACATTCAAGCTGCCATTAGAAATCCATTTCCAGTGTGTAGCCCGCCAGACTCAAGTTAAACAGAAGGTGGTTGTAAGAGACTCTGCTCTTTTTTTTGTGAAAAGCGGGCACAAATGAGAAGTCCAGCATATTAAGAAATAATTATTTTTAAAAATCCATCTCATTTCTATAGTGAAGTCCATACCATCTAAGATACCTTGCTTTAATGTTACTAGAATGTCATGTAAGCTTTTTTGCTTGTTCACAGAACGGGGACGCTGGAACTGGGTGATAAGTTGCTTGCAATAGATAACGTTCGACTTGACAATTGCTCAATGGAAGATGCCGTCCAGATCCTTCAGCACTGTGAGGATCTTGTAAAGTTAAAGATCCGCAAAGATGAAGACAATTCCGGTATTAGCAATAAGCCTCTTGCAGATTGTTGTGTATTTTCAGGATTTTTAGAACATAGGGTTATTCTTTTGCACTTAAATTTTAGTCAAATAATTTTTCTAAACATGGCTGATTTTTGCTAATGCTAATCAGAAAATATCACACTAAAAAAGAATTGTAATGGTATATAAAGTTTTAAAATTTCTCAGTGGCTATACTGCCTGCAGGAGCTGCACTGGACAATGAGGTCTTCAGTTTTCTGGAAAGGCAATTTCCACTCAGGTGCAGCCATATAAGGTTGATCTTATCTCAGCATATTGACATTTTCTGTGCTTTTAAGATTGGGATCATGGTTAGCAAAGCATGGGTCCGTAGGCCTCAGTTCTCCAGCAGAGTGGTGAAGTGCATGCTTTATCCATAAACTTACAAACTTGACTTCACTAAGTTCACGTGCTTAAAGGTAAGTAGTACTTGACACTCTGTGCTGGATGGCTGATGGAGAAGGCATGTCTGACCAGCCCAGTGGAAGTCATGTAATGGAGCTGTGATCATTTTGCACACCTACATCTATTAATATTCCTGGCTCTTTCCCATTATGGATTCCATAAGAGCAGAATTTCTACCTGGAGATAATAAAGTGCATTCTAGTGGCAGTTAGGCAATTATAACTATCATCACTGCTGGGTTTTATATTATATTACAGTGTTAACGCAAAAGCGTGAACTGCAGATTCATTTGTTCACAGCAAAAAGGCACAGCCTGCCGCACTTTATTATTTCAAATCAAGTGCAAGTGTTGATATGGTACTTAGACTTGTACTAAAATGCTCTTTTTCTTAATTGCTTTTGAAAGCAAACAGAAAGTATCTTCTCAGTATGATCAGTACAAAGCAAAGGTGGCTGCATTTAGCACCTTGTGCAAATTGGCTTTGATCCAGCAAAGTGAACGGCTGCTGCTCGGCAGGGTATTGTGGTTAGGTCCCTGCAGGTGGGGAGGTGGTACCCCTAGTTGGTCCATCTTGGACACAGACTCGCCAAACTGGCCATGGGCTGTACATCCAAAGGGGCACCTGACTGACAGTTGCTTTGCAAAACTGAGCAAACCAGATACATTGTGAAGAGCAGACTGCCGCTGCCCTTGGCAGAAGATTGACATGAAACATGCCTGTAGAAGGAAGTTTGAGTTTTCTCCTGCACAAGACAGTGTCTGTCTTTTAAGTGTTCGTGGCACCTGGGATCCCCCCTTCCCCTCATTTGGAAGACTTCTCATTAATAACCCTGCAGAAGAATTACCAACAGACTATAGAGGAGGGATGTGAGATAGAGCCATGTAAAAGAAGTATTAACTTCTCCCATACTTTTAAATACTTGTGGGTTTGTCCTGTATGTGTCATGTCATCCCCCCACTCCTTCTCACCTTGGGGACTTAATATTTTTCTTGGGCAGCTTCCATTGCCATTGGTACACATTTTCTGTTGCTGTCACTGAAATGTGCATTTCGGTGTCCATCCATGTAAAATAACATCTTTGCTCTCTTAGGTATTGCACACCACGGTGGCTGGTACACGTTTTGGTCTCAGTGGAATTCCTATTCCATGGTTTTCCTTTACACTTTCACATTTCTTATTTTACAGTTACATCATATATCTGTATCAAGATTCTCACACAACTATAGTGTCTTATCCAGACATGATTGGTGTAACTGAACAGATTCAAATGTAAATGGGCAGCTACTCAGAGACCTACTGAACAAAATTATCTATACAAATGGTTCTTGTAAGAGTCGACTTAAGTGTCAAGGTGTAGTTGGAAGTATTTATAGCAGATTTCAGGTACTTTGAAATCCTAAGTGAATTAATGCCTCCTGAAATGCTAAAGAAAAAATATTTTTAAAAACAGTGGCAAAACAGTAGTAAAGATGCAGCAAAAAGTGTACCTCCGTTAAATTTTTGTTTATTTGCCATTAGTTTATTTATGAAAGCCTGTTTTCACAAAGGGAAAAGAGGTACTTCTCAAACTCAACAGAAAATAATCATCAACAAATACCCCAAGAAAAGAAAAGTGTGATGCTGATAGATGAGTAGGCATGGAGCACTCCAAAACAGTTTCTAAATCACAGAATGAGATTAAGATTTAAACTTTTCTTAATTTTGCATGGCATGCTTTTTTGAGGAAGGAATGGCAGGGAGCAGAGGTTCTTGTTTCCATGTTGTCTTTCAAATTCTTTCTATTTAGAATGATTTTTATGTATTTCTAGCTTCTAGCTCTTCTCTCTGCCTTCCACTTTTCCTTCCTTTACTGTCTCTCCAACTCCTCCCTTCTCCAGGCAGTTGTGTGTATCTCAGAGCCACCAGGGCAGGTGAGGCCAGCAGCAGGGTTGTACATGCCGTATGCTCCCCCCAACCATGCTCCTCTTTGCCCTTCCGTCCGTATTGATCAGATGTTACTCTGAGGACCAGGAGGCTGGTGGACAGAGCAGAGGTGCTGCAGCAGAGGGGCTACTGTCATTAAATGTGGTTTCCCAGAACTATCCACAGTTACATCACGAGAAAACAAAGAAGGAAAATCTCAAAAGCATGAGACCCAGAACGATGGTAGTTGATTATATTTCCTCCCCAGGTGGAAGTATGTTTTCAGACTTTTTCTCTTTTCCTCTTTCCCTGTCAGCTTCCCAAACCAAGGGCAATTTTATCTCCTGATCAACCTAATGGCTACCACCCTCTTGAATATCCGAGTTCTTCATTTTCATGGCAAAACTGGCCTTCGTTGTGAATTCAGGCCACATGCATGCCATGCTCTTGGATAGCTCACATCGCTGCTGCCTGGAAAGAGCACTGGAGAGAACAGCATAGCGATTTGACATTTATTGCATTCTGCCATTAGTTTTCTTAACTATGGCTAACCAGAAGTCAGACATAATGGACCGGTCTCCTTTCCAGTCACTCACAATGGACCGGTCTCCTTTCAGTCATTCACTAAGATCAATAAACTTCCAGCTCTCATGTGGCAGGGCTGCTGTATGATTAATAACTTCTTACTCACTTACTGTTGATAGCGGAGAAACATCAGTATTGTGTTGACCCTTAGCAAATACTGGCTATTACATTTCCTATTAGCTTGGTGGATTACTTGTCATCCTTTGGTTGAAGTCTTGTACCATGTCAATGCCACACTTGTGTAAACGTTGTCAAGCACTAGATCCCAGAGGATCTGTTGTTGTTCCATAAATGCTCTAGCAAGCAAGCAAAAGCTGCCACTCTTCTGCTGTGCAGCAGCAACTTAGGTGTTAACCTGGCGTGTGTCAGCCAGAGGCTTCCAGTGGGGTCTTGGGACTCAGGTGCTTCTGGAAAGAGCGTGTCAGATAAAGTGTAGTTGATGTGAACTGTGCCAGAATGCTGATGATAATGCCCCAGGTAGGAATACAAGGCCAGCACTGGGCATGAAAATTCCAGTATTTTTTGCTGAATAAACACCGCTAATTCTTCTCTCTGTTGACTCTATAGGTGTACCATTTTATTTGTGGGTAGCAAGGGGGAAATAGGAGGGAAGCTGAAGGGCTAAATTTTCAGCAAATTGAAAGAAACAAAGGAGCTCCAAAGATAATCAGCGTGTTGCCAGCTCTGCTTCCAAGTGCCGCGTTCAGCATTAAAATAAAGGAACCTTTTGAACATTTGCTGCTGATGCAGATACCTTTTTTCCTTTTAAAGTTTTTCTGTGGACAGGAACAGAAATGGAAACGTGAATTTTCTAACTTGTCTCATGTTAGTTTTAGTAACATTTATGGAATGTGCATCCTAGACATTTTCCACACTCACTGAGCTGTTCAAAATGTCATTAACCACTGATCTAGGAAGAGTGACCCCCAGGCCAGGCATCCTGGCTGAATACCAATATCATAAAATGGGTGAGGGATCATTTGTTATTTTGATCTGAGGAGAAATCTGGGGGTTTACATTTTGAAATATCCCTTCACAACTCAAAGATGCTGCAGTTGATTGCTCTCCTGCTGTGATTTTTTATTTATTTTTTTTTTTATAATATGTAAAGAGCATGCACTGTATAAATACAGGAGCCTTTCTTGTTGCTACAACACCTGTTGGGTATTGTTTATGGAAAATACATTTTATTTAAGCTTACCCAGTGATACATTCTTCTCCATTTCTGATGATTGTTTGGAGACCAGAATTTCAAAATAATACAAATTACTTCATGCAGTATAATGAAATTGGTTCTAATGGAGTTATTATTCAACTTAGCTGATAATTCAAAATATAGATGCTATTTCTGATTCTGTTACAAAAGCTTAAAACTTGTATATCAAAAAATGGGATATATTTCAGGTTCTCTTTATAAGACAGCTGCTCATCTTATGACTTTGACATTTCCCACAATTCTTTTAAGGAAGTTTGGTTTAAATACTTTTGAATTATCTTTGATTCTAAACACCTTCCATTCAGTTCAAGAAACAGATGAGTACCATTATTTATACAATTTTAATAACTTGTCTGTTCTCTAATACTTCGCCTTGCGGCAAAGGCGGCCAGCAGCCTCCTGGGCTGCATCAGGCAGAGCGGTGCCAGCAGGCTGAGGGAGGTGATCCTTCCCCTCTGCTCAGCACTGGTGAGACACACCTGGTGTGCTGGGTCCAGTCCTGGGCTCCCCAGTACAAGAGAGACACGGACATGCTGGAGAGAGTCCAGCAAGGGGCCAGTAAGAGGATTAAGGGACTGAAACATCTCTGCTGTGAGGAAAGGCTGAGAGAGCTGACACTGTTTAGCCTGGAGAATAAAAGGTGAATATAACATAATATATACATATAATAAAAATATATACATTATATGTATGTATATAAATAACTGAAGGGAGGATGTAAAGCAGATGGAGCCAGGCTTTTTTCTGCGGTGCCCAGTGACAGAACAAGAAGCAGTGGTTACAAAATGAAACACAGGAGGTTTTTCCTGAACATCAGGAAACACTTTTTCACTGTGAGAGTGACCAAGCACTGGCACAAGTTGCCCAAAGATGTTGCGGAGCCTCCATCCTTGGAGATATTCAAAAGCCATCTGGACGTGGTCCTGGGCAACCAGCTTGGGCAGGGAGTTGATGATGCTCCAGATGGTCCCTTCCAACCTCAACCATTCTGTGATTCTGTAACAAAATAGCTTGAAGTTACATTTTAATAGGAAAGAAGATACAAAGATTTTAAACAGAGTAAAATTTAGTCTTAATAGGATAGGGGAGGTTTTCTATTGATTTCAATGTAATCAAGTTTTGGCAACTCAAAAAACCTGCACAACAGGGATTTTTTTTTTTCTTTTCAAAATAATCCAGTAGAATATAATTAAGAAGTGTATCTGAAATGTAATCCTTTGAAAATGTTGTTTGATTACCAGTCACTAGACTGAATGTGCTATTTTTTTCATTCCCTCTTTCATAAGAAACCAATTGCATCCCCTTGGCATTTATTGCAGATGAGCAGGAGAGCTCTGGAGCAATTATTTATACTGTTGAGCTCAAGCGCTATGGTGGGCCTCTTGGAATTACAATCTCTGGTACTGAAGAGCCATTTGATCCCATAATCATTTCCAGCCTTACAAAAGGAGGATTAGCTGAAAGGTAACTTGGAAAACAAATTATTTTTCAACATTCTTTTTGTCAAGATAAAGATTTATTTGTTTACTGAAGATGCTAATTTTCATGGTTTAGAAATTTGGTTTTTTATAATTCTTCAAATCTGAGTTTATAATCTTTTTGCTGTTGTTTTTTGATCATTGCCAAGTTCAGGAGCATGAGCAGCATCTTAATAGGATGTTCTTGCACATAGTATACAACACAGAGCCGAGGATTGTGGTCCTTATTATAGATCACCTAGGAAAGACTCCTCAATCAACTAGTCAGTCACAGGAACATTTTAGCAGCCTTTTAAAAGCAATAGCCTTGTACAGTACAATAGGCAAGGAAGGCGCTTTGCGTGTCTAGGTTTATCTGAACTTACTGTATACATGCATTGCATCTGTACGTGCACTTACGTGCTCCATAGCAAGCATTATCCGGGGAGCAGAAATGCGCCTCGTGGTAAGTGAAGGATAGAGAAAATGATAATGCTGAGGTCTTCTATTGCCTGTTATTTCTAAGATAGGTGGAGTTATTGCAACTGGTGCCTTTGCTGTTGGTTTCAAAGAGAACTTGGAGCACACAAGACATGATACTGTGCACAGCCAGAACAAACAGTGCGTTTACACCAAGAGAATCTATTTTCATTTCTCGACGTGATCCATCCTGAAAGCCCCATTGGTGAAATAGCTGGTTATATGCTCACACTGCCATTGTCTGTTCTGTTGTGAGACTTCTAGAAACTTGACTCATTTCAGAACTTACTGAGCTGTCTGAGACTGCTCTTAAACAGGTGGGCTGCAATGAATATCATCCATAGGTGATTAACTCAACTGCTGCAGAAACACAGAAATCCACATCTCCATGCCTCAGCTCTGCTGTTGTCACTACAACAAAGGTGACTTGCTTTAAGTGTTTCTAGCAAAAGAATTACCCTGTAACACAGCTATAAAAGCAAAATGAAAGAAAGGGAGATGAGACTTTCATGCTCTAAATATGCAAAGAAATTGCCTTTGTTGCTTTTTATGCTCTCTTCTCAGTATTTTACTTCTCTCTCTCATTGTAGGACTGGAGCAATTCACATAGGAGACAGAATCCTAGCAATAAATAGTAGCAGTCTGAAAGGAAAACCTTTGAGTGAAGCCATTCATTTATTACAGATGGCAGGAGAAACTGTCACCTTGAAAATCAAGAAGCAGACAGATGGTGAGTATGGCCAGGGGTAGCATCAGTGGTCTCTAATGCGTGTGTTGTTACAGATTAACAAGCATTTAGGCCATCCCTGGAAAAGCATCAATGTCAGTAGTCAAAAGCATATTCCTACACTTGCAGCAAAAGAATGACCACCACCACTCTTTTTTTTTTTTTTTTTATAATCCTATTCAGCTACCAGTCCCAAGAAATTTTCTGTCCCTGTGGGTCACATAAGTGAACTGAGCGATGCTGAAGATGAAACCTCTGCTGCACAGAAATCTGGCAAACTCTCAGACATCTATTCCACTACAGTCCCAAGTGTTGACAGTGCAGTAGAGTCGTGGGATGGCTCTGGTATTGATACCAGCTTTGGAAATCAAGGTACCATCAAGAATGCATTTGACATTCAAGGCAGAAATTATTGCCTTCATGGTTGACCTTCCTTTGTCTTAAAGAGAACTTTATCTGTACCAGCGTTAAACCTTGTACTCTGTAATGTGCTGATGTCTTACTATGACCACACTTTTCGCTGGGCAGTGTGACTTCTTACACTAGGTTGGCCTCAGATTCGTTCTTTTATGGCAATGTGGTGTGTTATGAAGCATTTATCAATACATTAACAGGCTTTTGTTAGCTTTACTGACATCTGAATAGCCCAGTCCATAGCTCATCCACAACTAAATGAGTTTATCTTTCAAATACGCATCAATGCAAGACATAAAACACACTAAAGGTGTTCATGAATTTGATGCCCATACACAGTAATTTTTAACTGACAACAGATTTATTATAAACTACTGAAGGAGGAATGTTAGGTGTTGCTTATGATTTGTAAATCTTGTAAATCTTGTAAATCTTTTCCTCATTCCTGCAGCATTAACATCTAACTTTCAGCTCTCAAAAACAACCATTCTATTTAAAGACATGATTTTCCATAATGATAAATGTTGTACTTGTTTGACCTTTTTTAGATAGGATTTTCAAATAATCTCGTTTTAATTTGTAAGTGACATTTATTCAGGCAGTGAGGGACACAGGCATCTTGTAATATTCTGGAGAACAAGAAATAGAACTTCCACACAGCTTCAGTGTAAAACGTTTATTTCCATAAGGAAGCAGGTATTCCTACTCTCTGGCAGGTATTTGGATGGGTAGATACATACCTCAAATAATTTTTTCTCGCTCACTCCAGTTGCACACATTCTTTCTATGTTATTTCTATGTTTCTTTGCGTTGCTTTTCAGGAGCATGGGTAGCAGCTCCTGCACAGCTGGTTTGTACTCTTACACAGAGAACTGAAACAAGCCTCTGCCCAGCAGATTTCCCATGTAGACTGAAGTTCTGTGCTGATTATTTCATTGCTATTCTCTAATGTGTCTGCTCAGTGATAACACTGGCAGTTGCTTCGGGAAAGCAGAACACTTCCTTTGAAATCTGCTGAGCTATCTGAGATCAAGAAGTAGCTGATGTCACTGCTAGTGGCCATTTTTTTCTGTTCTTTAATTTTTAAGTATTTCTTAGCCTTACTGTATATATTTAGCATCAACTTACTTTAAACAAGACCGTCTCAATGCATTTTATTATAACTCCTGTTTTCTATATTTTATTGTTAATTTACTGTCAGATAGAACATTTTATTTAGTACTCAATGGTATTGGGCTATATTCCCTGTGTAATTTGTATTTCACTGGAGTTAGAATTGGGATTAATTTTTCCCCTTTTCTCTTTTCAGCTGTTTTGGTCAGTTTATCAAAATAAGTCAAGTTAGTTTCTCTTCTGGTATCTGTAAGTTCTAAGGAGAAGGTTTGCTGGAAAAGTGCCAAAATAAAAGTTTTCATTTCCTGGGTTAATTGATGATATTAGGAGCAAATTGTTCAACTGTGGAAAGGATCAAGGCCCTTTGCTTTCAAAAGTCCTGATGATTGAGATACGATGCCAGAACTAAACCAGTATCTCAAAGCAGATTTTTTTTATTGACTCCCTTGAAAAATCAGCCCAGACTTGGCTCGCTACATGGCACTTCTGCTAAACAGCCTGAGTGTAATCAGATTTGCGCCTTATCCCTTGCTGTGGTACTCATGTGACCCACATTTCTATTAAAGTTCATTCAGTCTTGACCTGTCAAGTTGAGTTTGGCTTCTCTCCAAACTTTTCTTGGCATAAGCACAGGCTAAGCAAGTTGAGGAGTTTGGGGAATGTTTCTGGAGCACCAGATAATGCTTGATCCTATTAGTTACTAATTTAACGCTGGTGAGCAGTCTTTTCTCTCCTTGAACAAATACCCCAGTTTGTGCCTTTGTCTATTGTCTGCCTTACAAATCTGGAGCCTTCCCCACATGGTAGTCACATTTTCATGACCAAAACCCTTCCTAGAATCTGGGAGTATGTTAACATCTGTCAGTTAGCTAGAAAATGCACACAAGTCTGTAGTTACATGGGATTTGAGGCATACAGGTCTAAGTCTGATTAATGGAAACAAACTGCTCTCTTAGAGAGATGACAGCAGTGACATTTGTTAGTCATCAACAAAACAGAACTTCCCAATCCAGTATGTACTCAGAAAACACCAACTATAGAGCTAGAAGAGGAATATGTCAAGATGAAATACATATATAGCAGCACTACCATAATGGATTTTGTTTACCAGATCAGCATCAGCTTGTGACAAAGTCAATCCATGTGTTCTTCTTGATGCATTACTTGGAAGCCAGACTGTCTGGTTCCTACTTGGAATTCAAATTACACTTAATTCAGTTATAGAAATGCTATTGAACTAATAGCAGCTCTGCTTGTACGGTAAAAGCACCTAGAAATAAACTCTTCAGATATAAAGGCAGTCTGATGCCACTTACACAGCCTTGAGATACTTGGAGATGGCTGGTAGAGGAATCACTTCCTGCAAGGTGAACGTTCCAAGGGTATATATATATGTCCTAGGCATGTGTGCCCACCATGTGACGGGCCTTTTTCCCCATTTTCAGAGTCCTAGCGAAAATCAGCAGCTCTTAAGTGCAAGTCCCACTTCCACAAAGGAGCATGCACATAGAGATTCCCATGTTGGCCTTTGTGCAGGGCAGCTTAGGGCTGTGACAGCACAGTCTTGTGTTTGTATTAACGAGTCCTTGCCTCAGTGGTGCCGAGACAGCTGCCCTCCTTCCTGTTCTGGCATTACTCGGGTTAGTGGTCACTCAGGAGCCCCTGCACCATGCCAACCTTTGCATCTAGGTAGCCGTTCTGCAGGTTGGTGGTATTGTGCATAATTGACACCAATATGTCACTTAATTTTTGGCTGCATCGCTTCCAAACTTGAGAAAGTTACCAGGAGGAGGAAAAACCTTTCTTGCTAGTCATCTGATGGGTTTTTTTTAATGCATCCTTGCAAACTTGCATTTTTTCAATAGGTCAGAAGTGCGGTTTTCTTAATAGCTTAGGTTTAACTTTGGACATGTTGCACGTGACCATGTATCACATCCATAACACGTGATTTATTCACCGGTATTCAATGTATGATGTCAAATTGGAAATTGATGAATTGTGAAGATATCTAGAACTAAATATCAGAAGGAGCTGAGATGTAAACAGTGTTAGTTATATTTAAGATTTTGCGTTCAGTGGACTTTCACAGGAGAAGCTCTAGAGCACACCTAATTCCAGGTATAGTTTAGGTCACAAATAATCTGACTACTACTGCCGGAAAAAGGTAACAATCGTAAGTCCGCATCCAAGTTCTAGAGAACCCAGCTTCAGAGATTTGCTTTTCTGTCATTACAACATATACAGTGCCATGAATGTATAATTCATCTTTTTAGGACACAGCTATCAGGCTTCAGGATACAGCTTCAATGCCTATGAATGGAGGAGTCCTAAACAGACTAGTTTGTCCCCTCCAAGCAAACCACGCAACCACCCATTTCATGATGCAGGGCTGAGTGATGACGAATGGGACCGTCCTACCGCAAGCAGGTAAGTTCCCATACGAGTTTCTGTTTTCTGATTTGCAGCTGCAGTAGTGCCTTACTGTCTGGAATGAACTTACGTTTTTCTAAAGGAGCCGTAACAGCTCTTCCTTTAAATATGACATACAGCATATCATGAAGCTTACTAGGGTAGATTAGTGATATTTATGGAAGATCATGATTTATTCTGAGTTACTTCAGACAAAACAAAAAAAACCCTGTGGCATTCCCCTGGGTAAACTTCAGGAAAAACCCTGCTCAGTTTTCCACTCCACAAAAATAAACCTACAAATGAAGTGGCTAAAGACAACTGGTATGTTAATCTTTTGTCTTCCATGAAACCTCTTCATTTTGGTTTGAGCAAAGAAGCAGAAATTACAGTCTGCTTCCATAAATGCTTGAGACTTCTGCAGTGATTCAGTTGGAGAACAAAGTGATCCAGGCAGAAATGTCTTGTCCAAAGCTATGGTAGTTTGCCATGCATTCATTCCTCCTCTTACAAGAAGTAAATCTCCTTTTCAGTAAATTGCTCTGCAGGCAAAAGAACTTCCTGAGGGAAAAATGCTTAGCTGACAACGCTTGGAGATAATGAAAGACTTTTATTCTCTATTCTAAGGATGATCCGGCAGTGGAACCACTGCAGAGACTTGGGTAATTCCTGCCAAAGAACAGTTCTTCCTCAAGCAGGGGAAGACAGGCGTCACAGTTGGAAAGATTTCTGTGCTCTTTGTACCCATCCTCAGGACTTGCAAACATGCGTGCCCTTTGTTAGAAGTACAATGAGCCTGAAATCCCAGTCTGTGAGAAATTAAAGTTTAGTACTAAAGAAAACCTTTCTGGTTCCTGTATAAACGTACTGGATGAGTAAATCCATAAGGTCCAGTCTGATATTTTTGAAATACAAATCAAGGCAAAACTGTAGTGCCAGTGCTGCTTTTCAGAATCTGAATGACAGATCCTCTGGTACAGCAGATTGCCCAGTGGCACTTTGTCTGGAGACAAGTCTGGCAAGATGATAGCTAAAATCTGGGCAAGGGTGAACCCACAATCTGTATCCAGCTCCTTTGCTCCCTACTGGTCCGAAGCATACTAGAAGTTTTCATAGGCTAGTGGTGGACAATATTTAATAAAGGAAATGACCATAGTTTTCTTCATACTTCCCAGTCTTGTTAATATCTTTAATTCAATAGCAGCATCTTTATCCGCAGTTAAAACCCATATTTTGTTTCCCAGGTGAGATGCAGTCATAGATTCAGAGCATCTGCTGTTTTGCAGTTACATAATAATACGCTAAAAAGTTGATAAACAGTGAACTGGGAAACTGGATTGTAAAATACAGAATCTTCTAAATGGAAAGCATGTATGCTACTACAATTTTAAAGCACTGTTCAACAGAAAGTATGCATATTAAAGACTCTTGTTCTACTTGTCAATGTGACTTACACCTGAGAGGTATGGCACAAATTAAAGTAATAATTATTTTAACCCCGTAAAATGGATTATGCCACACCTGATGTGCTCCTATACCAAGTGCTGGAGTATTTGAGAAGGGCATGTCTGATTTTGCAGGCTGTTACAGGAATCCTCAGAAAACTACCTCTTCTCTGCCTCTAGCTAAGCAACTTTTCTTCTCCTCTGACACTAAAAAGTAATTTTTTCTTACCTTTATTTTGTGTAGCACAGCTTCGAAGAATATGTGGCAAAAGAAGGAGACCGAGACACTGGGAGAGAATCAAGAAAACCATCTAAAGCAAACTTCTGTAGAAAGATCAGGGGGAGAGAGCATCAGGAGTATGAAGAAAGAGAGCAAGATGTGGAAAGGTGCCTCTGGTGGGCAAAGAAAAAGTGGGGGACAGCTGGAAGAGTGGAATACTGCCAGGTAAGAGAACAAAGAATAAGATCCAGCTGGGCTGGGGGCAGGGGAAGAAAAGAAAAACAGTTGAAATGAGAAAAAGGAGAAAAACAGGGTGAAAGCAGAAAACACATCATTAACATGCCATTCAGTGACAATGACATTTCAGTTGGCAAGCGAACGAAACCAGAGAGCTTAAACCTCTCTGTAGCCTGGTGTCTACTGATCACTGGCAAGTAGGACAAATCTTAGTTTCTGCTCCAGGGAAAATTTTTTGCACGTTATAACAGTACTTAAAGTAATGAGTCTGCCAGATCCTAGAACATCCTACAACCTCCTGAATTGAAAAAAAAAAAAATTGTTGTTGTTCATATGACAATAAGCACCAAATCATAGGCACCTGTGTCTTCGTATCTGTCCCTCTACCTCTTCTTCAGCATTTTTATGCATCTAGATTTCTGATGTCTCTTTGAATAAGAATCAGAAAAAGAAATATATTCATTATATTCTCAAAATGTATTTCACATGACATAAAATCAATCTCTCAGGTTACAGGAAAAAAAAGCCATCTAGATGAGAAATTATTTTGGTACCTTGTTTTTTCTGATGCAGTAGCTCAGCTACAAATCAGTGTATTCACATGGCTGTAATGGAAATGCAAAAGTTGAGCATTTCACACACCAGGAGACAAGGCTCAGAGAAAAGGCAAAAGAGGCGAGGGCAGAAAAAGGAATTGCTCGAGCTAACAAGAGGTCCAGACGTGTAGCCCTCATGATTTCAGATTTCACAGAAGTCAGAGAAGAAATGGACTTCCAGTTCTAGGAAATGCAGTCTTTGCTGTCACAGACAATTGTTTCAAATAATCCTGTTCATTCACTCAAGTTCCATTTTATATTAGTATGCAATCTAAAGAAAGGTATTATAATGGATAATTAGTCTACATTTAGCATTGGCTGTTAAAACAACTACTTAGGTTTACTGAAAGAGCGAATTTCAGAAGTCAAGGATCTTTCTAAAGCCATGTTTTAAATACTTTCTTACCTTCCTGGGAGGAATTAAATCTGTGATATCAGAGTGGGGGTTCTCACCACTGCTGTACCTATTGCAATATCTGGGAAGAGGCACTGGTACTAGGCGGAGAATCGTTGCAGTAAGGGATTGAAACGGCTGACTGTTGCCTGCCTGCCTGCCTGATGGCAGCTGTAAGCAAGCACCTCTGAGGCAGTGTGCTGTGTGTGAAGCGTTCAGGCTGTCCTCGGTTGTGCTGTGCTGTTCTCCGGCTTAAAAACTATTCTATTAACAGTGTTACCTCCATGCTGTTCTCAGTAATACATTGCCAAGCGAGGCCTTAGACGCTTCCATAATAGCCTTTGCTCTGTTGATGTGCCCTTAAGCACCACTAGCTGTGCTTGTGGGCAGCTGCTGCAAAGTAACAGCTTGCTGCCACCAGAAGGGCAAATTCTCGTTTTCCTTCCTCATCCTTCCCCTGTACCTTTCACGCAATCAGCCCCCTCCCGTGCAGCAGCTCTGATGCTTGTGTGAAGCCTCGTTGAGCTGATTCCCTTACTAAGACAGCAAAAGACTCCTGCTTCCTCCACACAGACACGTACGCTGTAACGGTGTTGGTTTGGGATGTGTTGCTGCAGTCCAGAGTTGGTGTTTTTATCAGACCTCTCTTGCTGGGCAACTTTATCAGCATCGCTGTCACCGACACCTTGTTCAGGAGTGCTAGTAATATGGCTTCAGTGCGGTTATGAAACATCAGAGACCGAAGCCTCCATGCAGGACAGTTGCATCCCTGAAAATTTCTCTGTGCTTGTG
Organism: Microhierax caerulescens; assembly: GCA_035590215.1. Lineage (NCBI taxonomy): Eukaryota > Metazoa > Chordata > Aves > Falconiformes > Falconidae > Microhierax > Microhierax caerulescens. The sequence goes on along the minus strand of JAVJGJ010000057.1, from coordinate 56,329,123 downwards.
TACGAAGTGACTGGGGCAGTTTATATGATGGCAGTCAGGTGGGCTTCAGTTGGTAACAATAAATGCAGCTTAGGCTGAAGGAATCGGGTAAAAAGCACCACCATCCCTCTTCCGCAAAATGCTGTTTGAGGGTTCTTTTCATATTCCCTGCAAGAAGTCCGTGAGGTTGAAAGGTTTTATTGCAAACATCTGTTGCACGGAGCAGCTCAGCACACAGCTATTGGTTGATTCATTAATTTTCATAGGGAGGTCCCAGTTTCAATCCAGTAAAAAGGTGTATTGAATTGTTCTTGGAATCCATTTGTCTCCTCACTGAATAACTTGGCGCTCAGATCCTGCCAGCTGCTAGCGACTTAGGAGAAGACTTGTCTGTCATGTGCTCTGCTTGTCCATCCAGCCTCTCCTGATCAGCAGCTCTTCCCCACTCTCCTGCCCTAACATTCTGTCATTCAAGTTGCAATCTGTGGCAAGGCACGTGTGTAAAGTGTATTTTCTGAGGGACAAAGTGTCCACATTTTTTTAACCTCTCATTGTAAATCTAGCTTCGCAGGTACCCATGATAACACCGAGGCTGACCAGGAGGAAAATTTCTGGTCTCAGGCTCTGGAGGATTTAGAGACCTGTGGCCAGTCAGGAATTCTGAGGGAACTAGAGGTAGAACAATCTTAACCTTTCTTTCCGATTGTAGAGAAATATAATGGTTTTGGTTTGGTTTACATTCATTTTATTTTCTCCTTTTTTTCTTTTAAGTTGCACTAATCACACCAATTCATTTAAAAGCTTTAACCCCTCTCCACAGGACAAGGCTGACAGGCGTCTGTGTTTGAGAAACATGACTCTCTTGGTACCTACCCTTTACCTTTATATTTTTGCTTGTGCAGCTGCCTCCCCCACCCCTAACCAGAGCTGTTTTCTTTTGTACAATGCAACCAAAATTCTATAAACATATTCACCACAGAGCTTTTGACTTGCAGCTTCTGCTGTGCGTAACCATTGATGCTGTCTGCACAGGCAGCAAATGGCACAGAACTTCTTAAGTGGGCATAACCTTCCCGCAGCAATGCATCCCATTCTCTGACAGACACTTTATGCAGCTTTTCTTAGCATGTTGTAGGTTGTCTTTTAAATGGAAACTTAATTTGATTAAGATGAACATAAAAGAAAATCAGCTTTTCAAAATGTTTACATATAATCTTACCACTCTGCAAAAAAAAAAAGAGCTGCCAATGTGAGAAGTGTTCGTTATACAGCGAATTCTTCACTCTGTAACAAATTTTCGCATTTAATCCTGAAGTTAATTGCAGACCTAACCATACTTTGTGTTTACATTGTGAAGGGGGTAGTGGGGGAAGGGAACAGAGGCAGAGTAACTTTGAGTCTCTATTTTTCTAATCACCTTTTCTCTAAATTGTCTAATCAGAACAAAAAAGATTATACTGCCACTTAAAGCTACAGAGTGAAAGGTCCTAAAATATTTTCTTTTATGTTCTTTTAAATTCCTGGAGCTGCAAAACTGGCAGAATCTCATTTTCATTTTTATGTTATATGAAGTCCTTTAGCAGCCAGGAGGAATGTGAGTGGCATAACTGGGTGAAAGTTTTTCAGTACAGATTAATTTACTCTCTCAGATTTATGGCTTTTGTATTGCATGTACGGGTAGCAAAATGTGATTCTCATCTATTTGTTATTGCAAACCAGACAAACGCAGGAGAAAATGTTATACTGGTTTAATTCCATAGTTAGATATGGTTCAGTACCGCAGGCTTCTCTTGCAATTTTCAGTATTCAGAGCACAATAAAAGGATATGGAAATAGATAATTCCAAAATAGAAATAGATCATTCATGCTGACCAGAATTCAGTTACTTCTACACATTGAATTTTCCTCAGCCTTTCACAAAAGTGAAATTCAGAACTGTAGGTGCTGCATCATTTATAGCATTGCCTTGTTGCACAACCCCCAGCTCTGAAAAGCAAGCAAGACTCATTCGGTATGACAGGGTGCCGAGAATGGCGATGCCTCTATTTTATGAAGTGCCACTGCGTAGTCAAGGACTCCTTACCGTTTTTCATTTCAAGGTCTTCAGCCAAAGAGCAAAGACTGTTGTTTGCCAAGTCCTCTGGGTGCTTCTGCTCCGTCAAGCAGTAGTATCTGTCATTAGTGAGCACAAGAGAGACTGCTAAGGCTACAGTATGTTATCTTGTAGTGAAATTACTGCTGGAGCTGGGAGAAAGAAGGGTGACAGACATGCTCACCAGTCAGAAGCAAACACTTATTTGCCTGTTTTCCCCTTACTTTTCCCCCCCTTCCTTTTTACTTCTCATTTTCTAGCAGGCTGCCTGCATCCTGTCCCACTCAGAGCTCAGTTTACGGCCTTTTAATTTCCCTTTTCACTTGTCCACCGGCACCAGGGAGAATAAGCAGGTAATTCAGTGTATCCTACCCCAGCAGTGGCACTTCTGTATGGTGGCTGCGCTGAGGTGCATTTGCCTCCCACTCCCCAGAGCAGAAAGTCTCTCACAAGGAAGAAGGCTCCTTGCTGTGCACGGGCACTTTTCACGTCAATCCGTTCCACCCGGTGGATGAGATGACTCCCATCATCATCTTTCAAGATTTCACCCTCCATGTATTCCGCCATCTAACACAAAAGGCTAGCTTTTGCTGAGATCAAAAAAACAGCAGTAGGACAGGGGCTGGTATCTCTGAAGTATTAGTGCTAAGTTAAGGCAGTTTCTTGCACTTAGATGTTACGCACGGTTTCTTCCCAGGCAGCGAGCTTACCTGCACCGAGCCTTCCCCAGCCTGGGCGGCATGGGGCATGCTCTTTGCCAGTGCTGGCTCTAGAGCTGCCTGCATATTCTGCTGACTCACATTTTTTTACCTTGCACGCACAGTCTGACTTGTAAATGCCTTCCTGTAGCTCAAATTCCAAAAAATGCCATTGTGCCGCAATTTAAATGTCATTTTATTTACATGTCAAATATTTTTAAAACAAGCAATTATACTACACACTCTTCAGTCTGCCAGGGGACTAGCTTACCAGCACAGCCATTCTAGTGCTCAGTATTTTAGTTTGAAATGCCGTCTGAAACCTTTTGCCCGTAGGGTTCTGTTACTGTCGTGTTTTGTTGTGGTCCTTTATTTTATAGTGACTTGCAAGCAGATTGAACATCTATCCTCTTGCCTTTTGCTGTGCCCTGAGTGATTGTGTTTTAACAAATAATAGAGATGTTTTCTTAGTGTTATGAATTAACCACTTAACGCACATTCTGTGTTAAAAATTAACCTGTTCATTAATACTTCAGGCCACAATTATGTCAGGAAGTACAATGAGTTTGAATCATGAAAACCCACAACCTCGTAACCAGCTGGGAAGACAAGCCAGCTTCCAGGAAAGAAGTACTGTAAGGCCACATTACAGTCAAGCTACTCGTAGCAACACATTGCCATCAGATGTGGGAAGAAAGTCCATGGCTCTGAGAAAAATTAAGCAAGAAATGAAAGAAATCATGTCACCAACTCCTGTGGAGTTACACAAGGTCTGTAATTTTTCTTTTGACAGCTTTGAAATAATACATTCAGCATAGGGAATCTAATTATATGGCGATACAGTAAGCACTTTTTATAATGACGCCACAGATGTAATTTTGGGGCCATGCATATTAGCTCTTACAAACACATTAATGATATATCCTTGCGGGGGAAACAAACAAATAACATGCATCCTTGTCTACTATTTTGGTTTACAATAAATTCTCAAAAGGGACTGCTCTTTTGCAAGGAGCATCCACTGGTAATTTGAATTGACAATACCAATAACTCATCTCTGCAAAATGTGTTCATTAAGAAAGCAAAGTTTAATTTCTAGAAAATACATTTATTTAGGCTATTACTCGGGAGAGTTTGGGGCTCCCATTGGTCCTTTTTCAAATTAACACTCATTTTGAATCAAATTCATGAGATTCGATGCACATAATATAGAATGTTATTTCAAATTAGCTATTGCTTCTCTTCTCTTTATGATTCCTTTGTTCTAAAAAGGATAAATAATCTTCAGTCTATGCAACTTTTTTCTGCTCAAGACTGTGGAAGTCACGTGGTGATATGAAGGTGGCTCTGCACCCTGAGGAAGTACTGGACAAAATATTTTTAGATACTGCTGGTTTAAATATCAAGTCCAGTGAGGCCATAACAGCAACCAGTTTCCAAAACTTTGGGGGACATTGTAATGCTCTTCTCCTTGATGGGAACAAGTGTCCCATCTCCTATACCCATCCTCCTAAAGGTCTGAGATCTTCCCAGAGAGGAGGCAGAAGCACAGAGAAATTGCATTTCAGAGGTCACATGTCGCCATTCTTGGTTTCTAGTCCCTGTGCCTTTGGCCGAGTTTAGTTTGTAGTTCATTCAGTTTAGTTCAGTGAGGTAAGAACTCGCCGAGTGTGGGCTAAAGGAACCTTCGTAGAAGGTACTAGAGAGGGGATCTTATATATGGAACATTACTGCATTGCCAATGTAAACCATCAACAGGATGTGTTGTGATGGTTTTAAGCTATTCATATTTCCAGCTTGATGTGAAGTGATTAATGGAGTTAGTTACTGAGCTCAGTTTTCCTGAGGGGCGAATAAATGTGAGATACAAAACAGAACTATGCCAGTAGGCATTTTGTGGTGTGCTCATATTCAGCAAAGGCACAGTTTTCTCCTACAGAATATAAAACCAGCCTTTCATGATAGATAAAATAAATCCTTTCCTGGAAAGGAGGAGTCAGATTTCTATTAATGAGTTGGTATTCTATGACAGCTGCTAGCTCTTGGAGTCCTGGACAGTACAAAATACCCTGTCCTTGAGCTTTATCTGTCTTCAGTTGTCTGGTTTTAAGATGGCTGTGACCTTTGGTTTTAGTAATTTCCAGGTTTTGTTCAGACAGTATACCCACTTTACCCCTGTCTGCTGAAGTCATGTTGATGTTGAGTCTGTTCTGTCATCCAGAAAAGTCATTTCCTTTCTAAAAATCTACAAGTTGAAGTTGCACCAAGGATTTTCCAAATCCTTAGTCATTTAATAAAACCAGAAACCAGCAACTGGATCTTACAGCCCAAAATGGGCTTGTACACCTACGATCGCACATGCACGTTAACCCAAGCGTCGTGGGCTGCTTTTGTACTCATGCCAGTCTTAGCAAGTTCTTACTTATTTAGGTTTTCCTACTGGTGCTTGTGTAGCAGTGTGCCTGTTACTTTCCTTCTTCGTTTTTGTATTAGACCTCCAGTTTAACACTAATAACCTGTTCAGTTGCTTGTTCAATGATAGTTTTCCCAAAGAGCTGCAATGCCACAGGAATGACTTCACTGTCAGAGAAATGCCTTGATCTAAGTATTTTTCATAACATTATCTTGCTGGCAAATGTGCTCTGTCCCCTGCAGCCAAATACCTTATCAGGTGGGCCGCTGATGGGACAACCATTGAAATAAGAACTGCTTTGGAAAAGTGTGATGGTATAAACTGTCTTTGAAACACCATCTAAGGCATAGCTTGCCTAACACTTACCTCAGCAAGACTTTGAAGCGTGTACCTGAGTGCATGCTGCTGAGCTTTCCCAGTTTCTTGAGCAGGACAGAGCAGGTGCCGCCTCGCTGTCTCGGTGCGGTGAGTCTGCATGCCTGTTGAGTCAGGCCTACGACGTGCCCTACAGATCGGGGTTCATACCTTAAGTTTGGTTGTAGAAAATGGGCTAGCTAAGGTCGATGTTCCACTGGTTTCTCATAACCTGACTGTGAGAGGGCAAGAATATATGATTCTACCAAAGAAAAAGCCATACAAATGAAATGCCTCAATTGCCAGTCCGACTGTGTAGGGCAAGAGCGGCAAGACTGGATAAAACCTGCTCAGGCTGCAAACGCCAGTGAGTAAGTCTAACAGAACAGCATGCTGAGCGGATGACATTACTAGCTTGTCCTTCTCAGATACAGTCAGCAAGGCAACACAGCCCTGAGGACTGTTTTGCTGAATGCTGCAAACTTTGCAGCAAGTTAACCTGACTTCTTCACGGCTCTTTCTTACCTCAGTGCGCTACGTTCACCAAATGTGTGCTTGAACTGCCTTTGTCTGAGGAAGCTAGGATTGTGACGGGTTGCACAAATCTCTTCAAATATTTGCTCTAGATGGTTTCATAAGTAACGTTTAATTTAGCTGGATAGCGTGTTGCTGTATCAGTACCCATATTTAATTAATGCCTTTAATTGATTTTATCTACCTAGGTAATCATATAGATTCATATTTTTCTAAAAATCATAGTGGACCATTTTTTAAGTTTCATAGGGCACACATTCCTCTGAGAGCGAAAATATGCACTAGACATCAGATAATTTTTCAATATTATTATTGCAAGTAGTCATTAACCTAAAATTACAGTCGGCTAAAATACCTTGATAGCTGCTCTGTGCAAGATGTGTGAATTTAAATTAAGCATTTTCCCATGGATCTGAGAGAGACACACCGCAACAGACTCAAAACTTGTAAGCTTCTTTTATAAATTTCTAACTATTTAATTGCTTATGAAATACGAATTAAATTTCCATTTCAGCTTTTTCCCTTAGGCTCCTGATGTAAATTTGAAAGTCTTAACAGATCACCTGTAATGGAGATTCTGCTATTGAGATCAAACCTTACAAACAGTTGTGATCAGAAGCAAAGATAAAGCAGCACGATTTAGGTGTTGCATGAATTGCCTGCGATCTCATACCCTTCAGACAGGGCTGTACTACTGGCAAGCGATGAGAAACCTGTGTGGTAGGGCTTTGTCCGTATCTGCTATTAAATAAAAATCTGGGTATTTCAGATACCTGAGGTTTTACGCTGAGATTCCCTTTGAATAATATATGCTTCCACAAAAAGTAGCCCCAAAATTACAACCTGTAATAAAAAGAAAGTTCTCTGCATATGACTTACACCTAAAAAATGTGACTGCTGTCAAACGTGCAACAAGGTTAAATCACAACCTCATCCCTTAAGTGAGTAAATAATCAGTTTCTTTAATTTCTAGGCTCCTGTTAAAACAAAAGTCAAGAGAAGATAGCCATATGCAAAGTAGTTTTTAAAAATATTCTAGGATCTGTAGGTCTGAAGAACCACAGAAATAAGAAAATATTTCGGTATAAAAAAGTTGCAAGTGCAGGGTAGTCAGTAATTCCCTTCCACAGTGCTCAGGTCATATAAATCAGGAAAAGTCCAACCTGACTAAGTGGAGGGGTAATAAGACTTCAGATGATCATTCTCAGGTTCTGCTCCCCTCCCTGCCCCCACCATTGCAGATACCACCATCCCTCTGCAGCAAAACTCTGCTTTCATGCCCCTTATCATTTGCAATGCTCCATTTTTTGACTCGCAAGCTGGGCACGAAGCAGCATGTGCGTTACCGCAGACAAGGCACAAGCTAAGGTGAGCTAATGTGGAATGGCACTTCCTATAGATCTGTACAGCAGAATTTGTATGTATTCTGTTTGCTAAGACCACTCACTAAAAACAGGAAAACAGCAACATTGTCTTGGAATTAGAAGACATAAATGGGACCACCATCTGTAGTACATGCAGAATTATCCTCCGCTCCAGCTTTGATAAGGTCTTGACTGTAACAGAGTGTCCTGTTGGGATCTGAAAATTAAAGGAGGATGTTGACCGGCTGAACAGAGTCCAGAGGAAAACAAGCTTTGTTTCACATCACTGCAGAGGAGAGAATAAAGCAATCTTGTTTCTCTGTGGATAGCAGCAGGCTTAAGTCTCTCAAGGGTGATGTAGATTAGACCCAAGGAAAACATCTGATGCACTGGAAGGGATCACTTAATAACAGACCGTGGAGTTTCCATCAGTGGATATTTTAAAAAGCAAGACAGATAAATGTCTGATAGAAATGGGCTTGATGCAGTTGATCCTGCCTTAGGACAAGAATACAGTCTAGATGCCTTCAGAGTCCTCTGTTTCATATGCTTTTGTAGTTCACATGAGGTTGGATCCAGCTCCAGTGCCTGAAGGAGGAGGAAGGGGAAAAGGAGTAAGTGGCAAGGAGATGTTCTGTTTAAAAATTGTGCCATCTGTGCTAGAAGAGTACTAGTTTTTTTAAGTTTTCTCTTAGGCACCGTATCACATTTTTACATTTACTTTTCAAGGCTTCTTTAAGAAGCAGTTAACATGAAGCACTCCTATACTTTGTGACGGTGAGGAAAAAAATTACGTCATTTAAAGAGAATTTGTGTCTTGTTCCACCGCTAATTATTTTTCGTTCTTGCCAGGAAATGCACACAAATCTGTCAAGAAAATACATCTCTCTCCTTTATCTGTATTTTAGTCCTGTAGAATGGTAGTCTTACAGCACTTTCATAGCAGCTTCAACCATACTTCAGATCAAAGCCAAGTTAGACATGCTGTGATAGCACAAACAAAAGCCTCTGTTGATAACAAAGTATTAGAAGTTTCCCAGAGTCCTGCTGGTACAGCAGCTGTTGATAAAAATAAAAATCATTCTACGACGAATTATTTTGGATTTGCAGATAGGTTTTTCAGTAGCTGAAATGCCCATTGACTCCCTAAAAGTCACGGTGAATTGGAGGAGGTATGAGAGGTTCAGCAAGAAGTTACTTTGGAGGAAGGTGGGAGAAAAGAAGGCAGAGACCTTAAACACAGCAGCCGCTGGGAAGTTTAAAATGACAGCTTATCCGCAAAAAGGGCACTGGCAGGGAGAAAGCCTTCAGCTTAGTTAGTGGGACTTTAGGTGTGGCTTTCTGCTTTGCTGTACTGTACAGAGGGAGGAAAACGAGGGAGGAGGAGGAGGAACTGGTGTGAAGGAAGGGATGAATACTGTGTGGGGGTATTTGTGCTTGCCGTGGCATGAGACAAGATGTTTTCACAGCAGCCCAGTGATGCACCACCCGCATCTACAGCTAGAACTGTGCTAATGCTGCAGCAGCTGGCATATCTTAACTTCTCTCAAGAGTTGCCCAGGACAGCCTCCAAACTTACTTGTGAGTGTTTTCATTCTGATTAAAGCACTGCTGATACACCAGTAAAGTCAAGAAAACTGCAGAGAGCAGGAAAAAAAGCCCCAAATCCTTCACTCCTGTTTTGAGACAACCTTGTCTGTTCTTGCCTCCCTTTTCACAATGGCAGTTAAGGCAGGATCTCAGGAGCTTTCTGAAGGCAGCACTAACCAGTGCTGTGCCCTGGCATTCTGTGAAATACTGAGCCAAGTCCTTGCAGCCCGATCTGAATGTGGTCTTGGCCTGTCTTGAGCAGGAGGTTGGACTTCCTAAAGGCTCCTTCAATTTGAATGTAATTCAGAAACACCAGAGAAGTATTCAATGGCTGGCACACACGAGGATACAGCACATGGAGCATTACTAGTACCAAGATATTATAAAATTACAGAGCACTCAATGTTGTCATTTTGTCAGCTAATGTACAATAAAACCAGTATTTTGAACCCTAAGTGACATAAGCTGTAGCAGTAAAAGCACAGTTTTGACTGTGACTATGCTGCACACACATTTTGTGCCAGCATCAGTGTCAGTCAGATGTCACAACACTGACTCACACAATTTACTTGCCTAGGTCTGCATTCCTGATGTGAGATAGAAGCAAGAAAAAATAAAAACCTAATCATACTAAAAATCTGCGAAGAAGTATCTGAATCTTCTTCTAACAGATAACTAAATTCACAAAACTGCCTGCAAGGACTTGTTCTCTGAACACCTGAAAAACCTTCTCCTAACAGTTTTACTTCTGTTTTCTGCTTCTGAATGACCATCTCATGGCTATGTAACTGTGAGAACACTGCCTGCAAGCTCTTTCAGAAGGACCCTTAGTCATACTTCCTTAACAGACTGCATTGTAACTTATACTGAGCACTTTTGAGATTAGCCTTTGCAGGGTGGACCACTGCCTGGCCAAAACCATGCTGGCTAGGGATTACAGTGCCAGTGGTGTTTATACCCTCTGGAAGTCTTAGAAGACACGACACCAATTGCTTGGTTGAGGCTCCATCCCTGAAGCAAAACTAAACCTAATCTTGTACTCAAATCCTGGCAACTAGAGAACAGGGTAACAAAAAACTAAAAGACTCAAATTACTCCACAAAAAGTGGGCTAAATACCACAGATATCCAGCTGGGAAGCAGAAGTGAAAAGGGCTGTTTATTACTGAAGAATAAGGTGGCTTCTGAGAAGATCTTTAAAATGTCAAAAGGGGGACAATACTGTAAGTACCAAATAGTAGGTAAGTGATCTCTCTAATATGGAAAAAAAAATAATAAACAAAACAAACATGCAAACACTAAAACCATCCTAGGAAGAAAGCCTGCCTAATGCTTATATATGTGTGGACAAACTTTATTTTTTTCCTTCTCATCATGTCATGTCACCTCCACAGGTAACTTTGTACAAGGACTCTGACGGAGAAGACTTTGGGTTCAGTGTCTCGGATGGTTTATTGGAAAAAGGAGTGTACGTTAAAAACATTCGACCAGCTGGCCCTGGCGATCTGGGAGGTTTAAAACCATACGATAGACTTTTACAGGTAATGTTTCTGGCACCACACAGGCTTAGCACGAAGGCATGTAACGCCCAGATTACTTTGTAAAGAGATTGGTCACCACTCCAGCGGGTGTTTGGGTATCGGTCTACACAGACGTGATTGTAGAAAAACTGCACAAAGTGTTTTCATCGCTTATTTGGAACAGTCTTATTACCTATATTGCTTATTACAATTGAAATTATGAGCAGTACTGTTCTGTATTTCTGCTGGGAAAGGATATTTTTAGGGGATGGGGGAGAAGGACAAATGATCGTAATTTCTGTGCGCCACAGGCCCTGGACATTGCTTGGAGCCTCAAGTAAGAGGAGGCAGCACTCCACAGTGACTTGGGCTTTTATGCAGTGGCACTAGGGCTAGGTTTTTCTATGCAGTCACACTTACATAAACAAATTCTTTCAAAATGTGAGGTATTTCAGAACTCCAAAGGAGACATACAAATGCTCACTGGAAAGCTGGAACTTCCCAAGGCATTTACAGACAGATTTTTAATTTTTGCTGTTCTTGATACAGATTTGAGAATTGTTGCTGTGCTTAATCCAAGTTGTTGACTGACGTAGTTGGAATGTGTAATACTCACTCAGCACCGCACTTAACCACAGTGCCAAGTTTGATGGTGACGAGTAAACTAAATTATTTGTCAATTAGCCCAATAATTTACAAAAATTTAGATATATATTAATTAAAGCCAGAGAAGACCTGAACTGAAATTTTAGATGTGATCTATTGCATTTAAATTAATGAACACCATGAAACACAGAAAAACTATGCGCTGTTAAATGTCATTTGTAGAGTGGGCATTGTGACAGCTGCCAGCAGCTATGACCAGTGTAAATATGCCCACTTTAGCTACATGCTGTTAAACAGTGAGTAAAAAACTTAACTGGTGCTTTCAGACCAGACACCTTGGTTAAATAGTCTTGTATCGAGCGATTCTCTACCTGGAATATTTAAATGAGGTTCCATAGTCTCAAGGATGAATCTTTCTCTTGTGATCTCATTTCTTTCTCCTAAAATGGTAATAAACATGAATCTTCTAAATGTTCAGGTAAACCACGTTCGCACCAGAGACTTTGACTGCTGTCTAGTTGTGCCTCTCATCGCAGAATCAGGCAATAAGCTGGAACTGGTTATTAGCAGAAACCCACTGGCATCTCAGAAAGGAAGCTCAGAACAGACTTCAGCGAGCGGGGAGTGGAATGATCAGAATAATGCCTTCCTTCACCAGAGTGGACACGGTAACATTAACACAGAGACACGGGAACCTACAAATACATTATAGCAGAAAATCATTTTAGTGGGACGTTCAGTAACTAAAGACAATTATGGTGCTAAATCCCTTTAAGATTTCTCTGAGATTGAGGCTCAGATGCTATATAGCACTAAAAAGCACAGGAGGTCAGTCTGTCTGTCTGTCTCAAGGCTTGTATTAATTCATCATCACTTCTGAAAAAGTTTTAATTCTTCATTAAGTGAAGTTATTCCATTCTAAACAATCTAGCATTAGCAACAGTATGAAAAATCATTAAGGGCCATTCTTCCCCCAGATAAGAAATTGAGGAGATGTGTTACACATGACTTAAATGTTCTGTCCCTCCAGCAGCTGCCGTTTGAGGGAAAAGCATGAAGTTAACCTCTGCTAACAAACTGGTGGCCAGCTTGTGTGGTTGAGAAAGATGCTGTCTGATGGACAAGAGCGGTGTGCTGCACCAGGCTTTCTTGTTAGAGGGCTAGACCTGTGATTTTGGGGACCTCTATTCTGCTGGCGAGAAGGGTGCGCTCTTCAGACAAAGCATAGTTTAGATGGAATGCTGGTAGGAAGCTGCAGCATGTGGTGAACGTTACTCCCCCACTTTAGTAAATTTTGTTAGAACCTATGTTACTCCCTATGCAATGTAATTATTTAATGGTACGTCTTGCCAACCCGTGAGGACTTTTAAGCAGAGACTTTTGTAGTGGGATAAAAACCTCTGAAAGAGGATTACCAACAAGAGTAAAACTGAAATGATCTCAGATAAATTAGAAAGAAAGGTTTTAGAAGAAAATGGCTTTTTTAAACTATGTCAGTGGAAGACTGATACAAAAGCTCTTTAATGATCCATAAACCTGTAAACTTGTACTATCACGTGTCAGCTTTTTAAGTCAAACAGTTTCTCGAAGGGCAAAAGTCCCATTTAATATACTTTGTTTTTCCCCTGCAACACGTTTTTAGAATTCAAAATTGTAAATATATTTTACAAACACATCACACAGATTCTCTCCTCTCCCCTCAAGCAATAAAATACTGCCAGTTGCTTTATACGCTCACCAGCAGCTGCTTTGGTTTATTCCAGTATTCAAGTTGTTATTGGTAATTATTGTTATTGGTGAATATAAAGATACTGGATTTGTACATTTGTAGAGTCTCCATACCTAAGCAATTACCTTACAGAGTTGTTTCTGGTCAATTTAAACTGTTTAACTGTTTCCCTGTTGCCATTTCCAATACATGAACAAGTTCACCTGCCCTGCACATGCAAGAATCTCTGATTTCTATTTCAGCACTGCCAGAAAAGCTCAGAATGACATTCAATGCTGAATCATGTAAAAAAAAAAAAAAGTTCATGAGTCACTTAAATATGTATTTTTATTTGTAACAAATAAGTATTAAACTGTAAAGTATTTTTGTACAAATTTAATACTTTAATAGCATGATATTTATCGTCTATGTTATGGTTTTTTGAAATCCAAACTGTTGCAAATATTTGTATGGAAAAACTGTATAAAATGAAATAAACAGTGAGATTTAAAGACATTAAAATCTACTTTGTATTTTTTCCACATATTCTGTACACAGTTTTAGCAAAAAAATACAGTGTTTATATTTGTAGTACACTTTTACCTGCCATGTTGTAGTGGTGCGTCTTGGCTGCTCTACAGTCTCAGGAATCCTCATTAGGCCTTGGCCCCTGTGTAAGAATGTCCTGGGTTTGGCTGAGACAGGGTTAACTTTCTTCCCAGTAGCTCATACAGTGTTTTGAATTTAGTATGAGGATAATGTTGACAGTAGTTGAGAATAGCTGTTGCTAAGCAGTGCTTACCCAGTTCAGGGCTTTTCAAGTTTCCCATGCTCTGCCAGCGAGCAGCTGCCCAAGAAGCCAGGAGGGAGCAGAGCCAGGACAGTGGACCCACACAAGCTGAAGGGATATTCCATAGCATAAAACATCGTGCTTAGTGTGACATGAGCCACTGAGCACTGCTCAGGGACTCACTGGGCTTCACTCAGTAACTGTTCTGTGCATCACTTGGGCTTTGGCGTTTTTTTCTTTTTTATTTTTTCCCTTGGGTTTAATTCCTCTCTCTTTTTCTCTTTCCTCTTTGTCACGATCATTGTTGTTATTATTATTTTAATTATATTTCACTTTAGTTCAATTATTAATTTGTTCTTAACCCACAGGTTTTACCTTTTTGCGATTCTCCTTCCTATCCTACCAGGAGCTGGGGGGCACAGAGGAAGAACGAGTAAGCCCCTGCACAGCACTCGGTCACCAGCTGGCTTTAAACCTCAACAAACGAGTTGGGCAGTTAAGCATCCCTTCACCATACCAGCAACTCTTGCATGGCTGAGGTGGGGAACAGCACTGACGGTAGCAGAAACATTCTTTATCCAAATCATAACATCCTCTGACAGCCTTGGAGCATTCCTTATCTGAGCCTGAGTGGTACAGAACCACCATCACTGGAATTTTGAAAATTCCAGTAAATTACTGACTGATTGTGGGCAGGACAGAAATTTATTGTTGACTAAAGCAAACTGCCTCCAACCCTATAAAAAGCAGTGCTACGTGAGGCTCTTTTGAGCTCTCCTGGACCGCAGCAGGCTGCAAACGGCATCTCCCTCTGAGTGGGACACCACTTCAAGAGCTTGCAAACAGCAAGATTTTGAAGTCAGGAGGACCACTGCTGAAAGCTGATGATGGAGCCTGGTACCCCAGCTCCTTGGGGCTCAACCCTTTGCCTGTGGAGACAGGCAAAAGCATTCAGCGCTGATATTCCACTGAACTTCAGGGGAACTTTTAACAGGTGTACCTTTGTATAGATATATATATTTTTATATAAATATATATATACACATACACCCCTATCTATTCCTTTGTCCGAATTGATTTAAATACCTCATAGCAAGTATAGAATGAATGTTACCACCTCAGATCCTTAATCAAATTACTGCCATGATTGCAATAAACCCTACTGATCTACTTTGTAAATGATAAATTAGTCAATGATTAAGTGCTGCTAAAATCTTGCGATCAAACTTAAAACTGTCAATAAAACAGACATCCTTTAGATATAAACTGCTGCCCAAGTCTGAGACTAAGATTGGATCTAGCTGCACGTAAGCTCTACTAAGAGTTCAGAAAGCAGGGGGGTCCACTCTGACCCTCATGACTCAACAGGAAGGTCTCCTGTTTACATCTCCCTTTTACATCTTTGGTCTCTGTAAATCATTCCAGCTTAATTTTAATTTGTTTCTTCTTTCTGTGGTTTGTCTATGCAATAAGCAGTAAAGTGAACCTTTCCACTGAACTTTGTGAAGTTGCAATCCCACAAATTCATACTAAAACTCTCTCACCAATACCTCTGATGGTGATTCTTAAAGCAACCTAAACCACTCGCTCGTGACACATATGTGTTAAAAAAATAAATAAATTGTTAAAAGCAAGCTGTCCAAATTTTAGTAAAATTTGTCTCATGCTTGATTAATCTCAAAAATTACAATGCCACAAGTCACATAATGCACAAAAAATAACTTAAAGTAAAATGTTATTTGAACTGTGGCTTGGAATTTTGCTTTTCTTACCAGGACCATTATCAGCATGTAACTATTAGCTAAACCAGCAATGACAAGTCTACATCTCTTTCACATACGAAGTGGGAAAAATTTTCTGTGTCACTGACTGCCGCTTTCTTGTTCTATGTATTACAAGATTAAAGTCCATAATCCATCAAAGCTTCATGCCCATAAATCTGCCACATTAGAAAAATCTAAAGTCCCTTTTGTGAACTATTTTTTGACTCAAGCAAATTGCAGTTTTGGCACAGCAGTAAAAGTCTCTCATCAATTCTGTAGCATTAGGAGACAGATAAATCTTGGTATGGATAACTAGAGTCTTTAAAATCAAAATTCCCATGCATTTTTAAGGGAACATCTGGATTCTGTAAGACCTGCAAGTTCATTCTTCACCAAAACAAAAGAATGATGTGATTTTTTGATGACAACCCAAGGAATCTCCTACTAAAACCAGATCACTGAAAATATAAAAAGTTCACTATAAAACAAGCTGCTTCTTCACAGAACAAGCAAATACAGGAGAACCTTTGAAAATCATCTGCATACCCAGCTTCTCTGTTCCAAAAATCCTGAACAAAGCGGATTCAAGAAAAGTTCATAATGACAGTTAATTGCTTGTTAACTTTTGAAAAGCTTCTTAGGAGTTGGCTGTCCCAAAGTTAGATTCTTAAGCCTGAAAGACCCAAGTGGGGAATCTTGTACTGTTGTCTGTCGAAACAAAACAAAAATGTTATCAGAGTTTGAACCAGAACTAAGCAACATCTTCAAAAAAGAGATGTTACATCTTCTTTCCCCATGACAGAGCTCAGAAATTAGATGTAATGAAAAAAGCACCTGTTAAACATGTTTGACTGTATAAAGATCAACTGCAGAAATTGAATGTTACATAAATCTTTCACAGCAGGTCAGCTCCTAAAAACTGCCTTCTGTACACAAAGAATAAGCTAATACAGGCTAAGCTAGCTAATGGATCACTCCAATGAGTAATGAAACAAATATATTTACTGCTATTGACATTGTAACTTATTTGTCCCTATTAGTCATGTATTACTCTGGGAGAACATCTGCCAAACGTGACTGCTTCACCAGTTACTGGTCATCTTGAAAATTATTAAATAAATATTAATAAACAAATCATAACAGTATCCAGGTGACTTATGGTGGTGAAAGTGAGTGCAAAAGTTTAAAACAAACTTTCTCAACAAGGAGATACTTACAGGGGGTATTTTCAGAGCATCCTCAGAATTCTCTGCAAGAGTTTGTTGCCTTTTACATGGACTTTGCTGCAAACTGCCCATCTGATCTTCTTTATCGAGAACTGCTGACCCTTCCTGTTTAATCAACTCACTTAGAGGTTCAGATGGGTCAAGAGCACCTTGAGTTACAGAAACAGACTGAGTCTCAAGCTCTTGACTTTGCCAGGTCTTTGTGAGGGGAGAGGAAGTTTGTTTGGGACAGCTGCTTGCTCCTGCAATTGCCTCTCTCAAAAATCTCTGTAAGCGAGTTTTTCTGGGCATGCTCTTGTTAGTGACTGCTCTCCTGAGGTGCAGCTCTTCAGCTACAACATAGACACGGCAGCGTCCTCTGGTCACAGCTGTGTACACATGCTGCCAGTGCTGGCGGCCAGGATTGCCAACCACATAGACAACAGTTTTTTCCTCAGAACCCTGAAACATATTTTTGAGATACTACTTTGGTAAGGTGTTCTTAAAAATAGTTTACCAAAAAAACAAAAAAAAAACCACAAAAAAAACCAACAGGAACAAAGAAGTTGGAGAGAACTCAAGAATATTTGAGTGCGACACTCAAGAATATTTTCTGTTCTGCACTCAAGGAATTTTAGTTCCAAGAGAGCTGCTCACTTTCACATGAGAATACAGTGCATTAGCAAGATAAGGCTATGTGAAAGTTCTATCAGCTCGTAGCTTCTTTATTTTTACCTGAAATGTGTGAATAGTTCTGGCCCATGCATGTTTTATGTGACATAGCTTCTTCAGTGCCTTATACTTCACAGTGAACGTGGAGCCACATGTGCTGCTGATGGTCAATAAGCGCTGTTTATCAATTTCTACATCCTAAAGAAACAGCACAAGAACACTCAGCAGTAAGCTTGTATCAGCAGTAAGCTTGTATCAGCAGTCTGATCAATGTCTGTATGTCTGTGTGTGCCTGTAGTCTAGCTTTCCTTCAAATTACAATAGCTGCAATGTCAACCAAGTGAAATAGTTTCAACACACGCTAAACCCAGAAGTCTTTCACTGACCACCTTAAAGAAAAGTAATGTTGTTGTAAAGGGCTGACCCTAACCCCTTCTGTTTAGTAAAAAAAGTGCTAAAAGGCAGTTTAAATCCCCAGAAAACTTAAGATTATCCTAGGGCACAGTGAAATATACCAGTGAGGCCATTTAGCAATTTGTTGCCACAAACGGAGAAGAACCCGCTCTGTCCCACCAACTCTGTACAGTCCCCCTTTTCCGATGCACAAATACTGATAATTTCCACCGGACCCTCTGCTGAGTCAACTCAATTCACTGAACCCAGCAGAAAAATGTTTGTGGATGTATTTTTTGGTCCGATTACTTTTGTGCCAGAGGAGAGCTCAAGCTGTAACACTAGCTTCATTCTTTATTTAAGACTGTTTCTACCTATATCCAAAACATTATCCATTTCAATTACAATACATTTGAGTACTTACAGAACACTTAACACTGGACACGAGCAGATGAACTGAAACATATTTTGCAAAAATGCCCCGAGATGATTTTTTTTTTTTTTAATTTGCTACTGTGAGTCTGCTTCTTTCTTGCCTTTCACATGACAGTTCAGCAGAAGAACTAAGTATATATGATGGACTAAAATTATGAAGTGTGAATTATTTTGTTCTGGGAATTCACAAGGGCTGAATCAGCTACCACTGCGGGTTTTTGTGCAAGTTCTTACAGCAAGGACTTACCCCTGTTATGAAAAATATATCTCCATTGCATAGTCGTTTGTCCTCCTCAGCAGTCCCTGTAGTGAAGGTGGTTTCTCCACTTCTGCATTCATGGTGATTCGGATCCTCTCTGAAACCACAGTCTGGCAACAGATCCTTGAGATATGTATTCCGTGTGCAGGAAATCTTATCACCAATTTGAAATAGAAGTCGGTTGTTATGATCTCTAGGTCAGAGAAAGAGGGAGAAACGTATTTACAAAGCATGCATTTGCCATCTCTCAGTATTTCTTCTGTTGCCCCTCTCTGTACTTGGGCCAGATTAAAAACCTTAATGTTCAAAACAGTTAAGAGAATTCACATTTGAACAATGTTTCTTGAACTTTTGTAAAACCTTTTGGTAAAAAACAGTAACATGTAATAGCATTAAAATCCTGCTTCCCTGCTTCCAAAAATATTTCAAAATCTATTCAGAAATAATACAGTGGCAAAAAATAATTAACCTTGAAGGGTTTTTTCCAAGTTGCTTTTATGTCAACTTTAAATATTAAACAGTAAATCAAAATCTTGGAATTCACATAATGACAATTTAAATAAACGGCAAACAGTTTATTATTATATAATTGATTTCTAACATAAATAATCAGATCTAGATTAAACATTACAAGTTTTACAATTTTATTTTAGGTTGTTGGCCTGACTGTGTAACACTTTCAAAAACAAAGTGAGATTGTTCACAGGAAAAATATCAAAACACTGGCTTACCTGCTTAGATGATTTGAATAGTGTTGACAACAAAGTTCATTTATTAGATTGCAATCTTGCCTAAAACATACAAAACAGGAATATGAACAAAATCATGAGCTATAAAACATACAACTACATGCAATGTCACATTAGCATTGATTTATAAATAATGGGAAAAGCCCATTTTAGCTACGATGATCTTCCACCAACAATTAAAAACAAGCACTGATTCAGAGTTTAGGAGGTAAGAGCAGTAAAGGAACAGTTTTATCTAAATACCATAGAAAGTGAGCCAAATATGTTTATGATGCACGCCTAGATTAAAGAAAAACTAAAGCCTGGATATATTATTTCCTGTCTGTGGATGTATTTTCTTTTTAAAGACCTGGAATTTTAACTTTTAAATGCAAAATAAGTACCTATAAATATATTCTAGAAAAATCTTATATGGAATTCTTTAACAACAATACTGAATGCAGACTGAAGAGAAAAGCAAAAAAGATATTTCAGAGTTACTCAGCATTCACAGCAAACAGGTGAAGTAGCTAAAATTTACATATCACTTATTTGCACACTAGTAACTTGTAAATAGTGGGCATTAATTGCTGAGAAAAGGCTCTTCACAAATAAAAGTGGAAGAGTTTTTTCTTAAGTACCCTTTTGTGCAGAAGTTTAAGTTTATGGACTACCGGTACTACTGGATGTTACATTTATCCCCTCAGTGTTTCTGTGAGGCCATCCATATTATTCACGCTCCTGTGATGGTTCACATCATCAGTGACCACTAACCTTTCCAATCTTTTTTTGAAGTGTGTTAGAGCCCTACGCCCCAGTTCTTCTAAAATGAAGAGTACTGTGCTTCCAAATCTCCAGACTGTAGGCATTCACCACTGCCCAGCAGGAGCACATCAGATTGCTAAATCTGGCCCTTGTCACATAGTCAAAATGCAAGTGTCCTCTGCCATTTGGTCAATGTTTACTTGTGACAGAAGCATGCAGAGATGCTAGCCTATGTGTTCCATCACACACCCTGGAATTCACTTCTGCCAGGATGGGATACATTTGAGTATGAACATTTCTTGGTGTTTTGCGGGTTCCTTCTGCAGTCAAGCCCTCACCTTTTGCTTCTGAAGGACCACTGCACTGTTAGCAAACACCAGAGCACAGGCTCTCAGAGAACCTACTACAAAAACTGACCACTTAAGTCCATCCTTTGTTTCTTTAACATAAACAGTACAGATGAACATGAACACAAAGGCAGAAATCATGGTGCAAAATAACATTAAGCTTATAGACAAAGGAAGCAACTCTCCACAGAGGAAAAGAAAGAGGGCAACCAGAAGTTACAGGAACAGACACTAGGCCTGTTGTTCTCTCTGGTAACTTTATGATACTGCCACTAGTCTCTTCATCTCAACACATTCAGCTATTTTTAGGTTATGACTGCTAGCAAGAATTTTTTCAATATCTGCCTGTACGCTCTGTTACCTTCTGAAAGCAATGAACTGCGATTGTTTGGCATCCTGCAGTCCTGGTCCTTTTTTAAGTAAAGCCTTTATGGCAGTTTGCAAGTCTGTTTTAGAAGACACAAAAGGTAAGGCATAAAAATGTGCAGAACAAACAATTTAAAAAGAAAACCATAATTCAGTATGAAACTGCCTTTGCTTATTTCTTGCTTCAATGAAATTTCAACTTGTTTAAAACAACAAAAACACACACAAAAAAAAAACCCACATCACATAACACCCACATATATACTCCCCAAAAAAAGTATCATGCAGTTATCCCACTATTAACATCTGAGAGACAAGAGTGATATGGAAGGAGAAAAAAAATCTTACTTTTCTGTGTTAAACAGCTGTACAGAGAGTATTTCATGTAAATTATGGTTCTGATACAGCACGTTAAAGAGGTAATGATACAAGATTTTTAAGCCACAGACCTATATATTTAGATCTCACAGAAGAAAACTATTTTTATTATTCTATTTGCTGAGTAAGTTACTATAGTAAGGTTAGGCAATAGTATTCACACTTTTTTTTTTCCCCACATCCCCCTTTGTATGACACATACGAAGCAAGAGGCCACTCAATCCACTTACCCAATAACAGTCAAAAACAATGGCCCTAACTCTGACCCCAAAACATTTTAAAGGAAATACTCGCATCCCCTCCATTTCCATTTTCTTAACTTGATTCTAGAGTTGGGAGCACATTCTTATCCAAAACACTGTCCTGTTACAGTTGCTATTTACTCAAATGATTCACCTCTGAAAAAATTTATCAAACTTTAGTTTGACAGCTCCAGCTACAACACAGAAAGACAATCACATTTGATTACACTGGTGGAAGCTGTATCACCCGTTTCAAAGCGTAACTGGTGAGCTGGAGCTCTACAGCACATCCTTTGCACTTACAGGTGTTGCTGTGTGCACTTACAGAAGGCAAAAGGTAAACTATTTAAACTATAAACAAAAGCAGATTAAAATCTTCCAAGAATTACCAGAAGGAAGATCAACATCACAAACTGTACACACATACTGTCACAACCCCCTCCAGCAGGCAAAGCAATAAGAATGAATTTCTTCTCCGGACTTGGCATTGTCATTTCTTCATTCCAACCAGAAACTTTCAAGACCTCATCAAATTCAGGAAGCTTCCGGTGAGATATTCTTGACAGGAACAGTGGAGGTAAAACAGAAAAGAAAAATTATTTCCAGTTAAAGGATTCCAGTGTATCATCACCTGCCTGAAGTTCACCATTTTTAAGTTCCTGGTCATCTACACTACAGGCACCAGAAACTCTGTCTCCTGAGCATAACAATTTCACATTAAAAAAAAACAAACATAATTCATTCTCTAAAACCTTATACTAATATATATATATATATATATATATATATATATACACACACACTATGGGTAATACCATAGAACCTCTTCACATAGGAGCAGACTGGAGTAACACAGAAGTCTTACCAAAAAAAAAAAGTGACAGTGCTTGTAAAACACTTAGCAGTTCTGGACATCTTGGAAATGTTCAGAATATTCTCAAATCCCAATCAACATGAAAAGGCAAAAGGTCTTTTGCACTCTGACCTAGATTTTTTCGTTTGAGGTTTAAGGAAGAAATCATATGCTGACAGCAAACAGGATTATTTCCAGACCGAAAGTAATCCAAATGCTAGAAACTAAAGTTCTAGGCATTAATACAGCAAAAAATAAAAAGACATTATGATTTAATGGCCCTTGACATCTAAACTCTCAGTGTAGTTCAGCCTGGTTTAGCTGTTGTCACACTTTTTTTTAAAAAAAAAAATCAGTGTCTTTAAAGCAGTGTCTTTAAAAATTTCTTTCTAGAAAAGCAACTGTAAGTCATTTGAGAAAGTGTAAAGTGATTGGTGCATACACAACTCACTTGAGAACAACAGAGAGTGTTTGGTATTGAAGAATGTCCCATAAAATTCAGGAGTATTTCAGCACACACATTTTCTTGTCCAATACATATATCACTGGAAAAATCTGTGGGGTTTTGTTGTTTGGGGGGGTTATTCGTTTGTTATTAAAGCCAGTGTTACTGATTTTGAATAAGAAACCATAACAGAAGCAGTACTACCAAGTCAAATCCTGATGCACTGCTATTTTGCAGGTAAAGAACCAGGCCTACTGCCAGAATGCTTCTTACATACCTAAGGAAATCTTACCTTGATGCATTATCTACGATTAGTTGCGATTCAGCTCTGTGATTAGTTCGCAGTTCCACAGAAAAGCCTCTTGATCTTAGACCCTCAAAGATATCAACTAACATGTTTCCTGGGTCTATGCTTGGTAGCTGTCTAGTATCACCTAAACAGAATGCCAATCATTTGTGAGAAGCAATAACAGATCATCTGTTAAAAACTATCTTGAAAAAAAGAAACACTGTAATTAATAAATACTCAACCCTCTACATTGTAACACACATCCTCAATACAACTCACCTGAAGTAAAACTTCGAAGAATCTAAGAAATTTTGTTTGGGGAATCAGGCCATAGTGTAGTTTTAATTTTTCATATTCCTCACTCAGTAATGCTTTACTAGCAGGTGCAAATCACTATGCATGATAAACACTGACAGTGATTGCATCTTATTCAAACACATTTTGAAAGCTAAGTATTTAAAAACAAATGCCATAACGGTATGCCAAAAAGCAAACCTCTGAGAAAGCTTCTTTAAATGCAAGGAAATCAGAGTTTTCCTGTTGCAAGATATAATAAGCTACCAAATGGAAGTCATAATACTTTCAAAGTCAGACAAAACACCGTTAAACAGAAACACTGATACTTTCATACTGTCAGCTGAGATCGAAAACTGTCTCATCTGACCTTATGAATAAACAGAAATAACCAAGTACAGAACTATGTAACATTCTGGGGTTTTTAAGTGATTCAGTCACACCAGTGGCAGCTCCAATATTTACACTGTATATATTATTAAATATTGTATAATGCTAAACTTGCCATTCCACTTACCTAGAATAATAAGTTTGTCAAGCTGAGCATGCTCACACAAGATTTTTAAAACTAAACTAAGAATATGTACTGACACCAAACTTCCTTCATCCACAATCAGAACCGTCACAGTAGCAAACTTCCATGGCTGTATTTGTTCACTTTGCCTCCACAATTTAAAACTATAGATGATCTAGAAACAAACAGAAATAAATCAAACTCTGACACTAACCAATGGTAAACAACTGCCTTATAAAAGTAGCCAGAGTGTGTTATCTTCTAATGTTGTATTTAGAGCTATGATCTGAAATTCTGAACTTAAATCTGTAAAGACCCAGAAGACTCAACCATTCAGTCTTATTTTCCTCCTTGGTGAATACATTTCTAGCTGAAATTATCAATAATGATGTAAAAGCACAAATGCATCTTTTTATTTCTGCAGGGATCCTTAAGTATATAAGGTCAGCCATTACGCTGCTCAGTAACAGAACATCTACTACAACTCACTGACATTAATAAATCCCCAACATTGCATGACAAAGGGGAACAGGCAACTATTCAGTCCCCAAAGATAAAATAAGACCACGGTACTTTTTATGTTATTGTGATTTTGATTTATACAGATTATTCCACACCTCCAATGTCTTCTTGGCACCTTCCACTATCTAGGACAACAGACTTGACCTAAGTTTATTAACTTACTTTTAAACGACTTTTTTTAAAACTGTTTGCTTTCTACATTTTTCCTAAAAAAACACCATAATATTTAACAATAATCAAGAAAATACTCCGTGAATGAAATCTATCTCATTATTCAACCCCACCTACTGATCTCTTCATGTATGTACAGTTATTAGCATGACTGCTAGGCAACAAGACACTAGAAAAGAGCTCTGCCATCTAAAAAGTATTTCTGCTGTTACCTTTAAAAAAAAACAAACAAACAAACAACTGAGAGCTAATAAGACTAGATGCCCATGAAAGGGACAAATCTGGTATGTGTGTAAGTAGGAAAAAAACACCAAAGTTACAGCAAATAATGTATTTCAAATGATTGATTTATGATTCCCCAAAATCTAACACTGATTTTCAAATGCTGACAAGCTGTACCTAAGCGTTACCATTAACAGCTACACATTTCATAAGGGAAGTTCAGTAACAAGGGTTTGTGGTTTGTTTTGTTTTGGTTTTTTTTAAAAAACAAACAAACAAACAAACAAGAATGGATAGTGTCAGAAGGTCCTTCAGAACAGTTTTTTAAAAATACGTATTCCTTACCTGATGCAGTGTATACGCAGGAAGCTTACTTTTTTCACTCAAAAGGCTTGCTGCCCTCCCTGTAGGTGCAGTAAATAGTACATTCAAAAGTTTTTTTGTGTACGTATTCTCTGACTCCCAATGATGATCAGAGATATTCCAGTCCTCAGATGCATCCAGGTCTTCTTCAAAGTCCTTAGAAGCAGCTTCTACTTCTTTTTCCATCTGCTTTAAGTGACGAAAAAGGCAGCTAACTATTGTACTCTTCCCACAGCCTCCTTTTCCACTTATGATTGTAACAGGATTAGAACAAATCTTTTCCATAGCAATTACCTGATCTGAGTCTAACTCTGCTTTACCTTGGCCACCAGACATGGACCCCACTTCCTTTTCAGGAAAGTGATTTTCACAGTTATGATTGTCTGGACTATTTTCCTTCAGATTTTCCATTTCCTGAGCCTGGGTAACATTAATTTTGTTATCTACCACTTCTCTTGATGTCTCAGAAACACTAAGTACCTTTCTCACGTCAACATCCAGTTTCCATGAATGCTTTGACAGAAGGTCACCTATATACATTGCAATGTCTTTTTCAGATTTGTGAAGATGAGGTAGAAACACTAGTTTTTTCTCCCTAATCACCACATTCTGATCTTTCAAAAATTCAAGAGATTGCCAAACATGCTCGATGGGCATATGCCTAGATACAAAACGAGCTAATTCATCTTGATCTTCATAAGTGTGTCCCATTTCTCTACACTGCTTCTTGAGTTGATCATACAGAATTAATGCATTCTTCTGCAAGTCAGGAATCTTCCAGAGGAGATGTTCACACCGACAGAAGGCAGCCCACGTTGCCTCACAGTAAGAAAGGTTCAGTTCCCTATAAGTAATCTTCTCCCCAGAAAGAACAAAAGCAAAGATATATTTATTTCAGAAGATGTTAGCACCTTGCTGAATAACATTGCTTCTAATAAATACAAATTGCAATTCAGAGGGTGGAAGTCTACAAAAATGTATATATTTTTTCATAATGTACAAACTTATAATGCTTTTCAAGCAATATGAAAGCAGGATATTTAGAAGTAAGATGGCATGATAATTCCTCTCGGTCAGACTTCTGTATAAAACAGAAACTTCAAAAATCAAAATTTTTGGCACAGAAATTGGGTATGAAGGAGAACTTGTACACAACTAATTAGCACATTTTCAAGTAAAGGCACAAAAACTGTAGAAGCAGAGAATAAGAAAGACATTTATCACAATACTATAGGCAATTCTGAACATGCTACTTCAAGAAACACGCAACCTTTACAGAGACTACCACGTAACAGTGGAAGACTGAAATGCACAAAAAGATAAACTACCGAGGGAAAGAAAAATGACTTGGAATTGCTGAGCCTTTAGAGAAAAAGCTAAGAGAGTCTTCAAGCAACAAAAAGCTGCAGTGAGAATGCAAGCCCTTGGTACAAGAAATGACAGAGCAACAAGTCTATATTGCATCAAGGAACAGACAAATTTGACATCAGGAAAAGTTTTTTAAACAAAAGGATGTGAAACACTGGAATATATTTGCTAGACAAATGTCTGAAATTGGAGGTCTTAAAAGACAAGTCAGAACATCTGTCAGTAAAAGCAATGGGGGGCTGAAACAGGCATTAACTAATCACATCTCTGAACTATTAAGCTATAGCTCCCATCTGAGGTACACGAGTGCTAAGGTGAGCTGCAGCAGCAAAGCTGCACCAAAAGCACAGCAAAGGAAAACAGGAAGGTAAACAGCAACCACAAATCCCACCAAAAAAAACCCAGAGAACCATCAGATCAGATGGCCTGTTACAGAGTAACTTACCTGCCTTACTATCAAAACATAGATACTGTTTTATATATTAATAACAGAAAAACTCATTTGCCAGTACAAAACTGAACAGGACAGTTGTATGTTTTAAATTAGCTTTCTTACTTTTGGCCCAATTACCTCAAGTATCTCATTTTCTGTTCCTTGTAGAAAAGACCAAACAAATGGCTGTAACAAAACCACTTTTAAAATCTTCTGAGATTAATTTACTGCAGACCAGCTGGGAAAAAAAAACCCTTCACTAAAACCGAGTCCAGTACATCATCCGTTTCCAAATGATGTAAGCTTGCTTACCTCCTACAAATGTCCAGTTAATAAATCAAACATAACCAAAACAGCACTGTAGTCTAATGAAGCTCAAAGTTAACAAGCGCCACATTTTTCACCCTGCTTAACATTACTTACCCTGCTGAATCCAAGCTTCCACGGCTCATTCTTTAGTATCTCATCCAATGTTGTTAGCATCTTGTCTTGAAAATGTTCTTCCTCATCATCCACTCCAATGTTTTCTTCAGTCTTTCTCTGCCAATGCACCATATTCAACAGACAGCAAAAATGGCGTGGCAGAAGAACTGGCAAGAACTCCAGTATCATCGGGTAAGTCAGAGCTACCAATACCGCCTTTCCTGCAACTGTAACCACCATAAACCAAGAATGTTTTAGGCAATACACAAAGATATTCATAAAGGCAATTTAAACTGGCTCTGGCTTCTACCCTTCTGCCTCTCATACATCCAAAACATCTAAATTTCTTTCAGTTTCTTATTCTTTGTAATCCTTTTTGAATTCTTTTAAAGTCTGTTTTCTCTGAACTGCCGTGGGAAAAAACCAAACAGATGACATAAAAACTGTAACTAAATGTACTAATTTAGAAAATACATGTTATACATTTTTAAACTGCATACTCATATACATGTATATACATACATAAACTGCATGTAAAACTGCATTTTGTAGAATGTCAGTTCAGACCTCACCATACCTGCCTCTTACCTAAAGACTATTTTCATACAGATGTACAAAAGAATGTTTAAAATCCAAAATAAGAAAAGAGGCTTCTAAATCTGTAGTAGCAGATCAGTAAGGGAACTTAGGAGTAAGTGCTTTCCACTGGCTTTCTCAATGACCCCAAACTTAAGCTAAGCTATCATTTTCCCTGTTTGTATCAGTCTTGAGATCAGCAAAAGGGTATAATGAAACTGATTTGCTCCATATCTTGCTTTAAAAAACAAATTTCAGAACAACGTGACACAAATTTCAGAAGTTTTATCTCTTGGCAAGAAAAAGCATGGAATTTTTAATTGTTTGTTTGTTATGATTTAACACCAGTTGACAACACTGCAGGATAGGGAGAGGAATTGGAGAAAAGAGGTAAAAAAAACTGAGGGTTGAGATAAAAGCAATTTAATAACTGGAATTATATTTTATATATGAAATATTATATATTATATATTATTATAATACTAATGGAAAGGAGAGAGGAATAAAATCCAAAGGGGGAAAAAAGTGATGCACAATACAACTGCTCACCACCTGTTGACCAATTCCCAGCTAGTTCCCGAGACGCGATTGCAGGCCCCAGCCAACTCTCCCCTGTTCATACACCCAGCATGACATTCTAAGGTATGGAATACCCCCCTTGGCTAGCTCTGGTCAGCCGTCCTGGCTGTGTTCCCTCCCAGTTTCTTGTGCCCCTCCAGCCTTTTCACTGTTTGCTTCAAAAGCATACTCCTGCTCCAGTATCTAACACTCATATAGTCACACCACCACAGTCCACAACAGGATGCTCAGCAGTTCTGAACTATCTCCAAGTGGGGACACTCTGTGTTTCCACAACCTGCTCCCCAGCCACACCAATCTACTGAGTGGCAGGGTACAAATACAATTCAATAGCCGAATTGGTGCAGCTGATTTGGACTGAGCTCATTTGCTGTTCCCCTGCACTACAAAGAAGCAGCTACACTATTTCTGAACACGTATTTATCCTAAAAAGCTATACCACCATATTTAAGCAGTGCTGAAGCCATTTTTTAACTATACTTGTTATACCCAAATAAGCTACAGGAAGCCAGTGTCTCTGCATCCCTGGCACAGACAATTCTACTTAATAAACCTACAGAATTCAGGAAAATCTTTGTATGTTTCTAACTGTATGCCTATCTTTAATTGGTCAGTTGTCCCACTAAAAAAAGAATCTTTGCACGTCCAAAATTCATTTGAATATATACTTCATATGAAGACATATTAGCTTGAACATAGTATCTGAAAGAAAACTCAGTGGCTTATAAAACAATCAAAACAGCAAAGGATATACCTACATGATTTCGAAACATAGTAGAAAATGTCAAAATCCTTGGTGTCTCTTTGTTTATTCCCCATCTGTAAGTGTGAAACCTGGAACTGTTTTAGTTTTTCTTCAAGATTTCTAAAACTCAGCATGGAGTCCATAGGAAGCCAAGTAAGAAACTTCTCTTTAAAGTTCTCAGGAACAGCACATTCCTTAAGAAACAGTGAAAAGACTTGTCGGTTGTTTTCTTCTATATCAGTCCGCAGAAAATATGCCGGATATCCTTGCACAAAGTACTTTGACCCCATTTTTTTAGCTTTAACATTAACTCTCCACCAAGGGTCAACTAATGGAAAACGTCCAACTACTTCATACTCTTTTTTGGAGCCGTCTTCTTGTAAAACAACTGAATCATTAAAAAGAAAAATAAAACCATTGTTAACCGACAGTCAAATATTAGAAGTTTGGTTTGATTAAAAGTTTTGGGTTTTCAAAGCTCATTTTGTCATTTTATACAAGTTGCAGTAGTGAAAGTAAAGCAGTGAGTTTCATAAATTTCCTGATGTTGATCTTCCAGTAGTATTTAAAAACAAAAGCAAAACCAACCTCAGAAACAAGCATTAAAACTTCTTGAAGTGTCAGAGCTAGAAAGTTGAACTTGCGTATTGCTATTTGAGCCAATTAAACACACTGGTATATGGTTTAATATCACATCATTTACGCGAAGTCAAGTTTGCAATTCCATTTCCAAGTTTTGCCGCGAAGCACCGCATCGCGGTGCCTACATTCTCTTTGGATACATCCATGTATCAAAGACTTCTCACAACTGAAACCACCAAAATTATACGCAATTAACGTAACTAACTCTTAGGATCTTGGATAACCTGGTTTGCCTCCTCTTCCATCCTCTTTCCCTCACAAACATTAATACACCATTCCTCGACCCAGGATTAGGGACTAAACGACTCCACCAGAACAAAGCAAGCAGCTACATTTAGCAGGTGCTTTCTCACCAAACCAGAGCACCAGCAGCCCTTAGGCCTGTAACAACTTTACTATTTATTTTCCCCTTGTTACCTAGCTCAATTTAGCCATTTTAAAAACAATTTTCAGTTAAAATATTCTCCTGCAAGGCACAAGTCTCTCCATCGTCACCTGCTTTTTAAGTACTAAATAGGCAGTGGGGAATCTGTAGTGTCAAGTATCAACACTCCTACATATCATAAAAGGTAGAAAAACCTATTTTTTGTGTAAAGTTAACTGGAAAACTTTGTTTCCTCAATGTTGCAATACTGCGGCCATACAAAAGCGCAAGTTGCACTACCCTGCTACTACCTGTGTAAGATCTATCACCTACTTCGGATCACCTTCCTTCTACTTGTAATTACTTCGGTAACCGGGGAAGGAGCGAGTTTCGGTTTCATTTACTTGGAAAACACGGCACACGCAGCGCCGAGCACCCCGCAACGGCGCGGCCCGGCCCGGCCCCAGCCGCGGGC
>JAVJGJ010000057.1:56254788-56298545 GCA_035590215.1 Microhierax caerulescens | reverse complement strand
CGGCGCACAACCACCCGCCCCGACCTGCACGTGCAAACAGCGCGAGGAGACAACCCGCCAGCAGCGCCGCCGCCGCCTGCGGGCCGGAAGCCTCCAGGAACGCGGCCTCCGCCAAGTGCGGCTCCTCCTCGGTCTCCTCCTCCTCGGTCTCCTCCTCCGAGCCCACCGCCGCCGCCCGGCGCCGCGGAGGCAGCAGCACCCCCCACAGCTCCACCACCGGCCCCTGCCCCCCTCCGCACGCCGCCATGGCGCTGCTGCCGCCGGGCTCTCCCGCGGGATCCCTCCGCCCGGGCGGCCGCTAGTCCCGCGCCTGGCGCGGAAGCAGACGGCGGCCGGGGCGATGCGGTCCCTGCGTGGTGCCGTCTGTGGGGCCGCGGCCCCGCTCTCCCGCCGGTGCCGGCTGGGGCGCGCAGGCCTTGCCGGCGGCCGGAGCCCAGCGGGTGAGTTACAGGTAAGGCACAACACCGGCACCTGTGCGTTGGGGTGCAGAGAGCTGGTTAGTGCGGCGTGACCTCTCGGGGGCGGGAGAACGGCGCGGGACGTGGGGACGGCTGAGCCCCGCCATGGTTTGCACCCGCGCATCGGTACCCCGCTGCAGAAAGCGCGCTTTTTAATAAATCGGGTGACAATTCTGTGTGCCGACGTGACCCTGATCACAAAACAGTCAAGCCATAAAAGCAGGTCTCGTATTCTGCTTCACCCAGCTGCCCCCAAAGCTGTAGAGCATCCCGAACAAACCGTTTTCCTGCAGGCCCTCTTCTAAACCCACCGTGCCCCCCGGCACCGTACCCCGGCAGTTCAGAGGGCTGCTCGGGCTTCGCTTCTGTGCAACGCTGCGGGTGTGCGCCTTTCCTGCCAGGTGTATCAAACAGTAGTTTCATGTTTTCTTGCAGCTCGTGGATGACGATACGAAGCTGTACCGTGTTTAGCATTGACCTCTCCTGAAGTCCACCAGAAATCCTGCCATTCAGTGAGGAAAGCAAGCATTTCTAGGACCTGTTTTTAAACTGGTTTGCGCTGCTTAGTAGTTAACAGGTTAATATCTGCTATTTCATTGTGTAGCTCCTTTTTTTTTTTTTTAACAAAATGTCACAGTTTTATTTCTTCATGTTCACCCCTATCAGCTAGCATATGTTTTCATCAAATAATTAAGTTTGTTTGATAAGGTTTTTTTTCAAAGAATAAAATCAATTTTGCTGACTCTTGTGTTTTTATTTGCCCCCTCTTAAATTTTTTAACCATATTTTCTTCCGGTTTCTCCTTTGTTTTGCTTTGGGTTGATGTCACACTAACTAAACTGGAGGGCACTATTGATATCTTGCTGCCACTTCAGAGTAATGGCATGCAAGTGAAAGGAGAGGCAAAAGCAGTAAGTGCTGGTGCAAAGACTGGTGGATTCTACCATTTCAAGTTAAGTAACTGTCTGTTGCACTCCGGACCGAAGTGCAATGTAGAAATGCCCAGTATTGCACTAAATATAACGTACCAGTCTAGGCGCAGTAGCAGATAGTTTGCCCAACTTCTGAGAAGCTGGCAGCAGCATAGGCATACCCTTCAAAACAGTACTGAAGGTTGGTTGTACATATGTTTATAAAAAGTGATATATAATAAAATACATCAATATACAACATTTCCTTTTGGTCTAAGCTAAAAGACACCTGATCCTTTTTCACACTGTTTCATGACTCCTTTCCATGTATGATCACAGAATGGTTGGGGTTGGAAGATCTCTGGAAGTGATCTAGTCCAGCCCCCTGCTAAAGCAGGTTCACCTACAGCAAGTTGCACAGGATCGCATCCTGGTGGGTTTTGAACTTCTCCAGAGAAGGACATTCCACAGCCTCCCTGGGCAGCCTGTTCCAGTGTCCTGTCACCCTCAAAGAAGTTTTTTCTCATATTCTTATGGAACTTACTGTGTTTCAGTTTGTGCTCGTTGCCCCTTGTCCTGTCACTGGACTCCACTGAAAAGAGCCTGACCCTATCCTCTTAACATTCGACCTTAAGATATTTGTAAGGTCACCTCTCAGTCTTCTCTTCTCCAGGCTAAACAGCCCCAGCTCTCTCAGCCTTTCTTCATAAGGGAGATGCTCCAGTCCCCCCATCATCTTTGTAGCCCTCCACTGGACCCTCTCCAGTAGTTCCCTGTCTCCCATGAACTGGGGAGCCCAGAACTGGACCCAGCACTCCAGATGGGGCCTCACACAGGGCAGAGCAGGGGGGCAGGATCACCTCCCTTGGCCTTCTGGCCACGCTCCCCCTAATACACCCCAGGATCCCACTGGCCTTCTTGGCCCCACGGGCACACTGTGGGCTCCTGGGCAACTTGCTGCCCACCAGAACTCCCAGGGCCTTCTCTGCAGAGCTGCCTCCCAGCAGGTCAGCCCCCAGCCTGTACTGGTGCCTGGGGGTGTCCCTCCTCAGGTGCAGGACCCTACACTTGCCTTTGTTGAACTTTTTTAAGTTCCCCTCTACCCAACTCTCCAGCCTGCCCAGGGCTGGCTGAATGGCAGCGCAGCCTTTGGGTGTATGATCCAGGAGGCCCGTTGCCCACAGGACTACCCTACAAAGAATGGCCCTCTTCACCAACTACCTACTTAGAAAATTGACTCAATCACACACAGAAGCATGGACTCTCCCTCTGTCCTGGCATGGTTCCCTGACACTTCTCCATTTCTGGAATACCTACATTACTGTGTCAAGTAATATCTATAAAAAGACAGACACATGTAAATAAAACTTCTATGATTTTTAAAACCAGCTGCAAGTCTCATGCAAACATAGTCTTGAAACAGTCGGTTTCAGTTCTTGTGTGAGTTAACTTTAAATAATGGTATTCTTTCTCCAGCTTAATTCACAGATAATGAAATAACTCTTCTACATGGCAGGCTGAAAACACATGGCCTATAAAAGGGAGGCAGGAGAGGGGTCAGAGGCATTCATGTTAATTTAAAAAATATAAAGCATTAGCTTACTGAAGTGCTTAAGGATGTTATGCAGTGATACATTTGAATCAGTGCTTTAAGATACTTTTTTCTTATGAAACATCATTTCACATTAACTATATTTGTGTAAGTGAAACTGGATGTCTGAGTGCCCTAGTCTATTCTGAAAATACAAATTTAATACTGTATTCAGCAAGTGTGACCCTGAAATTTCCTTGTCTTTCTACAGTCTGTATTATACATACTGAATTCCTGTACGGTGTCTTATATTTCCATTCTTCTTTGACATTCAGTTAAGGAAAAACTGTTCTGTAAAGACTGAGTAACAAATACACTGAGGGTTAGATGCATCCTGATTATAAATGACTTTCTGCGTGTCCAGCTTCAAATAAACCTTGATTTTCAAAAATGCTATTTGCTGCTCAGGTGAAATAAGATTGTTTTTCTAGAGCTAGGTGGTCAAGTGCTGAGAATTAGAGGACCCTTTTGAAAAATTGGGACTAAGTGATTTGCTAATCTCCACAGTGTAGCCAGGTTTAAGGTTCCCACCTGCTTGGTTCTCTTCCCTCCCCTTAATACTGCTACAGAGAATACAAGTGAAAGTAAATCTTCGATTTTATGAAGTCAGCAGTAAAACTGTTAACTCTTAACACAAGAAGGATTCCATCCATGAAAGTCATAAGAGTGAAAAATATAAAAATAAATGAACAGCTATATAGATTTAGAAATCTACAACACTTGCAAAAAAAGATTGTTTAACATTAAAAAACAGATGAACACAAGGCCTTGAGATTCAGTCAAAAATTCTCTGTCATGAAGATTTTAAATCACAGTTTGACAAATACTTTGAAATCT
This sequence comes from Microhierax caerulescens, assembly GCA_035590215.1. Classification (NCBI taxonomy): domain Eukaryota; kingdom Metazoa; phylum Chordata; class Aves; order Falconiformes; family Falconidae; genus Microhierax; species Microhierax caerulescens. Next base: position 56,294,748 of record JAVJGJ010000057.1, on the reverse strand, counting down.
TAAATCAGCTTTGGGGACCAGCTTTTTCTCCATCATGTCTCACTTTAAATTCCACCCCAAAACGCAAGAATGCACAGTAAAAGGAAAACATGCTTTGACAACCCTATGATTTTACCTTCTAATGCACCATAATATCACTGCCATGATAATTCATGACTCTTAGCAAATAATCTGACATGACACTAAAGAAGTCATTACTTCTTTAGTCCATGGGGAAAAGCCTGTTCATAAATTTGAACTTAATCTTCCTGCATTCAGTGGAGAAAAAATCCAAAGCCCTAAAAAGCAAATAGTCACAATGCACAAGGAGAGATCATTTGCGCTGTCTCTTACTGCTTTGTGTCTTGACACACAGTAGCAAGTTTTCACTTAATAAAAAGTATGCACATATGAGTCTCCATCCTTAAAATGGCTATTTGAAATCCTACTCTGAAAACAATTTTCAGAACATTCTGGCAGGTACCGTTTATACACTGAAGGGCTATATTAATGCCAGCTTCCAGAATTAAGTAAGACTTGCTACATTTCTTAGTGTTGCCCCATGCCAGACATCCCCTTTAAAGCTCATCTTTGAATCTGACTGGGATCAGGGGGGCATCCCCCAGTCTCAGATTTGTTTGGATATTCATCGCTCGTGGCTACTCCGTTGTGATTCAAGAGATTCCTGTCTGCTGAACTCCAAAAATACATCTGAGTTTGCCATCCAGGAGCATCAACTGGAAGCCCTCAGAGCATGAAATTAGGTGATGTATCTAGCACAGCAGGAGGCAGAGAAAGGTTTAAACTTTCATTCCTCTCGACATGGAAGGGTTTCATTTTGTCCCGTGATCTTCCAGGGTGCCATCAGCAATACTTTTGAGGATGGGAAGTTACGGACAACAGCAAGCCAGCCTAGCTGCCTTTGGAAATGCTAAATTCAAGTGCTGGACCCAAACAACTGTGAGCTATCCTTACCGCTAGTAATGAGCTTTCTGGAAGATGGCATGAAGTCCAGGAGCTCTCAGCTAACACCAGAATGACCTAATGTTAGAGAATGGTGATTTTGGAGATCTAGGGATCCCATAAACAGGTGCCAAGATACAGAAGCTTTTGGAGGGTGTTGGCTAGTGAAAAGGGGCTGTAAACTGACTGCAGATAAATACTGTTAATTACCAGAGTTTCTCATGTGAAATCTCTTCACAGCTGAATAATGTCTCTATAGATAAGGCAGAAAGTGATAATTCTACGCTTTTTTTTTTCCCCCCAACAATGAATTTCAGAAGATGTCAAACATACTATGAGTAAGATATGTATGTCCCACAGGCTGTATTAAATATCAAACTAGCAGAGCTTGAGATATATGTAAACATTAAACAAAAAAAAAAAGTGAGAGTTGTTATAAGATCATATTGCAGTGTACTTAATCATTTTCTAGAAGAGGGGTTTTCTGAACACTTCAGAGTTGTAGGATAGATCCCCCTGGTCAGGACAGATACAGTGATTTGATTTGGAATTCTGCCAATGTAAACAACAGCATTAGCAATAATGTTGAACTCTGCTTGGAAAACATGCTTGGCATTATCTGAGCTTTAGGAAGCAAGACAAGTTCTCTGCATTTAATTCAAAGTTCTGACACAGGACTGCTCCCTATTAAAAGCTTCAGAAGAATCTAAAAAACAACACAACCTTTTCTTTATCCAAAAAAGCTGATGAAGCCTTGATGCAGTGTGCAGAGCAAATAGTTTGAAATAGATGTCAAAAAATCCTACTGAGAAAGACATGTTTCTAAAAAGCAGAGGAGAAACAAATGCGCTTGGTAATGTCACAAAGGTTATAGTCCTCTATATAGCCCATACAGTTCTGTGTAGCCCTCTACAACGAAATCCCTTTTAAAAAAAGTTCAGCAATGACTTTTTTTGCCTTGGTTACAGGTTCTTGTTTCATAGCTTTGTGTATTTTCAGCGTTCCCTCAGGGCATTTAATGTAGAAGCCAGAATTGCTGTGTCAAATAGCAAATGTTAAACTATTATTGGATATAATCAAACGCTTATTGTGTACATTTATGCTTTTCACGTGCCCAGGCTAGTAACATTTTTTAAGAACTTAATGTGGTGTGTAGTGTAAGGCCACCTATCTTGTTCTTTGGTATTAATGCAGCCATCCTAATTTCCTCAAGCTATCTAAAAGGACTTTGCCAGTATGTCACAATGACATCAGCTTGTGCTGCATCAAAACGCTCAGTGCAGGGTGTTTGACAGACAATAGCATTATCTCTTGATCAGACACAAGACAAGACAGACAAACTTGACCCAAGGGCCTATGAATATTAAGTAGGACTGGTATTCCTAGGAGCTGTTAATCAGCATGCTATTTTTGTGGTGTGTGAGCATGCTGAGATTAGATACCTTGCTGAGAATTGTCTTCCTTTGTGTAAGATCTTAGAAACTTGTTATTACAGGAATGTTCAGCTTACTTTTAAAAAACAGTATGTTTCTAGTTTCAAGGTTGTCAAGAAAATGGATACTAAATATGCTCTGACAAACCCTTCCCTGCCTTTCTCATAGGCAGTGTTCCTGGTGGCCATTTATTTGCTATTCAAAGGCATGATAGATAAATTTTTAAAAGCAAATTAAAAAATACTTTCTTTGGTGTTGCAAGGCTAACTTCCAAAAAAACCCTGAAACGTGGTAGCAGGAAGACAGGCTTTATTCTTCTTACTTCCCAAGACCACAAAATGTTTGCAGCATCTGGCATATATTTCCCCTTATAGGATGGTGACCTCATCTATAGGGTCACTTTAACTTAACCATACTGTTACAGAGCACTTTAAAAAATGGTGTTATGAGTTTCTTTTCTATAGCTGAGGGAGGAAAAAAGCAACCCCAATGCAAAATGGGATAGAATGGCTGCTGCTACAGGCTTAAAAAAGATATAACTATTTTTATAATTAAATGTACATATACAAGGAGTTCTGCTTGAATATATTACATTCATTCACCAGGCTCCATGTCATGCTTATAGGTTTGTATCTCTCAGGAGAGAAATCCAGAACTGTTATATAATTCTCCAGGAACAGATAAAATCTCCCTTAACATTTTTTTGTAGTGGATAATACATTGCAGTGCTGTTTCTAAAACAGTCTATATCTTGGTGGCTTGAGGGAAAGAAAAGAAAAAAAAAAAAAAGACTACATTATCCCAATGTGTTCCATTAATGAAAAGGCTAAGGAAAACAAACAAAAAAAAACAAAAAAACCCACCAACCAAAAAAAAAAACCCAACAACCAAAGAAACCACCAGAAAATCAAAGGTCAGCCTTCCTATGAAATTTCTGGAATCCCCCAGTGCTATTTTGTAATGAAAGTTTGGGTAACTATAATGACATGTGATAATATTTTGGTTTGCTTTTTTTTTTCCTTCTCCAGTATTCTGTCCTAATCAATGGTTTGGAGGAGAAATAGTCTGTGAATTGCAGAAGTCTACATTTTTGCAAGAGAATCCAAGATTGTTCATTTATGTTTATAACTTAGAGAGCTATGTTGTTCTGTAATGGTATAACCTCTACATTCCTGGTGAATCAAACAGCAAAGATCTAGTTAATAAACTCAAAACTGAAAAGAAACGGGTCTCAAAAAAGGAAAATTCTCTGTCTTGTGAGACTGTCAAACTAGAGGATATTAGTAAATATGCTTGAAATGCTGTTCTGCACTTGTTCGTTTTTCCTCTTTGAGATTAGTTTCTGATAACAGGGAGGAATAAAATGGAGGCATGATTCCCTTGGGATTTGACTGAAGACTTTAGTATGTCCTGTTCTTAACGGTATTTTTTTAATTATCCTTAGCAGATCATCCTACTGTTAGCAGCATAATACTGTGTGACTGTTGGGATGTGATTCTGGGCCCAGTTCACATCTATGTTTGCAAACTGACCTGGGCCATAACAAGGGCTGAAGCAGAGGATTGCCTTCATCCACACTGTATGCAGCTGAGGGCACCCTGGTACATTTTGGCCTGTGCCAAGAACACCATCCCAGAAGATGCCTGGGTCTTGAGGGCATTTCTTCCCCTTCTTGTCGTTCAGCTTCAGGACCAAAGAACAGATCCTGGCTGTTTTCTTTTCTGGTTCAGAGGTAGCCACTAAAGCTTCCCAAGAGAAGTCGTTTACCTGTGTACAGTTCTACTTTCCAGCTGTTTGCCAACAAAGGCCACTGCTCACATTAGCTATATAAAGCCTTGTTTGATACTCAGATCTGGAAAATATTTGTAGCCACCTTCCCCCTGTTCAACTTTTCACTGGAGCTTTTCTTGAACAAAGACTAAATAAAAATGAGTAAGGACTTTCACAGTCTGAGGTTTGAGTCCCTTTCCAGAGGGTCCTCTGAGAGCCTTTCCAATTATTTCCCTTCAGCTGAGCTCCTGAGTTTAGCTATTAATCTTTCTTCATAAATAAATCACTGATGTACACTAACCCATTTTTGTTACTGTTCCTCCAATTTTTCTATACTTTCCTGGTAAGGAATTTAATGCAATATTTTTCATGTGGTCTTACAACCATAATGAGCAGATGGAAGTGCTAGGATTACAGCTAAAAATAGCTTAAATCCAACTGTTCATCTTCTTTTGTAACAACAAAATTAATGAATACAAAGATTAACTTCTCACTAATTTTCACTGTTCTCTTTTCCCTCAAATTCCAAATAGGTGTTCTGTTGGAAAAGCAAGGGTTCCCAGGATGATTTACAGAGGAGAAGGGATGGTGTGGGAGTGGATGAGAGACACTAATACAGCCCAGCATTACAGGAAAGAACTTTACAGACCTTCCATTCCTCCCAATGCTTCCAGGTCTGGATAGATAATAACAGGCTGTAAACCCCACCTTTTGGTTTTGTGTAAGGCACTCGGATACAAAGGGCTTGTGAATAATAGAAAAACTGAGAAGAGTGGTGAGAGCTTGTCGGTTGATGCTGTCAGGCAGCAATGGGCATAGAGGTCAGGAGGATTTTAAATCCACTGGGATTTAACAACACTATGCACTTTTCTCTGTGACCAGTTTCCACCCTAAATAAACCACCTGGAGAATGGAAGTAGTTCTGACAGGAGGGATATGGCAGCTCTGAACTTAATAGAAAGTTAAAATGCTCACATAACACTGTGCTGGGTCATGCATCTAGTATGGATCAGAAGATACTCATGGAAAATTAATGCATGATGACAGCCAAATTGCTCAAACCATGTTATTTTTTTTAGCATAGGGGAGAGAGAGTAAAAGAAAGAAAAAAGCTCCCTTTGGGGTCCTCACACAGAGTGAAGATTAAGTTTTCCAGACCAAAATACCAGAGATATTATGGACCAGTAGAAAAGAACTGTGTTTTGGGATTGATATAGTGCTGCAGCTTATATCCTTTTCCTTTGGAAATGTGTTTAGCGATCACTGCAGGCCAGTGCAAAATTATAGGATGATTTTTCAAAACTTAAAAGATTTTTCACTCTTGATTGCATGTAGCAATTCCTTTGTGACCCTGAAACCAGAACCTGTTTTCTTTACCGACATGTTTGCTCCACTGTTGTTGATACACAATGATCTTAACAGGTAGTGAGCTGTGTGCTGTGGTTTTTGTAGGGCTGTTTCATAGGTTTTGGTTGATGTAGTTTCTGCAATGAACTTGTTATTTCTTCTGAAACATAAAATTTGACATGATGTATGGCAAATAGACTGAGATAAAGTAGAAGGGTGAAACTAATGTGGAGCTCTGACGTTTGCAACTTAGCCAAAATTTCTGTCATAAGTAATGGAAGAGTTCGCAGCGGTAGCTGTGGTGTTTAGAGGTCTCCTCCCAGCATCTCCAGTCACATGGTGCACTGGGGTACCCCTGACAGAGAATGCAGAGCTGAAGGGATGATAGGCAACACAGGCAAATCTGTGAGCTATCTTGAATTGTAAGACGAAAAATTTTAGAAGATGGCACATTATGGAGGAACGGGGGAAGATGTGAGCACTGAAGAGAAAAAAGGAGTTCCTTTCTTTCTGAGGATGCAGAAGGAAAAAGTAGAGTGTTAACCTAAACCAAAGCAAAGGCAGGCAGACTTCCCATAGCAGTTTTTCAAGGGAAACACCACCACATAAAATCTCTACTCTTAAAGCGCAACTCTGTCTCACCTAAGCTCATTTAGAAACCAGCTCCTGGCTAGAGTTTTGATTAGTAATTATAAGCAGGTTTCCTTTCACATACAGCTTTCCAGGGAGAAAGGCAAAACACTGACTGAATCCACTGGTAAATCCCACACCTTATGAAGCTACTAATGAATCATGATTTCTCCTTTACTGTGTTAGCACTACTCGCACAGCGTTCATAATGCCTCAAACAGTAATGATGCACATACTCTATATGCTGAGATCTCTGTATCCAAATTTATTTGTTTAATAATAAGATGGTCCCAGAAAAGCTAGTTTTAAGATGTAAAACAGAGAAAAATATTCCTTGACATGACTTGTGGCAACAGCTTTCCAGCAACTAAAGGAAAATTTTTACTCTTCCGGCTCCTTTGTGTATGAATCTGCTCACATAACAGCTGTTCAGAGGACAATACACATTTGTTTATATTAATGTGATAGATGTTAAAATTTAAAACTCTTCTCACATACATGCTTTCAATTTAAAAGAGCTGTTCCCACAATACCATGCATGATAACATACTTGTATTTTTTTTTATTCTTTAACAAAGAATGAAGTTTGCCACATTCTGACTTGCCTTGTTCACAGGTGAGAGTGCTTACAGGAGAGCCCCTGAATTCTTTAACATAGTATCAACAGACACTTCTATTCAGATTGTGGTTTTGTTACTAATGAAGGTAGAGTCAGTAATTTCATGTATTTACTCTGATACTGAATTAATGAGAGTCAACATGCATGCAAATGTACCAGGTCATTCTTCCACCATACCTTCTTCCACCACAGAACTCCAATTTCACGTTTATTTTGAACTGCGCCAAGACACTCCATTGCTACTAAGTTTGAAAGAGGAAGGTGTTTATGAAAAAGGATTTTTCTGTGGTTGTAAGACCAGCCTGTCCTGGTTTCAGCTGAGATAGAGTTAATTTTCTTAGTAGCTGGTGCAGTGCTGTGTTTCAGATTTGGTGTGAGAACAATGTTGATAGCACACCGAAGTTTTTGGTTGTTGCTAGGTTATGTTTATACTGAGTCAAGGACTTAACAAACAGGACAGTTTGGAGGTGATACCTTCCTAAATTCTTTCACCTTGAAGAGACTCTCTGATCAGTTACCTAAGCTTAGGGCATTTTCACTCTCTTCTTGACTTGCCACAGGGTTTAGGGGAGGAATCCAGACTCATTTGACATAGCTCTGAGAACAGTTTAAAAATATTTCTTGAATATACCATATTTTCTTGAATACATCATATTTATACCTTCTGTTATGCAAGCATTATTTTCTTTCATTCTGATGTCAGAGATTTGAACTATCTTCAGAAAATCAAATACCACCTCAAGGTAAATCGCGCAGCTTCTTATTAATGCTGCTCTATCAGAGCATCCAAATCAGTGCTAAGCAATCTAGCAAGTGGAGGAAATGGTGAGTCATTATTAAATTTATGAGAAACTGCTTCATAAATCCTATACAATCACTTTTTCTGAGCTGACTTGGGAAAATCCTTTAAAGCTGCCTCATTCTATTTGGCATCCACAGTAGCTCAGTGTGATAGAAAAGATTTACCTTTCCCCAGACAACTTCCCAGAGCCCTTGCTTTGCAGCTGACAGTGGGGAAAGAACTTGTAGCAGTGTATTTCAAATTAGAGTCAGGTTTAAAATCTTTGAAGGCACCTGAATTTAAGCAGAGATTAGGCACATAAACCCAAAATTACAACTCAAACCCCCCTCTGTATTTCCCTTATTCTGGAATTATAGAAACACCCTGGGTACCTAGCTTATTTACTTCAAAGCTTCCCGTATCTCTCTGCACGTGGACCTGATCTGAACAGCCCAAAGCCCAGCGGGGATCCAGAGCCAGGGTGTTCTGCCTCCTAACTTCCCCATGGGGTCTTGTCTGCTTCAGCAGCCCTCCTAGATACCTAATCCCCTAGTAAAATCAACGATTCATAGACAGAAAGTAAAAGAAAAGGAGCAATAGCAAAGCTGGGTGTTGAGGGCTGGTCTAGGGCGCTGAGGTTCTGGGGTCTCAGTGGACATCTCTGATGGCTCTTTCATGCCAGTTTGGCTCCTCAAGCCCATGCCCTGAGCCATAGGCTCCAAATTGATGTGTGTGCCCATCTCCCAAGACAGGCAGCGTTCCGGACCATGCACGGCCCTCAAAGCTGCTGGGTGCTCCTTACTGGCTGCCTCCTGGGGCTTGAGGGTTCTGGGGCTTGCAGCACCTTGCATCTGCAGCTGAATTTCTCCTGAGCCAAAACCAGTCTGGAAAGGCAGAAACTGTAGAAATCGTGTGTCCAGAGGACTCTTCAAAGCTGCCTAAAGCAATTATTTTATGTAACCTTTTTGAAAGATTAAGACATATTTTTCATCTTAGAATCACTGAATGACAGCTACATTTTTTACTTCCCATAGCTTTGGACTATTTCCCAGTTCCAGAACAGAATTTGTTACCTTGTTAATTTTGGAGGTTTTGACATTTTTTATGATCATCCCTCGTGATTCTCCTAAGACCCTTAGCTAACCAGCAAACCTACCAGGGTATGCTCCTGAAATATACTATACTTGTATTTTACATCGGTGACTACTGACGCAGAATCAAAAAGCCTAATTGGGATTAAATATTCATATAAAATAGAGAACAGTGTAACCAACAGAAGCCTAAATGTGCTGAAATGACTGCATTAGTTCTCTGTTAGCATAGTGTGAAAAAGCAGTGTATTACTTATCCTCAACTGACATGTTCCTGCTTGCCTGCCTTTGCAATACCTGCGTGGTCCCTCTTTTACTCCGTTCTTATCCTTGGCTTTACAGATTTGTGCTTGTCTCTGAGTTTACATATAGGGTTTTTCCTTCCTCTTTGGTTTAAAATAGTGGTTGTCAGAGCTAGGCAGCTGCCAGGGTTGTTCTTTTATTTAAGCCACCAGACTTGCTTTGTTATATTAATAAATGAGAGACAATGTTCTTCAAAATGCTTTCCTCAGACTTCTGCTAGCTCAGACAATTTCTCCCAAAATTTACAGGGGTTGTGAAAATGAACAAAGCTCACAATTGCTCAGTTCTCTGTAAGCACAGCAGATTTCTGCTTGAACCATGATGACCACCTAAACCATACATATAAAGCAGTGCAATTTTTATTTTAAGATGCTTCTTATATATTTCATGATCCTCTGCTACAGCACTGTGAAGAAAGTCTAGTTTGTTATTATCTTCCAATAGAAGAATTTATTACCTGAGGTTTTTCTTGGTTTCATTATCATAACCAAATAATGACTAGCAATTTATGCCTGAGAAGAAAGTTTTTAACACAGGAATTTTAAAAATAACAGACAGAAAGCAATTTAGGAATAAATTATCAAAAAGTAGACCTGAATTTTTGGGGTTTGTTTTGGTTAATGGACGAAAACGGTATCTTAAATCTCTTCTTATTCAACTTTCTTTTTGTTTGAAATTCTTTTGGAGTATATTGATTTTATTTTTCAGCATTTTTTTTCCTTTCCTTTGCAGGAACTCTAAAGAGTGCACATCCTTCAAAATGACTGGCATGATACAACGCCAGCAGTGTACAAGTATAGATTATTAGGACCTTAAATAACTTTCATATTGCGTTCAGTGATCTGAATTTTCATGCTGCAAATGTAAATGCCATGTCCAATTTCATTTTCCGCTGCTGTAATGCAAGTATGAATATTGCCATTTTGTGTAAACCCAAAAAGATCTGGCAAGACAACACTGCTCCTGGGCTTGACAGTGATGGCTGTGTTTCAGCTTCCATTAAACAAATGGGTGAAGACTTAAAAAATTAAACACCAAGTTGAATATTTCATAGTGACTTTGCTAAACAAGACTGGTCTGTCTCTTCCGAAGACCTGTACAGAAAGTGACCTCTCGTGGCAGGCGGAGATGTGCTGCCCCTGAGATGTCTGCAGGTGTGCAGGGACCCCCCCATCACAGTGCTTCTCAGGCAAGGCTTTGCTCAGCTGCTTGAGCCAGGGGAATGTGGCCCAGAAGATGTGAAACCCAGACCTTGGAAAGGACCAGCATCACAAAAAGACTGGAGAAGTGCTGCTGTTCCTCACGCAGCACCTAGCCTTGTTTTCGTGCAACTGCAAGGAGATCTTCACATACCCTCCCCTTCCCTCCCTAGACCTTGAGAAGCTGAGATGATCTTCTGTGTGCGTAGGTTTAGACATAAGCTGAGAAAATTAACAAATACTGAGTAGGTTTTTTGTTCCATTTCCATGACAAAAAGATGTCATTAAAATAAAATATTTCCCACAGTTTTCAGGCGCCACTTCTTAAGTTTCTTCCCACCATGGGGGGACATTAACTGTTTATGCACAGATCTCTGATGTAATGAGCTCTTGTGGTACTTTCGGCGGGTGTCTGAAAGGTAGAGGGGTGACTGTGGATTGCAGGTTTGCAGGGGCTGGCAGCACACTGTGTGCTTTGGCTGGCACTGGGGAAGACAATTAATTACAATGAGGAAAGGAGAGCTGGAGCTGCAGATACACCTGTGCAGTCAGTCTGCCAAATGGAGGATGTGTCAGTGGTTGATGAGACCTAGAAATAGAGATGCTGCTTGTTCAGGAAAGCTTAGAGGAGCCCAGTGAGGCATAAGGTGTTGCTGTTGAGCCCATGATCCCTCCTGGGCTCCTCTGCACTGCAGAGGGCACTGAATGAACTGAGGCATCTCTGCTTTGTAAAGCTAAATAGCTATAGTAAAGCCGTCACTGTGCCTTATATTCCATTTTAGTTTCCTTGTGGACTGCACAAGCTCCATTACAAAATAAATAGTCCAGCAGAGTCTTCTGGAAGTTTAAGTGTTAACAGCAGTGCTTTGAGGATGTTTGCATTTTCTCTGTGTACTTTCATATGTATGCAAGCTTGTATTGGAACTGATCCCCTAAAAAATGGCTTATTGCTAAAATATTCCACATAATATTGGATAAAATTTTATAAAATGCTGCAGAATGTCTTGTATGGTACAAAGCTGCAAACTGCATCTCATAAAATATTCTGAAATCTGTACCTTGAAGCAGAGGATAGATCAAATGCTGCATCAAATGAATTTGGGTGACACCTGGCTTTCACAGTGTTGGGTTTATTATTGGAATCTGCTGTGCTGGTAGAGATGTGAGGCGGGAGAGGAAGGCAGGGGGAAGGGAATCATGGATTGACATCTTATGTGGTAAGCCAGCCCCAGCCAGGGAATATTTATATATACACAGGAACAGTGTTACTAGAAACGATTCCTCTCCATCCCTCCCAGCACAATCACCATTCTGGGCAAAGAGCAAAGCCATAGAAACCTCCCTCAACTGGGCAAAGCTAAATAGCCATCAGCACCCTAGAATGTGGCAAACACTATATCTGCCTTCCAGGTCTCTTAATAATAAATAGGTATGCATATTTGTCTTGTTCTGTGTAAGATGTCACAAGAAAGAAACTGGCTCCAGCTCCTTCCTTGGGGCTATCAGGATGGATGTATGTCAACCACCATGTTCATGGAGGGATTTTGTTGGAGAGAAGATTTTGTTGTATGGGCAAGGTCTGCACCTCACAGCACCACAGATCCTGGTATCCACCTGACTTCTGTGGCCCTCACTGCTTCCCGCAGTAATACTCAGCTTTCCAGCCACTCTGCCCCAAGCCTGCAGCGTTGTGTGGGGACCCAAGTGCGGGACCTGGCACTGCTCCTTGTTGAACAGTACCTGCCTTTGTCATTAGCCAACATGTCAACAACACACCATACAACACAGTCTTGGTAGAAACCCAAGTCCCTCGGGCAGAGCCTTCTGCATGCTCATTCCCCCATGACAGGTCCGGTGTTCTCGGGGCAAGCTGGGTGCTCCCTATCTACAGTTCCTTAATACGGCCTATCACTGAGGCTGCTACAGGCCTTCCAAGGTAATGACAGGTATTATCTATGATACAACGCTTCAGCAAAAAATTGTAAAATATCCATGAGAAAATACTAATGTAAATGGACTCCATTTTGACCAAGATGATGGCAAAGGAAAGGTAATTTATATATAGCTGGGTAAAAGGTGGTTTTGAAATTCAGATGTACACCACAGGCAACACAATGGGAAAATAACTGCAATTTCAGAAGTCTTCTTTCAATACGGTAGCTACTGTCTTACAGGAAAAGGGTAGATATTAACATTCCTACAGAGATTTTACACCTGCACGATAATATTTAGAGTAGATATTTAGAGACACTGGTCAGCTATTACCTGACTCCAGGGCTAATATGGTAAAGTGTCTGCTGTTTCACTCAGAATGAAAACAGGGAGACTGTGCTGAATTCCTGATACCTACACCAAGGCCTGACAGCAGTTCCCCAAGAAGACGAGCTGCTGGGATGTGACATGACTGACACATGGAAGACACAGAGAGCAAGGGTCTCCTGTGAGTGCTGCTACAAGCGTATATCCAGAGCATGATGGTGGACAGTGAGCTGGGAGGGCTGGGGCATGTTGCCTCAATATTAAGCTCTGGGGCACACATGAGCTAAGCCCTCAGACATACATGGAGAATATGTGAACCAAAGCCTCTCCCAAACTTACAGGGTTTATTTATTTTTCAGACACGCTGCTCCAGTGGAAGGTAGGGTACACCATTTCTGGGGTGCTGGGACTGCAAGTGAATGATTTCTCAGTCTCCTGACACACTGCTACTGCTTTTCTTGAGTGATTATTTAGGCTTTTCTCCCTTCCTTCCTTTTTTCCTTCCTTCCTCCCTCCCTCCCTCTTCTTTCTTTCTTTCCTTCTTTCTTTCTTTCTTTCTTTCTTTCTTTCTTTCTTTCTTTCTTTCTTTCTTTCTTTCCTTTCAGTGGTCCTATTCTTCAGCTGGAATTAATCTTTTTTCACACCTTAAGGCTGACTGTTTTCACTTCCAGTATGATGAAAGGCCTTTACTTTGAATAGATTGGGGATAGAGTCAGCACTCCTTTTAGCATCTTTTCTAAATTCCTGCCTAATACTGTGTCTAAGCTCCACCTGAATTCTTTTTCTTAAACTGTATGCATCCTGAGCTGTAGTACACATCCACTGGTTGCTAAATGTCTTCTCCCCTTCCTGGGATGACACCCTTCTGGCAAACAATCTTCTTGTCTCTTATTCTTTGAACTGATTTATATTTCTACTTTCCTGTCTACCTGAAAGCTGTTTATTTCACTCACAATATTGTTAGATAAAAATTTATGTTATCTATTTGGGTTTTATAAAAATATTTCCTCCTGTTCTAATGATGCTGTTTCCCTTTAATACTTTAGCTGTTAAGAGAACTTGCTGAAGTCCAGTCTCGGAGAAGGATAAAAGTGGAGCATACTTGGACTAAACATCATACAGAATCATCCTCTGTGCCCTCCTAGTGGGATCCTGCATGCTTTTGCCAATTCAACTGCTTTGTCCTGATACAGTTCCTGTAATTGAACAAACCCTGGGACAGCTCTTGAGTTGGAAATTATGGCGTTTGGGGTAAAATCTTTCTTATTTCCCCTTGTGCAAAGTGGGGGCAGTGCACATACTAACACCAGTGCAGCCCCACAGCACACCAGCACAGGGAGCATGCGCTGGGACAGGGCCTGCAAAGTAGCCCTCAGTGGGGATTTCCTTCACTATCCCTGAAGCTGTAGAAACCAGCACGTTCAACTTAGCGTGAAGCCATGCACGGGAGAATGTTAGATGGTCCTGACTCCCCAGGTGTATGGTTATTTCTTTAGTGAAGTAAGCAGTGAGACCTCACTGTGTAACTTCAAAACTCCATTTTACGATGAAGTTGAATGAAGCAGAGTCTTTTCGTGTTGAAAAACACATTCAGCAAATGTACTGCAAAGTTGTTGTGTGGCTGTGCACCTAGACAGTAGTTCATGGAGAGGATTTTGTTGACTGTTCCCAAACTTGCAGAGGTATGCATGTGGCAACTTTGGCTGAGAAAAAAAGGAAAAAATAGCAGAAAGCTACAAGGTCCCTCACAGCAATGGCTGGTTTTTCTCTTTCCCAGCATGTAGCAATTAAGTCTTCCCATCCTGTTAGTGTTATCTTGGTAATAAATAATCTATGATATTTTTCCTTTGTATAATACTGTCCTTCTAAACTCCATTGCATTATAAGACAGACTTTCAGGCACACACAAACCTAAGTATACTATGAATTTTCTATCGAGTCCCCCTGCTAGGTAAAAAGATTGAAGCTGCTGTTGACTGAAAGTATGCTGGATTTCTCAGTTTGAAAGACAGTTCACAATGCATTGCACTGTTCCATTGTGTAGTTCAGGCATATCCAGAATTACCAGCTCATCATCCGAATCTGGATCTATGGTCTCATGCAGAATCAAGTGTAACACAATTAATTTGTCACCTCTTCTGAATTTTGAAATTGTATTACCTTTTATGTTTTATTAAGATAGACTTCATTGTTTATTGACTCATTTTGACATCACACAATATCTCATCTCAGCCTTTGTGGTTTTTTTCAGCTCTTCCTTGGTCTAGAATATTATCTTCTGTAACATTTGTCCTAGGCAAGCCCTCCAGGGCTTGACATTGTCCCTGCTGGCACTCTGAGAATCAGAGTGACTGACTTTCCCAACAGCTTTCTGAATCACAACCCTTGCACAGGCAGAGTTAAAAGGTTATCTGGCAATTTCTTCCTACACCCAGCTTAATTTGACAGAAAAGATCTTTGGCATCTGGGACTTAAAAAATTTTTGGTGGATTATGCTATATTTCATCAGCGGTCGGCAGGAGAAGTTGTAATTATTAAGTGGCTTTTGAAGTCTAAAGGACTAATGCTGACCTGTAGGTTGTTTGACTTTCTTGTCACTATAATGCTCTTATAGTGCATATATAGAACCCATTTTTGGCTCTTGATTTGCAGGATACTATCACAGATGTAATCAAAGTGGACTTAAGGAAAAAAAAAATCCAATGCTTTCTAACTTGCCTTTTTTTACAGATTATAAATTTTGTTGGCAAGGGAATGGTATGAATGAATACATGTAGATAGATACCTGTATAAGACAGGAACTAGCATGACATTTTGACTAAGCAGCTAAACAGATGACAGCATCATGCATTAAATGGACTAACCACAGGTGGTTAAAGATGAAAACTGGAAACCTTTTTTAAATAAGCCTATTCCTGCAGAAATTAGTGAGTTCTTTACCGTTAAAAGTGTAAATAATAAAAATGGCCACTTGTCTAAAAGTTATGCCTTAGGTCAGTAGCAGTTGAATTTTAAGTAAAGGATTTAGGGAAATACTAAATCTTGCATTATGGAGAAGTTAAGACTAGATAACAGAGTGGTGTCCTCTGTCCTTCAGATCTATTAATCTCATTCTTACTTTGCATAGAAAGCCTGGGTGATACCCAGCCTCAGTGAAATCAGTGCAAACCTTGTGGCAATTTCAGTGGGTCGTGGATTAATTTCTAACATCTGGTTTATGTTATTTAGGTTGTACGCTCTCTGAGGCACTGGGCTTTGAGTCTTCATTCATAATGCGCTGAGGACAATGCGGTCCTGCCCAACAGTTAGTATTGCCCTTGAGTTCACTCTGCTTTTACAATTAGTGAAAGTTTAAGCTAAAATTATTTTAGTTTGATGCTACTCCATTACAAATCCAGATTCACATGTTAGGTAGCAGAATTTGTACATCTGTTGAAGCTGTATATTAAGTGACACATTTTTTGCATAGGATATTCCTCTGCAGTTTCAGAACTACAACCCAATGTTACTGGGCAGCTTTAGTTGCACCTGTATGATGTGATATGTTGTGCTTTGAACTGTGATTTTACACTGTCACTTTCACTGTCTGGAAAGTTAGTATTTTTCCCAAAATTTTTTTGTGGCTCTTCTCTCTCTGATGATTTGTGCTAGCATACAGTGATAGTGATTGCTGTGCTGTACTAATTTTGTGCTACTTTGTTTTTTCCTTATGTCTTTCCTTTCACTGTATCCTCTCCCACCCTATTTTAAACCCTGATTAGCAAAGAATCTATGTGCCATCTCACTGAAATCAGTGAAGTTCTGCACTGGTTGCATGTTCTCATTGCCAGCTCTGGACCACAGCCTGTCTTGGCTGTTGTATGACTCATTTATTTCTCTGTGCTGCATTTCTGTGACTTTCCTGTTTCTCTGTGTATACATAAAAAATCAGTATAACTACTGACATAGAAAAAAAAAAGTGCATGTATATTTGTGTGCACTGATTATCACTGCATCTGAATAACTGGTAAAATATGGACTAGAAACCCATGTCTCTCATGGGAAAGATGCTCCCCCTTCCTCCAGGGAAGAGGGGATGAAAAACCAGAGCCTTTTAAAGCACTTGGCCATTCTAGCACCTCTGTCACAGATCAGTCATGCATGAGATGTCAAGCTGTCACAGTTTTGTGGCACTGGCTCACACTTAAAACATGTTTGAAATATCAAGCATTTGAGAAGTCTTGCTGACGTTGGAGAGAGTAATTACGTATCTGAAATTGCCCACGTGGTTCCTTGGGCCATGTTTGCCCAAAGGTGCATTTCCACCGTGGCTGTTGTTTTAAATATATGCTGGGCATACACGAACTCCTGGCAGTTCCTCCAGCGTCTCAAAGGCCCATGCTCTCCGCAGCCGACAGCAAGAATTTGCTCTGATTTTTTCCATTCAAAGTTCCCACCGCTGGACCCCACCAGTCAAGCCCAGCAGCAGAGCAGGTGGATTTTGATTGCCGGGATGTGGGGACCTGATCTGGACAGATTTCCATGACACCTTGTAAAAGCACCCATAGCCTGTCTACAGCAGTGTTTGCTCCATTTTAAGCACCAACACTGTTTCCACATTCCTAAAACAGCTCTAAAACTTCCCACTGCAGAGAAGGCTGGAGACACTGAGCTTCCCCACCTGTCTTCCCTGTCACATATTGCAAGGAAACAACCTTTGCCAGGGGCTCCTATTTTTACACCCATTTGTGATTCCATAGTCCTCCCACTGCAAACAACAGGAAAAAACCCTGCCAGAACCTTTTTTTTAAGTCACTTTATACACTCCAGATTCATCCAAATATTTCTCCTTTCTATTTTCTGATCAGTTCAGCTTTCTTACTGGGAGTTAAATCCTTTTCCCCACTCCCTAAAACACCAAGCCTGTGTAGTCTGCCTCATATTTTACAGTGATTTCATCAATGCTTTATAGAAACTTTACCCCTCAAAAGATGCAAGAATAAGATACAATGTGTGGGAGCACAGACCACCTTGTAAGAAGCCCAAATAAACAGAAGTGCCAATTCACATGTAATAAATGCATGCACTTCTGGAAGCTTTGCAAGTATTTCTTCCAAAACTGGAAGACAATCATTTTATGCAAAATATGTAAGCTGTCCAGGGAAATCTCACAATTCTCCTCACAAATATAAGTAAAACCAACAATTATACATTAATATCAACCCCATGCTGAAGTCAACTCACAATTTAAAATACTGTGCTTCATAACAATAAAACACAAATATGGGCAAATCAGGTATTTAATAGACCCACAACTGTGTTTTAATTAGTGCATTTATAAAACGGTATCAAATAATCTCCAGTGAAAGATTATTTTTAAAAGGGCTATTTATATGTATATTACATACAAATGACTGAAGTTTCTAGAAAACTGTCACTATAGGAGCAAATGCTGCTGTGAGGTTTTTTTATTCTTCATCCCATTCATTCCAGTATTGAAGTAACTGGGGCCTTATATACTTCACCTGTGATGCAAAATCACCTACCGTCTTGCCCAAAGAAAAAGTTTATTATACACCACCACTGGTGGTCCAGGTGAGAAGGCTCTGGAGCAAATACCGGGGTACTGGAGGAGGATGGGCTCAGCAGACGGCACTGGCATTAGACCCCTGTTCTGCTCTGCACCAAGGTTCAGCAGCGCTGGTCCAGGAGACCTACTGAATTTTGTGTCTGTGCGCAGCTGTGCCACAGATTGAGTAGCCCTGCCGCCTCCTTCATGAAGAGATACAGTGTTGTATCTCTTTGTTTAGAGATCATAGAATCATTTAGGTTTGAAAAGACCTTTGAGATCATCACATCCAACCATTAACCCAGCACTGCCAAGTCCACCACTAAACCATGTCCCTAAGCACCACATCTACACATTTTTAAAATATCTCCAGGGATGATGATTCCATCACCTCCCCGGGCAGCCTGTTCCAATGCTTCAACACCCTGACAGTGAAAACATTTTTCCTAATACTCAATCTAAACCTCCCCTGGCACAGCCTGAGGCTCTTCCCTCTTATCCTGTCGCTAGTTACCTGGGAGAAGGGACCGACCCCCACCTGCCTACAGCCCCCTGTCAGGTAGTTGTAGAGAGCAGTAAGATCCCGAGTCTCCACTAGATTAAACAACCCCAGTTCCCTCAGCTGCTCCTCATCAGACTTGTGCTCCAGACCCTTCACCAGCTTTGTTGCCCTTCTCTAGACCACTCCTCTGAAAAAAAATCACCACCTTTGAGATGCCACCAGCATCTTAATGCTACACAGCATCTCTCCTTCCTAATTTCTCCTCTTCCTGGATGCATTCTGCAAACTGTGCTGAGCAGTGGCATTACCCATACTTGGCAGCAGTCTACCACCCATTCCTTCCCATCATGAATCCCATACAGCAAGAGATGGGATATGTTGGACACAAATTACTCCCCTGTTTCTCATCCTAGTGCTGGGCAGAGAGGATAACAGCTACGGTTGTAGTTCTGTAGCAGCAGGGAGTGGGACTGCTTCTTTCTCACACCTTCAGTCACCTTACACCCATGTGCTTCTCCACAAAATAGCTTTACCTGTGCCTAAATCAGGCCAAGGTGACATAAACAGATGGACACTGCAGCATCAAACACACTGCTGTAATCACTATCAAATGTGGCAGATGTACCAAAAATACCTCAGAGTCCACTAAACCTGAATAAATCTACCATTTTCCTTATTTTCCAGTGCAGAAGGAGCAAATGTCATTCGGTGTCCATTTTTCACTCCTGCAAGACCATGAACATCTTGTTCTAATGCTGCAGTCAAGTAAAAGAAGGTCACAAGCTCCTGTGGGTTATCAGGAAGTACGGCCTTTTCAGGGCTAGGTTGGAGAAACGGCCCATTGACCTTTCAGTGGCAATTTTTTCTGCTGATCCTTAAATTGTTTTCTTTTTCTGTCCAGTCACAGGAATGTGACTTCAAAACCACTATGCTCAAGAGGAATGTTCTTTGCTTACTTTTTCATTTTGGGAGGACAGAACAGAAAGTTTCAGTGCTTGTTGTTTTCTACAGGTATGTAATGGCAGGAGCCGCAAACGGGAAACTGTGTGAAAGACTTCAAAGATCGTGGCTGACTGGCAGTGGAACTCGAAGTACAGAGAAGATTTTCAAGTGTCCACTGCCTAAAGAAACCACTTGGAGAGACAGAGTCATGGCAAGCAAGAACAGCAGGGAATCCCAAAGCTAATCTCTGCGACACTGTGCCTTGGAACAGCGCAAGGGAACTGTAGGTGTTCCAGAGCCCCAAACGCAGAGCTGTGAGAAACAACTTATTCCAACCGAGCTTGAGCTTTTTCCTCCCTTGCGCATTCTCAGCTTGATTTCCTACATCTCTCGCCATGTTTTCTTTAAACTCTTTGTTGCTTGTTCTACTCCCAAATTCCTCCCTTCTGTATTCCCTACTGTCCCTTTGGCGATCCTTTGAATACCTTCCTCCCTCCTTTTCAGTGACATATGGTCACATATAAGAAATCAGAAAGCAGACAACTGTCTAGCTTAAAGGAGACAGAAAATCTCTCAGAGAGTGCTCTAGGAGGTTTAACTCAGATCAAACACATTGTCAACCCAAAGTAACCCAAATTCATCTTACATGAATACGTAAAACTATTCATCGTTTACATGAATATATAAAACATGGATGCAGGGCATCTAAAGGAGATCTGCACATCACCAAATCTGCCAAGAAAACACACTTTCACTCTTCGACAGGCTGATGATTTGCTAATGACGTTGTTAAGCGCAAGGGCCCCTCGCTAACACGTTGTAATGACTCGTTGTAACACGGCGGCACAAGGACTGCCGGGGGACCAGGCCGGGTTACAAAAGCCATGCAGCTGCTGCCACCTGAGGTCTCCTTCTGGAAATACAGACCCTGTGCGCAAGGGGCTGCACAAAGGCCGGGCCGCACATGGAAAAGGGAAGCCGAGATTCGTCAGTGCCACAAGAGCCTCGCGGATGCAAGGCCAAGAGACCGTCCTCACGGGCAGCCCCAGGCCGACACCTCTGCCAGCACCGCACCGGGGCTCTGCGGGCTGTCCGCAGTGCGCGCTGCCGCCAGCAAGGGCGAGTCTGCCCTGGCCAGCCCGCGCCTCCTCCTCGCCTTCTGCGGGCACCTGGGCTTGTGCAGCCTCCGGCTGAGACAGCTCAGAGACGTGATCCAACTAAAATCAAATGGCTTTCAGACTGCGGGCAGAATACCGCACCCAGATCTGAGATCCCCAGTACGAGCAGAAGGTGTCAACGAAGTGCAGCAAGTTTAGCAGAGGGCCCCACCACGATGGTCAGACCTGGAGCACTTGCCCCATCAGAAGAGGCTGAGAGACCGGGGCTGCTTCACTCTGGGAAGGACGCCTTCAGGGGGACCCTGCAGCAAGCTTCCCAGCACCTGAGAGGCGGCTATGGAGAAAGACAGCAGCAGGCTTCTCCCTGCAGCGTGTGCAGAGTGAAAGGACGAGAGACAAGAGGCGTAAGTGGAAAGAAGCAGTTCAGACTGGCTACGTGGAAAACCTTTTCCACCATGAGGAGCAGTCAGGCAGGGTTAAGGTTGCCCAGAGGGGCTGTGCAGTCACTCTCCTTGGAGGGTTTCAAATCCAGTCTAGACGAAAGCCCTGGTCTCACAGCTGAGCCTGCTTTGAACAGGCGGTAGGACTAGGGACCTCCTGAGGTCCCTGCCAGCCTGAATTACACTGTGACCCTCTGATCCTTAAGCCACAGACCTTCTTAGCTGTGTGATCTGTTTCAACCTTTTATGCAAAAATCTGTTTAGCTGCTTCTACCTTGACCTAACTTAAATCAAGGATTGCAAAGTAACCAGCTGAAGTGCAGACACTCCACCATTACCCTGCTGGCAATCTTTAAAAGCAGAACACTCGACAACTCTTGCATAGGCCAGGGCCCACGCGCACTGCTCCGAAGTACCCACAGCGTGGCTGTGAGCTCTGCCCGCTCCACACACCGACATCTGTGCCGAGCAGCACGTTAGCAATACGGGTGCTAACCATATAGTCCTGGTACAGTATGTGACAGAGAGGCAGCTGGGGAAAATTAATGGGGTTTTTGAAAAGATCAATAAATACAAAAAATTATATTTGATTATATACATTTGATAATCTTCCCATCTTCTGTTGTTGGTATCTGATTTTAATTGGTAGGTACCATGCTGTCATTTGTGCTCAGCTTTTGATCCTGTTCTTGGATTTCTCCTACTGTTGTAAAATACCATTTTAATCATAAAAGTTATCATCTCATACAAACTGGTGGACCTCAGCTTTGCGCATGATGTACACTGATATACTAGACCAAGCCTTTGCAAGGCATGAATCAAAGCTACTTTCCTCCATCATGTTCACTATAACATCCCTCTGGCTAGAAAAAAGTATAGCTTCGTTATATTTAAAAATAAGAAAATTAAGAATATAGCATACCTTACTGAACCGTGACTCTCACCAACCAAGTGTTCTGAACACTTTATCTCTGCTTCAAAGCCTGTCAAAACTTCCATTGCAACCTAAAATAGTACAAAATACAGTTATGTTAATTTTTGGATTCTAAAGTATTAATAAACCATGAATAATCAGCTATAGCTAATAAATATGTTTTAATAGTTATCTTTTTTTAGAAAATTATTTTATTCTTTATTGCATAAATACCTTACAATGGTAAAATCATTTCACAATATTTAATATTAATTCAAATAACACTAAAAGACTAATCAGATAATTTAGAAAAAAATTTGTTTCTTGGTTTACAGAAGTTGACACTTGCTATTCCATAGCTATAGACATAATTTTACAGAGGGTTCGCTCCATTTTAATAACTCCTCTGGCACGTATCTCCAGAACTTTCTGGTATCCATACTTTCAGTGCAAATCTGAAGTACCACATGGGATCTCAGACACGACAGAGCAAAATCCGGTAATGTTGTTTGATTATAGTAATCCAAAAGTATGTTTGTACTGGAATTATATATAGATATATATATATGCTTATATATGAGAAAAGAGGGGGAGGGAGAAAGAAAGGAGACAGTGAAAAATCAGTCAGAGAAACTCAATTATTACATTTTCCTAATGCACCAATTTCTTCCTGTTTATTACATTAATATTTTACTGTGCATTATAGCTCCAGTGAAGCAATCCCATTTATGTATGTGCTGGAAGAACAAGCTGAAAAAGTCTACCACTTTCACTGAGATTCCTTAGATTTTTTCAAGTTGACCAGATGCTTAAAATAAGAATACACTGGGTCAATGCCTCACCGCACTGTTCAGTATTTATTAGTAGTAATGTGTGGCTAATGTAATAGTCGCTTCCATTCTAAATTCTCTCTTCAGCTGCTCATAACTTCCAAAAGCAAATTCCTTTTTGACCTTAAATTCCAAATACCTGGCCTGATGCAAAAAGCCAATCTTTATATATTAGTTCCTGTAAAATCCATCCATCTGAATTTACATTATGTGACGACAGAAGTGATTACAATGAACTCTAGCTCAATTTTTTCATTCATATAACTGAGAATGCCCATGAAGTTTCAACCATGGTTGAAACTGCACAGTTCAGCCTCTTATTTCACAATGAATCTTCTGCAGATGCGCCATGACTCCCACTCACAGGTTCATTGCACTCAAGAAAATTTGAGGAGGATCAAGGTTTCGCCTGTATGATGTTTAGGGAAGGACCAAGCACCCACCGTCACTGCGAGGGGCCAGGAGCTGTGGAGAAACCTCATGGGGGTGAGCAAGCCAAGGCCCATCCCACCAACCCAGCAAGGGAGTGGGGCAGGCTGGGGGGCAGATGGAGGCATCTCCCAGCTCCACTGCCAGACATGTTTGTCGTGGCACAACAGGTCTGGGGCCAAGCTGGAGAGTCAATCTGCAAATCAGAGTCTAGGTCACCAGGGTCCACAGCCAGGCAGGGCTGGGATAGTGCTGGGGACAGAGTCACGTGCACCTTAGCCAGGGCAGGGTCTGACAGCCCCCAGCTGAACTGAGATGGGGTCCTCTGATGCAGCACCAGGTCTCTGTAATGCCTTTTGTTCTGCTAAGAGCTCTTCGCAAAACTGGGCAACTGGGCAACACTAAGTAAATTCTTTATTATCCGAGCATTTGAAAACTAAAAATATTTCACAGAATTGAACAGTTACACCCTGTGGAGTGGTTGCTTTCTAAATACATGTCATGCCATGTTGGTTCCTACTGCTCTGTCCATGTATGCATACTACACAACATGTATGAAAATGCCATTTCTATGACATACCTTGATATTCTGCCACATGTAACAGTGCAAACCTGGATAGTATGCAAATACAGAAAAGCTTTAGCTATTCCTATTAATATATTCAGGTATATTTGCTAGGATAGAGAGAGACAGTTACTACAAAAACAGAGGCATTAACTAAGTAGTTACTCTGCATAATACAAAAATTCCACTTCAGAAAGCACCACAGTAGATGACAACCTTACACACACACGCCCATATGATAACTGCTACTTGGTTTTGAATATAGACTGGATAATCACCAAAGGGCTTTGATATACAGTCTACCCTACATTCCCTCCACCAAATGGTCTAATTTGTTTTTCTTCATCAAATGTGACACATTTAGTTTTGTCATTAAAATTCAGAAATAATCTTGCAGCGTTTTCAGAGGGACTGAAGTTCATATTACTCTTTCTCAGTACAAAATAATGGCACTGCTGGCTGAAGAAGTACAAATGTATTTGCAATACCAAGACTTAATGCCTGCTTTTCTTACCTTCAGAAAAACAGAAATGCCTAAAACAGACACTGAAGAGATTGGGCTGGTATGAAGACCAGTGGTAACAGAGTATTTTACATTGAGTTGTACTGGAGGCTTTCAAGTCCGTTTAATCTTAGGAAAAATCTATTGCTATTGCACATTTTGATTATTGGCAACAAGGGCTTTTCAACTAATGTTGACAGGGCAAATCCATTTTCAGTGCAGTTATAAAAGGACTGACAGAGACATGGGAGATTATGTGCCATCACACATCTTGAAGGGGTGCTGAAAATGCTTTTGTTCTGTACATGGCCGGATTAAAGAACTTTCTGCCTGTCTACCTCCTGTTGCTCCTCTTACATCACAGTAATTAGGATAAACGATCTCCCATCTGACCCCCTGCAATGCCTGCCATGCACAAACGAAGCCTATGAGACAACACAGGTGTTACACTTAATCCACAGCTCAGCAAAGCACTTGAATGTGTATTTTGAGACCAGATTTAAAGGTATGTTTAAAAAGAAACACTTTTTAATGGCACTGGTGAATTGGGGCCTTAACTGACTTTCAGGGTCATTGCTGAAGGAAACCATGAGTTAATGTAAAACTTGGGAGAGTTGCACTTCCTCCATGCCTCACGCCAGTAACACAGCTGTACTGCCCAGCCTCACGCCAGTAACACAGCTGTACTGCCCAGCACGGCTGCCCAGACTCCTTATACCCAGGTACTGCCCCAGAGGAGCCTCTGCTCAATTGCACACGCATGCCCCTCCCTTCTCCACATTCCAGGTTTCTTCAGGAGCATCATTTGCTGGTATCTACCAAGAACCAGTTTACATGGATATTGTCCAGGGTAGAAGTCACGCAACAGCCTTGGTGTCCCACGGTGTGGCAAGACGTACATTGTGTAGCTACACATGGAAGCAGAAATCCAGATCAATTCCACAAACCAAACATACTCTCCAGCAAATATTTTTTCTTTGGGAATATATGTTAATGTAGTCAACAACTACACAACAACTTTATGTAGTATAAGCAAATATTTTTATAAAGTCTGACACAAAATAGAATTGCCAGTATTTGCTTGCAAATTAAGATTTCCACATATTTTTTTTCTTACTATAAAGCTGAACTATATTCTCTGAGAAACACCCATCTAATCTGAGTAGGCTTGAATGAAGAAACCTAGGCATAAGGTAGCTGTTGAATCCTTGATCACTCAGTAGAAATAAAACAATCAATATTTTATATATCCCAGTGCGGTCTCAGGAAAATCACTTTCACAGGTGATGGTTATCAGTACGGAACAGCATTACATGAAATAAAGAGTCATCTTAAGTAAATGTGTTATGAATTTGAATATAACACTGGCTGATGACAATCCAGAAAAAAATAAGACTATAAATGAAAGCTTAACTTCAAATGTAATGGCTTTGAACTTTTCCTATAGTGTTCCAAGTGCAAATTGTGTGGGTTTTTTACCATAAATAAATGTTTGGTGGACAAACCCTGTAAGATTTGCTGGCAAAGATGCACAGCCAGAGCTATAAATATGTGGGAAAATCTAATAGTTCAAATTTACTCCAAAGGTCATCTGGAGTATAAATGTATTCTCAGAAAAATTATGCAGAAATTTTATCATTCTCTTCTTCACATGGACCGAGATTGCAGGAAATAAGTAAGTCCTCAAAATATAATGACAGGAAGAGAAAAATGCCTATGCTGTGACTGAATCCAGTTTCTTCTAACAAATTATGATGTGTTCTGTGACATAAATTCCAACCATTAACCACTTCCATAGGCATGAAGCCAGAAGAATAGCACTGTTAAGACTGGTTTTAGCTAACCCCTGGAATATTTTACTCTTGAAAAGGTTGCATTTTCTAGACAAAGGAGGTTTACATGCAGCTTGGCAAGAAGTTAATGTGAAAAGGAAAAGCTAAAACATAAAATCAACTCACAACTGCAAAGTTTCACTTCTTGAATGAAAGAGTTTCCATTGTTTCTTCGTATGTTTTGCCTATATATATTAATGAGGAAACATATCTAATCAGTATGTGAGTTACAGTGCACAGATGTTCTTAAGCCTTGCTAATGCGGGATGCAACTCCTCTATCATAAAGGGAAAATGCAAAGTCATTTACCTTGCATACATCCAATAATTGTGCCACAGGGGAATGTGCAAGAAGCGGTGTGTTTGCCAGATTAAAAGGTAAGAATAAACACATGCCAGGGAAGATACCAAATACTTTTCCTTTTCCTTTGCTTGCAGAGAGGCACAAGATCCCAGGAGCACTCTTGCACTGGGAGTGTTTCCAGGACGGCTGTAAGAGATCCAGTTCACACTCTTGTCCATAATGAATGGGAATAAGCTACACTTCATGGGAGCACATATGCTAATTAGTACCATTTCTTCTGCAGTTACATTTTAATTGAACAATCTTTAACAGAAATCAGGCTGATAGCAAGTCCCCCCAAAAACAAGCACACAAAAAGCCTGTGCCTCTTCAGCTTCGATGGCAGGGAGCTTGGCTTCCCAGTCATGGCTGTAAAATTGCAAGAAAACACCACGTAACAACAACCAAGAAAATTATTACAGATTTCCATATGTACATAAATTAAATAAAACCATGTGCAGATACTTTCTGTCATCTCTGATGTCTCAATACCACTAGGCAGTGAGTTATTTGTAACATTCTTGACAGCAAAAGGCAAGTTCATTTTCCCTTCTTTTGTTCTATTCTGAACATTTATCCCAAGGAGTGGAATTGCAAGTCATTTAGTTAAAATTTTCCTTCTATTAAAACCACCCAGCAGCTGTCAAAAACCCACAACAAAATAAACATAGATAAAAATTAAAATACTCAAATTCCATACAGCACCACCTGCCTGGCAAGCTCGCTTAAAGGAATGGCCACGACCCTCACCCAAAGACTGCACATACATGCAGTGGAATGTGAGAGGACATCTCCACTGATTCCCACTTCATTATCTCAGCCCCCATCAGTACAGAGTAGGTTCAAAGTCCCCGTACTGATTTGTGTTTATCACTAAAGACACTCATCCCAAACTTCAGAATGTATTACTTAATGTTGTACTGCTTATGATGTTTCTTTTCAGCCAGACCTGCAGGAGAGCTATTACTATTTAAAGCAAAGTGAAATCAAACCTCAACACAACCAGGAAGTTTGAAACAGTAGAGCTGAAACATGCACTGCTTCCAAGATGTTCAGGCTGCTCCTGAACATATTTTGAATTATAAGCAAGGTCACTCTCTGGGCTTTTGTACTCTTAAGCACTGGCAAATAAAGAAAACTAGAAAAAAACATAATTCCTGAATGGAATTGTGCAAAAAAAAGGATTTTTTGACATCAAGGAGGAGTACACATTATTAAAACATGAACTGCCAATGTTAACCCAAAATTCTGCCTTATTTTGAAGTAATTTCTGTTATTTATATTTGTACTTTGGACTACTTTGCCATAACTCACTATTAGATCCAGTCTAACATTTCCATGTGAAATCTTTGAAATTGCACCAGTATTAGTCTTATAGCTAGTGTAGATCAATAACACTGCCAGAAAACATAGAATATCTCATCAATGTATTCAGCACCAACCCATTTTTTGGAAGCCCTTGCTTATCCATGTGCAACAATACATTGCCTAAGAAACACACTGTTTTAGTGAGAAGACACGGAAATCTCTCAGCAAGGCAGTGATCTTCTTTTCATACACAACTTTAGTTCTACTCTACATCTGCTTTTAAAAAATTAATAGCGTATTTTTGATTCTGGGTATCTGCTTTGTGGACTTTTTCTCTCCAACTAGCACGTTTTCATTGAGGTTTTCTGTTGTATCTGATGGGTTTAAGTTGATATGGAGGTGCAAGGTTCTTCATAGAAAGATGAACATTATTTATCAACCATTTATAGAATTGTAACAGCTTTATGGTTCTTTCCCCCTTTTTGTCACTACTACTACATCCTTTTCACTGCTGTGTCCACAGAATTAAAACTAGTAATTGAAAAGAGAGTGGTACAAGGATGCTGACGCTGGTTTCTGAGACAACGAGGCAGAGAGAAACGTGAAACTTTCTTGCAGGGGATTTTTCACCCTCTCCAGATACAGTAGTTCAGAGCAGTGACACCATGACTGAGAACCAGCACTGCTGGCAGGCACTACACCTGTGCCGAAGGCAGGAACACAACTACAGACACATGGGACGCTTTAAGCCTCTTTTGTATTCTTCACTTTTTGGAGCTCTTCAATCTCTTCACTTCTTCAATCTCTCCAAAGACCAAAACAAGGTTTACAACAAAAGTTGGTAACAATAACACAACAACAATGATAATAATAAAATGATAATAATAATGTGGTAATAAATTTTTAGAATGAACCAAATGTGAAGTAATAAAGCAATGTAAACAAAACAGCATTATTGCTGTTCATTTTTTTATGTTGCCAAAAGTACAGTGGATGATTTTCTGTCCTTTGGGTGTGGATCCATAATATTTCACAAAGACTTATATTAGTCTCCTTTTTCATCTGTGTCACAAGAGTGATGCTGAGTTGGTAACAGACTTACCAGGAAAGCAAAATCTTTTTTTTTTTTTTTTTGCTATTCAAAATTCATGTAATTTAAAAAATATTTACTTTAAAACATTTTAAGTTTGAAAGCAAGACATTTTGGTACACAAACTCACTTTGTTGTCAGGAACCTGACTGGGGTTTTGTTAATCAAGAGCTTTTCACATAAAAGACACTTCTGTCACAGAAAAGCACAGTCCCAGTGTTAATTTTTAGTAATTAAAGTAGAAGCTTTATCTTTTGTTACTTCACGATAGTGGTATCAGTAGGATGCAACAGAGTGGTACACATCTAGTGCTTAGGCTGATGTAACCTAAGAGATGAAGCTACAGTTTCATAGCCAAAATAAAACTGTGCTAAAGTTAGTCTGTATTTAGAAATACTACCAATGATACCATAAATGGTATCTACATATTGCTAGATTGCTGAGGAATTACAACATCTGTAAAATTACAAAAATGCAGCATTTTTTGTATTTGCTTTCTATTCAGTGTAGAAGTAACAAACTTCACAGATGCAGAATGACAGTAAACCTCTGACGGAAAAATCTACATTTGTATTCTGAGAACTTGAAGGCACATAACATGATTTTTGTGATTTATTGCCATCATGGGAAGCATAAATTTCAGAAAAGCATGTGAGCTTCTCAAACTATATTCCCAGCATCAGCCCATTTACAGAAAAGAATTTCAACGAGAATTACAATTATATGTGGGGCTGACAAAAAACATCATTTCCCACATCAGTGCTGCTAGAAACTGTCAATCAAAGTATATTTAAGTGTTTTCTACCTTAATGATGAGATTCAGGGATGCATGCTACACTAATTGTTTCCTAAACAAAAAAGAGAAACAAACAACTGAGTTCTATTTATTTTTATCAGTGCATTGTTAGAATTTCATAGCTTACCTTAGTGTATTAATTTCTCTACAAAATTCAGCACATCACAGCACAGTTAAAAACATGAGTTAAAAAAAATGCATATGTTGCAATTTGACCTCTGGAAAGCTCTAGTCTACAAGCAGCCAGAAAAACATAACCACTGCTACAACTCGTTCCCCAAACAGAATGCATACGTGTCCAAAGCTTTGCTTCTATGCATTTCTCTGAAAAAAGCCACAGAATATTTGGGGTGGTTTACACAGGTACTGTATTTCTAGAGTGCCTAGTAGACACAACAATGTTTTCTAATACTGCCATAAAATTACAGTAACACAAACTTAAATTAGATGAATGATGCCATCTACCTCCTGGAACACAGGATACAAAGAATGTTTAGGTAACATTTTCCAGCACTGCAAAATTTATTCCATTTTTTTTTATTAGAAAGACAAAACCATCATGATGTCAGACGTTTTTGTTCCCCTTAGCTCTTCAATAAAACCATATCCATTTAAAAATGTTCCAGGTGTGTGTTTTAGGTGGAGGAGGAGCTCTGCTTGGGATTTCTTCCCCCAAAATAACATCTGACAGGAGTGACACCTTCAGCTTCCTCCTAAGTGCCTCCCGAGTGTAACCACAGCAGCACAACCTCTCAGCAATGTGCAAATTTCATAGGGATGTGAAGAGAAAACAGTCTTGGAGACAGTTTAAGGGAGGACTCGCTATCCAGGTACACCTAACTTCTGTCATCCACTCCACGCAGGACATACATGAAGACATGGCAATTTTTGAAGTATTTTGAGATTGCGTGTGCATTTCCATCTCTGGGCAAAAATCCTAAGAAGCCCGAGATGAAGTATCTGCCACAGCACATATTTCTGAGACTGGCAAAGTCAAACTGTTGGCACCACAGCATGGCTGGGAACCTGCTGGTCCTGCCAAGTACCTGAGCCACACACTTCTACACTGGTACCCGGTGTGTACCACAGCTCCAACTTGCTGCACAGGCAGTTATTTTATCTGATGCTGTCCCAAGCCTAAACACAACTGAAAGACTAGGTTTTGCTCCAAATGACATTTACATGTGGAATTGACAGTGGAAATAGTTCAGCCAAATGTTAACTAAAACTTCGACTTCATGATTTCAGCTGCTGGAAGGCAAGCTGCCACCCAAAAATGCAATAACCTCTCCCTGCCACCAACCCCTGTGCACGCATCGCCTTCCTCCTGTCAGCACAAACAGCAGCCCCCAGGCAGATCAGCTCATACTGATTATAATCTACATATTAAGTTATTTAGTCTGTAGTTATACAAAAATACACTTGTCTGTGAAAATTCATCTTTGGAAATGTCCACTCCTGAAGTTCTTCAGGATGAGCTGCTGCACTTTCCATCTGCATTCTTTCTAACCTAGGCTAACATGCAGTTGTAAACAAATCATTGTATAAAAATCAAACAAGCAAACCAGTTTAGGAGAAAGCAAAGTCATAAGTCAGTCCTGAGTCTGTGCAAACTCTGCTACAGTTACTACTTAAGGTTGGTGCTCAAAGGGTTTTTAAAATGGGGCTGTAAATCCCACCTTTCCAGGATGAACTTCTGGCTCAAGCAATCTCAAATACAGCCCTATTCTACATCTCGAAAAAAGTACACAGATCTTCAAAATAATCTGTGTAGCCATATGTATTGCAAAGTACTTCAGAAAACCAGCAGTTTAACTATATAAGGCAATTCCAGACCTACCAACGGAGGTGCAATCCCCCTGCTCTAAGGCAGGGAGGGCCAGTGCTAGGCAAGGAAGCCTTCCACAAAGAGACCCTCTACTTACCTGGGAAATTTGGAGTCTGCCTCGCCAGAGGGAGTTAAAGTCCATACTGTGTAACTTGTTTGCAGAGAGTCTGCCAGTACAGAAGGAACAAACCCAGATGCATGGTAGAGCACATTTAAGTCTAACTGTTTTTTTAAAGCATACTTATTTTTTTATAAAAGCTTTTTTGTTGTTGTTGTTGTTGTTGTTATTTATTTTTTTTTTTTTTTTATTTGCCAGGGGAGCTTATGCGGGGTTTGGAGCCTTTTTTAGACTTTTTGCCTGGAATGCCATCACAGCCATGTGAAATCAGATATTTCAGCCTTGCTATATACTAGAGCACAGGAGGGTTCGGACTGAGATCCAGTACTTACACAATACCTCGGAAGTGATGGTTTGGAAGCCAGCTGACAGATTGCTCTCTCCTTTCTACAGTTAAGTCTTGAAAAAGGAGAAATTAATGTTTGAATGTAAAGGGCTAGGTTCCCCAAAACTTAAGGTTATCAGAAGACCCATAAATAACCATAATTATGTTAATACTTTACCTGTCACATCTGTTCTTCCCCTCAGTGGCCTCACAGAGATGATTAAGCAGAATCCTGCCCCAGCTGTGATTTTCAGTTAAAGAAAAAGTGGTAGCATCTCAAGCACAGCTGCTAACTTTGGACATACTGCTTTAAAGGAAGTGCACAGCAGTTGTGAACAATTATGTATTTTGACCAGGAATCACAAAAGCACCATTAAAGGGGTTCACTTGCAATTACAACTGTTTTGTTGGCAGGTATTAATGAATGTGTTTAATATTTTAGCAGAGAGATTTCTAATTAGATTAGATGTCTAACACCAAGTATTAGATGTAACAAATCAATCACTTTAATGGCTGACTCATTAAGATATAGAGACAACCATCTTCTAAAATATTTTTTAAATCTATTTTTCTCAGGCAAGGAGATCTAAAAGCCAAAAGCATATTAGATCTGGATTAGGATGCAATACAATGCAGGTGTGCTCCAAATGATGCATGCTTAAAGAATGGTCAGCAGGTTCTCACACAGATGACAGTAGGCCAAGTTTAGGGATTTACAGTAGAGATTTACCTGAATCACTC
The DNA here is from genome assembly GCA_035590215.1 of Microhierax caerulescens. Lineage (NCBI taxonomy): Eukaryota > Metazoa > Chordata > Aves > Falconiformes > Falconidae > Microhierax > Microhierax caerulescens. The sequence goes on along the minus strand of JAVJGJ010000057.1, from coordinate 56,262,205 downwards.
AATTCCGGCTGCTTTTCTGCATGCGTACCATTTCTGAAACGGGCTTAAAATCAAACACTGCTGTCAAACATATCTTCCCTTAAATTAAATTAGTGTCTTACCTGTCTCAACATGGACTTTCCCCTTCCCCTTGTTTACATAATAACTTTTAGGAGGGAGGGAGCCCAGGCACAGCTGGTGTCTTAGCAGAGGACCTTTTTGCAAGACCAAGACAGGACCTACATGCTACAGCCCACTCAGCCAGCATGTATCATAAAGCTGGCTGTTAATTAAACACAGTGTGGACATTTTGACCCCAAGTTGTAGCAGGTTGACAGCCACCACAGACATTACCGATCTGTTGAGTGTAAATCCACTCTCTAGCCTGCTTGCCTCTTAGTAGATACATGCTTCTGGAAAAGGTAGCACCATGGATTTTTTACTGAACTGGACAACACACATTTTGTAGAGGTAATGCCACTAATAGCAGTCCTTGCTGGCAAAACTTGCAGAGTTGGATGTGGAGTGAAATACAGAATTCATTCCTTTTAAATGAACAGTGGCGGCTGAGCTGCTTTGTTGCTACAGGAGAAATGATGTTTCTGCTTTTTAAGTCACAGCATTAACACTTGGCGTGAATACATCTCAATCCGAAAAGCACTGGAAAAATTTCACCCTAATTTCACTTAAAAAAAAAAAAATCCTGAGGTTTTCACAGGAAGCAGAGTTCATCCAAACATCTTCCACAGGACAAACGGGGATGATGCAGACAAGAGTGCTGAGAAAACACTGGGTTCGACAAAGATGATTGTCCAGTCCCTAATCCCTACAAAGGTACCACACACCAATGAAAAATACGTCTCAGGTGCATCATTCAAAAGCAAGATTTAAAAGGAACATCTAGCTAAAAATTCAATAGTCATTATCCAAACCTCTGGCTGACTAACAAACCACTGTTCTTCCTGCTAGTATCTGAGAATGTCAAGATTACACGAGACTCACTCCTGTTCTTAAAAATGGTATTTTAATATTAATTAACACTAGGAAACACTCAGGTGAGAGACCCGTCTTCAACTCTTTTCTCCTTTGCTGGATCAAGTGTGGCATTTAGGGATCTGTACTATTCTTTTCTGACTGCTGTTCTGGAAAGGCACCTTGAAGCAACGTAGAAGTACTCTGCTACAAATGAAGCCATTAGCTTTGTTTCTGCCTCATGTGAAATGAGCAGTAACTATGTATCTGAACACATACCCTGGGACTTAACACTGGTCTGCTTCACACAACTAAATAATGAACCTTGTGAATAAGCAAAGGACTCGCCGCTGACCCACTTCCTGAAAAGCCTGCATGAGACTTCTTCCACCAGCACCAGAACAAATCTCTCACACCACTTTTGTCCTTCTCTCCATATTTTTCAAAGCTGTGAAGCTCCAGCAAGTGTCTTAAAAGCCACTTAGCTGTGGAAAAAAAGTGTGAGAAAACTAAGGGCTGCTCAGTGAGTAACAGCACCTCAAGGCCCAAAGCCCCACTGGTGCCCTTGACATTTTTGCCTGAAGGTGGTGAAAGACACTGAACATCATAAGTTTCTTTTCCAGACCCTGTTCAGGGCATTGCAGGAGTTGCAAGCAGCTTCTGCACATTGGGGTCAACCTGCATGTGATGGCAGCATGAGGAGATGGAGGTAACTTCAGGCATGAGGCCTTGTGCCTCATGAAGCCACTCCAGACAAAACCGGGGTGCAGGCAGCACCTGAGGGCGAGCTGTGCCGCCCTGCCCTCCCAGCTCTCCTAGCACCAATATGCACCCAGGGTAGAGGGGGCCATGCTCTGTGTAGGTACTCCTGCACTGATGAAGCTGTGCTAGCAGAGACAGGGACTACACCTCCATCAGATGAGGTTTGCTGACTTGGCTTTATGGGTGAACTTACAGAAGCAAGCCTGCCTTTTCACAGAAATACCCAGCTTTTTTGCCAGCTCCTCCACCCCCTTTTCTGCCCTTGCTGTGTCCCCATCCCAGCTGTGATATATTTTTCATATATGCAGGGTGACATTGCTCAAGCAGTGGCATCCAGTGCCTTTTAGAATTCTCCAGGGTACCCAAGGCATCTGCATGGCTTTGCAGATATTACAGGGGATTTACAGAAGGCTCAGTGACTTTCTGGAGGAGCAAATGGAATTGAGACCAATACCCTGAGGGCCATAAAATGGCACCAGAGTCTTCTGTGTAGGTGTCTGCAGGCCACCCCTATTTCCATTGATGGTAACAGCTGCTTAGGCACTTTGTACTCATGTATATACCTGTTTATACACACCTAAATGCATTGTCTTCATCTGGACCTGAATCCTGTTCTTCAATTTCTGCAAAATACATCCAACCAACAGCTGCAAAACATTGCTATTTTAAATGCAGAATTTTTTTTCCTTTAACAGCATACAGACTATTACTGTTGTTACACATGGGAGTTCTTATCAGGATCCGATTGCACTAGACACTCAAACAGAAATAAGCACATTTGACCTCAACTTTTCAAAATGCCAGGAAAAGAAAGGTTCAGAATTAGAAGTGTTCATGGCAAAATAAGCTCAAAGGTTTAGATAAACTAATTTACATGAGTACATCCAGGTTTTAGGTGACAGAATGACTAGCTGTGACAGGTGATGTAGGCTGTCCAGTGAAGACATTCAAAGCACATTGGAATTTGTGCAGAAAGAGTAGTTAAGTGTTTTATAAACAGCCTCCATATGGCACTCCCAAAATACAAGCAGCTCTTACTGCTAAATTGAAATAAAAAATAATAGCAAACTCAAGCCAGGGTATGTTTTGATGTTTCATTCAGAGAAATGCTTCCCCTTCTGTTTCACATGGCAGTGCAGCTATTAAATTGGCTTAGTTTGTAACACTACCTCCATGCTAAAAAAAAAACACCACCACCCCAAAAAAAAAAGAATATCCTTCTTCCATAAAAAAGGGGAAAATTACATATAACTGGGCTGTCAGTGTAGCACTCTATATTTCCCCAGGATTCAGTGTTACACATGGCTCTCTCTAAAATGCCAGCAGTTACTAAAATAACAAAGGTGGGATTATAAGCAAAGGCAGCTTTCTCCTGATCTTAAAATAGAAAATACTTCAGCTTGTCAAAATAAGATTGCACCCTTGAAAGATATGAGACTTGCATAAATGGACAAAAACCTTGGAAGACAACTTTTAATGCTGGGATGAATGTATTAAAATACCAGTACTACTCTATTAAACTGCTGAGATATATTGATCCGGAAGTCCTGTTTTAAAAAGGAAACATACCCACCCTGACCCCACTCAAAATGTTAAACCAAATTGCATCAGTCAAACCAATATATCTGTTCAAAAGCTGTTCATAATCCTTAAAATAAAGGGCTAGGCAGTTAATTTCCACATCATGCTCCCTGGCAGGTAAGCTTATACCCCCCACATTGATGGATGAGTGCCACCAGGTAGCTCTGCTCCTAGCCTCAACCCACTCCTTATTGCATCTGAGACCTCCAGCGAGTCCAAGGCCCAAAACTAACCTGGCGCATCTTATCAACAATGCATATGAAAAAAAACCACAAAGGAGCTAATTGAGTTACAATATGGTGAGGTATAATGAAAAAATATATAAGGCAGGTGGGATTTAATAGGAAAAAGAATATATGTATCATTAGGCAAAGATATGGGCTCTAGGAAACTAAAAGGAACATAGAACTTTTTCATCATAGAATAATGAAAGATTGACTTAGTGATCTGCTTGCTAAAGGGTAGAGCCTTTCTCATGAAACTGAAGTACTCATGAAGTACTGAAGAAAATAAAACTCTCTTCCCTTGATCACTGAATATGAAAATTCACCATCAAGGATTTTAGAGCAACAGACAGCGCATCTGTCCCTGAATTTCTTTGTTATTTTCTTGCCCTGTAAGAACATCACGACAGTTTTGCAGCTACATACTGTACATTTAGGAATATAATTTAGAAGAACTTTGCTATTATGAAATTGTCTCCGCTTCTCATGGAAAACTTCTTTTGAGCGTGAGGGTAATTTCATGGTACGTCACGTTTCTTCAAATTAAGATTCCTCAGGGTCACACAATAAAATGATTCCTCTAGCCAGCTATTTTGAAATTAAGAGAACAAAGTTCACCTGGGGATAAATTAATGGTTAACAGCCATGGGGATGCACCTATATAAACAAACTTTTCTCCTCTGTTTTCCCACATTGTTTTGCATCTGAACTGCATGAACTGCACTGTTCTGAACACAAACTTGCCTGGATGTTACCTTCTTGTTGAAAGGCTGGCAGGCAGCCACAAGGCCCCATGTGTGACTATGTGCTCCTGGAACCGCACACCCTGCACTCCAGCAATATTACAGCACTCATGTCCCATGTATTTGTATGGACCCATGCGGAGGTCATGGACTTTGCAATCTGGGAAGAGGAGACCGCTTAGGCCTGCCTCAACAACAGCTGTGATGATGTGAAGATACACAGATGTATATCAAAGCGATGCTGAGAGGGGTCAGTCTGGGAACACTGTTCAAAGCTGCAGCAAATGAAGGGGCTCTGGCACAATGATTTAAAAACAAACCTCTGGAAAGCAGCAGAATCCTGGCAACACTCCAAGTACCTTTCCCAAGTACCTCTGAGTGCCAGATGGACTTTTTCCAGCAAAGCCACTGATTATGTATAACACAGACAAAAGGCACAGAGGAGTTTGTGGTCCTTAACCAGGGCTCTAGTGAGAGCAAGCTTCCTTTCCCCATACTGAAGTCCAAACCAGAACCTGGAGAACAGAAAGCTCTTTCACCCCTGCATGCACACACGCAGAGTGGAAGCGTCTAGCCAGTCCTAAGCAAGTCACCGTGGGACTGCAGCGGTTTCAAATAAAAATAGTGTGATGGAGGTATGTTTACGGAAACATCAAATACAGAAAAGAAAGGCAATGTAAAACATACTTTCCTTTTTATAAGGCATATTTAGCATTTTATAAGGTATACTTTCCCAAGTGAGAAATGGAACATTGCAAAGACATTGAAAGCACTCAGCCAGGCTTGGCATTATTAAACCTTGGTTCAGTACAGTCACTCCAAAGCACTGCTCACTGCACAGCACATTCTGTGTGTGCCTGCAAGTAACAGAAAAAGATCTTAAGACAAGATTGATGCTCTCTTTTGGCATGAAAGTCACGGGCCTTTTCTGTACTGCAGATGTAAATATTTTTTCCATTCCCATCTGCAGCAACCCTGGCAGATTGTGCTCATGAGTAGCATAGAGTCATTTGCTGCTTTGTCTCCCACCTTTCCGAATAAGCCCATTACTACTTCCTGATAGCTTACATTAGACCAAGCTCATCCACGCAGGAGGTGGGTGTGAGAAAGTGCAAAGGTACATTGCCTGTTTCCTGCAATCTCCTATCTTCCAGCCTGTGCCTAAGCCCCAGGCTAATTACTCCACAGCTTTACCGTGATTACTCTTAAAAAGCTCTCAACCTTTCACCCTGGATATTCCTTACTGCAGTTTAAGCCATACTGCCTCTTAGGTGATAACCTTCTCCACAGCTGGAGAACTGCAACAGCCTTTTATAAAGTATTCAAAGACTACTAATATGTCTCTCCTTCAACGATCTCTAGGCTCAAACTACTTGCAGGAATCAACTGTGTGGAAACAGTCTGGAATTTTCTGGTTCTCACACAGAAGTGAGGGCATCTCCAAGAGACATTTTAAAGAAAATTGTACTGTGCAAATTGGGAGAAGGCAGCACCAGATGCTTGTCCATAACTCTAAATGTTTCTTCTGGGACAACATCAGTATTGTTCTCCTGCAGAGGCAGACGCAAGAGAGATGGTGCAATTATTTCAAAACAGTAACTATTGAGCAATGCAAACAATGCATAAATCTCCAAAATCAGGATTAAAGCTGAAAGATCCCACTCTGCAGCAACTAAAAATGCAAGATGACATTAGGAAAACCATAAATACTTCCCCGAATATAGTCATCTTCATTGGTTTTGTATCTGCAACTGAAATGCAATAGCTTAAGTCAACTCAGTAGAACTTTGCTCAAAATTATTTCATCACAGAATCACAGAATTTATTTACTTCTCCCTTGAGAATCTGAATACAGTAGAGCCCACTATTTTCCAATTTTTAAAAGCACATCTAGTCTAATTTATTACATACATTTCTGAAGTGTCCATCACTTCAGTCTCTTGGCATGCATTAAGTAATATTCACAAGTTAAAGAAAAACATATTGCACTCCCCATCCCAATCTCAACATCTTAGCTTTTCTGGATTCCTAAACGTGAGCTACCATCTTGGGTAACTTTTGGAGGTCAATACCACAAGTACAAAGTGCTACGTGACACCCGAGAAAAGTCTGGCATCTTTGTGTTCTATTGAATTAAACTGAGTTTACTTTGAACGACAGAACACAAAACTAGGATAAAGCCTTAATAAAATTCTGATTTGCATTAAAGGTCTAAAGAGGTGAAACTCATCTCTAGCGGGATATACACCGAGGAAGAGCATTAACGCCCAATGCCTCTTTGATCAGCTATTGCTGAACACCGCTGCGTGTTTGTAGCTGCGGGCAGCCCCAGCTTGCTGAAGAACTCTTCCTGCATAGCAGCTAGAGGTGAATCAAAGGTGAAGCCCAGCAGAAGGGCTCATTTTTCAGTCACTAGAACTTCCTTTCCAGACCTTTCAGACCTGAAATAGACACAGCGAATGGCGTTTAAGATAAACCTGAAGGCCTCCTCCAGCTATCGTGAATCATGCACGGGGCTGGCCTGGAGGGGTAGATGCCCATACACCGAAGAGACTTTCACAGGGAACCCAGTCCTGTTCTACTCGTGCAAATCCACATGTACAAGCTGAAGGCGGCGGGTATCTCCCTTTACCCGGCCACTCTCCCCTCAGCCACTACAGGCCGAGCCCCGCACCAGCGGCCACCCACCAGGCCGCAGCCGCTGGCACTGCTCCAGGCTCGACGGAGCTCCGCGGGTAGAGCTGCTCCGCCGCCGCCGCTCTCCTCAGCCCTGCCGGCATCCCGCCCGCTGCAAACACTGCCCACCCTGCAGGGCCAGCCCGGGGGGCCGGGGGGACACGGCACAGCCCGTTACGGCCCGGTGCGGCGCGCAGGCCACCACCCGCCCCCGGCGGGACCCGGCGCCCGTACAGCGCCCCCTGGGCGATCGACGATCTCGGCCGCTCGACTGAGGGCCCTGCTCTGCGGCGCGGAGTGCCACTGCCTCTGCCTGAAGCGGGGTGGTTGTCGCCGTTGCCGGGGGAGGAAGCGGCGGCGATGGCGGCGGCGGAGCAGCTCTACCCGCGGAGCTCTATCGAAGACGACTTCAACTATGGCAGCAACGTGGCCTCGGCCAGCGTCCACATCCGCATGGGTAGGGACTGGGGATGAGTGAGA
>JAVJGJ010000057.1:56235480-56245775 GCA_035590215.1 Microhierax caerulescens | reverse complement strand
CGCGGGGGGGGGGGGGGGGGGGCGGCTGCCGGGCGAGCCCCGCACGCGCAGGGCCGGCCTGCGGGATGACTCACGATCGTTCCGTGACTTTTCACTGCCGTGAGATCAGACCCGTGATCGTTACGGGTGGAGAATAACGAGCCGGGAAAGCAGATCTCTGTCTTCTAAAGCCAAAAGGTGCCGCTAAATCGTTGGAGCTGCTCGTTTTACAGCGTTAGCTCCTATAGCGCATCTGGTCGCTGGCGAAGCAAGCTTGGCAACGTCTGACTCCCAGTGTGTAGGATCTTACGGCGTCCATGGAGAGACATCTCTGTGGAGGCATCAGGGGAGTGAGGGTTCATCACTTAGCAGTTGTTTCGATCCCAGCATTATATTTGCTGTTAAACTGGAGATGGAGATATACTTTCCCTCCTAGTTTAAGAGGACACCAAACATAGAAAAGTTGGACCTAAATCCAAAGTAATTTTGTAGAGGTTTTTATCAAGAACGGAGTGGGTTTTAAATGTGCTGTCTCAGGGTAGGCATGGTGGGGACCCTGGTTTTGTATGCTAATTAGTGCTGCGGTGCACATGGTGTGGGAGCGGGTGGTATTCGGTGTGTACAGATAATGCCATCTTCCTCCCTGATCCTTGAATGGGATGTAATCTGTAAAGGAAATAACCCAGGAAGTGGAAACAGAGGTTTTAAGTAGCGACATGTACTGGACAGGAGTCAGAAGGATGCCTTCTCTTTCCAAAACGGCAGTCCCAACTGAAACTCAGTCATTCCTGCTTCTCTGTTTTTTGCCACTTAAACTACTACGGTCCTGCTGATGTGAGCTTTTTATGTGGCATGCAGGAGTCTTGAGGCACCACTGTGAGGATACAGAATAATGCTAGTAGTCACTCTCAGTCATGCAGCTGGTTTTGTCAGTGTTTCAGAAGTTGGGAAAGATAGGGAAGTGTTGTGAGGTAGAATAGTAGAGCCTGTGAACTATATTGAAAAGGGAAATAAAGTGCTATATAAAAATTCGTGCCCAGTTAAGGGCAGCTTGAAGTATAATTTGTAATTTTAATGGTTCTGATTTGACCCATAAACCAGGTGTAAAAGTTGTTCTTTATGGGATTGTTAGAACTGTATTTCCAAAATGGTTTTGAACATTGACAGTCTTCTGATGCTGAAGCTGGAGGAAACATGATTGTCTTAAATGTAGTTTCTGAAGCAGGTGCCTGCCTGGTTATCTGTCATTCCCTTCCAGCTGCTGGCAGCTTTTCTACAAGTGACCAGTTGCCCTTGGCTTTTGTAGAAAGACAGCAGCCTCAGAAATACCTAAGAATATATCTATTTCACAAAGTGACTACAGATTTTGTGAAAAACTGTGTTGTCTTTGAGAGGACTTCTCAGTGCTAACTGTGAACACAAGGGAGTTCACATCACTGAATGTTACAACAACCAAAGAAGATGAAACATTCATCCAGAATATGCACTTTCCATAGATGGGTGAATAATTTTCCAGCCTAAGGAAGTATATAGTTGTATATTAGGGACATTTTCCTGTATTACTTCAAGGTGTTTTTCACAACATGCTGTGAAATAATTTTTTCTTTCATTTTTTGTTGTTAGGAAAAAAAAAATGGAAGGCCTGGCTAGCCTTTGGTTAAAAATGGGTTGTAGCTGTTTTTGAAACTTTGTGGGCATGCACATATTTTTCAAGATAATGATATCCATTGAGTCTGTTTCAGTAACCCACTTGTACATCTTTTTTTTCTTGGTCCTTTTCTCTTTGTCTTTAACCCCTTTGGTAGGTTTTCTTTATGTCCTTGGACCACTGCTGTTCTGTAGTTTTCCTCCTGTTACTGGTGCCTACAGCATCCTTGAGATTGCAAAGTATGGTGAAAATGTCGTACTGTGTGAACAAGTGGCACTTTTTGTCCAGGGGTATTTCTTCATTTAGTTGATGTTGCAGCTGACATTTATTGTGGATGTGCTTTTTTGCAGTCAAAATTAATGTAACAGATGAACCTCAATCATATGATAGGACAAGATCAGAGAAGAAGATCACGCATGTTGTATTGGTTTTCTTGGGGTCTTGTGGTTTTTTTTTGTTGGAGGTCATCTATCCTATGACATTTGGAAAACAATGCTGGTAAGAAGGGCTCGTGTTGTGTTTCTCTGACATCTCAGGAGGTTTCTGGAGCTGGGACTCGTTTTGCTGCCTGTCTGATGCTGGATCAGCCTTGGTTGTGCCAGCAGGCAGCGGGTCCCTGTGCTGATTCTCTGCTGACTGCAAGTATCTGTATCCCAACTTCAGGGCTCCCTAAGCACATCTGTCTGGTGCAGATCCCTGTAGACTTTCAGCATGCTTCAACTATTGAAGCAGCACCTTGGCCTTTCCCTCATGCACTTTGTCTGCTAACACCAGACAGGCACAACAAAGTATTTTTCCGCCTCTGTACAAACTCATGATAAAGCTTTTATTGTTGCACATGGATGGTTTGGAAACAAGGTTGACATTAAATAGTAGAGCAGAATTCAAATCTGTACTTAACAAGGTATTCATTCCTCTTGTAGCTTTGTCTCACTGAGACGTGATGTTCATGTGGTGTTAGCTAGCTGGGGATACCACTCTTGGGAGTGACCATGTCACAGGCAGTCTTCCTCATCCTAGACATTAATCCTCTATTTCTGTCTCTAAATATGTTAGACTTGACCTGATGCTCACTCCTTGATGCAAATGTAGCATCACTAGCTCGTGCTTTGAACCATCATTGTATTTCAGCTTTTCTCTTTATTCTTCTCGTTATCTGTCTTCATCTTCCACTCAATTAAATTTTTTACAACAAATCTTAAACATGACATCATAAAAAGTGTTTAATTGTACATATGTTTCAGTAAGCCTATGGCTTCCTGTATCGTTGCAGCTTCTGATGGAGACCCACATGCAGTGCTTTTAGACGCAGCATTGGAACAGGTGACAGACTAAAGAATAAGGTGTTTTGCCCAGACATGAGCCTTAAGGGAAAATTCTGCATATTTACTATCAGCTGTTGAAGCACCTGGGTCGCAGTTGTATTGGTTTGAAAGTGCTTTCAGTGTATAAAGCCTTCAGGTCTCTATGTACATATATACACTGTTGTGTGTAGGGATATTTTTATCATTTTGGGGAATCTAGTGACAAAATAGCTTCTTAATGCCGATTCATGTATTTTACTTGGTACAAATACCTTTCTTTTTCAGATGACTGCAAAATGGACATAGATAATAAACGAAACAAAAAAACTCTTCTAGACCAGCATGGACAGTACCCAATATGGATGAATTCCAGGCAGAGAAAGAAGCTTAAGGCACAGCGTGTTAAAGGGAAAAAGAAATCAAAATTGCCCAAAGGCCTGGCCTGGTAAAATTGGAGTTTTGTAAGATCATGGGTATTTTAGCTGCAAAACAAATATCCCAAATAAATACGTGATATTTTTGTGCTTGGCCACCGAGTATAATTTATTGTGTTGCATGAATTTTTGAAGAGACTGTTAGTCCAGCAAATGACGAAAGCAATACCAACTTGGTGTCTGCTGAACTTAAAAAAAATAAATGCAAAAAGCAAGCTGAATGCCTTTGTACAGACTACTTGTCTGTGGTTATCTGTTTTCTTGAGGGGGAAGGGTGGGTCTTCATCTTTTATATTGTGAATGCTGAAAATGCTAAAGGAAATCCTAAAAGTAATGAAACTGTAAATGTTTTTTGTACTGTGGTCTTTGTTAATGTGACTTGTCTTTTAGTAAATTTAACCAAAGGGTTCTGTAAACTCACCATATCCTTTAAATTCTTGTGTAAAATTGCTTCTGTTGCACCAATTTGTGTTGTTTTTAACATCTGGTAATGCGCAAAACCGGGCTTTTAACATGTAACTTAAAGAGATTATACACTGTAATCAACACCAAGGCTTCGTGAAACTTCTGCAGCTAAAAAAAACCAAAGTGTCTGACGTTAATTCACAAAGAGAAAGTTGGAACAAGTAAGTATTTCACTGCTGTCTGCAACTGAAATATTATAGAAACTGAATAACTGAAAGTAAACCCGAATCTTTTATTGTTGATGTGAGAGAATCCAAATGCACGGATTGGAAATAAAATAGTTTTTTTTTTAAGACCTTTTCCAAGTTTTAGTAAAGTAAATGAGAATATACTTTTCCATATGTATTTTCAGTAGCCTCTTAAAATGGTATTCATCTATCATGCTTTGCAATGTGAGCATAGGATAAAATATTGCATGATTGCTTAACAGATGCCATTTATATGTGATCAGCTACAGTTGGTTGCATATTACTCGGCAATAACATGTGCTGACAGATGTAAGAATGAGTTGCCCTGAAAGCTTTTATTTTTAAAATGTCTCATTTCAAGGATGGAAATAATTACAGTACCGGTCCTGGAGTATGTTGCCTGTGGAAATTCCATTCATCGATACAGGGTGTAACCTTTGTCCAGCTTCATCCAGGATGGGATCCACATTTTGTAATTGCCCTCAGTTTGTGATATATGTCTGTTGTGATAACTTGGGCATAGGAAATAGGATTTATTCTTTTAAAATTAATTATACTAGCTTACGATGTGCTAAAATCCACTCAGAAGACCTCAACCTGATAGACAGTGTATTTTTTTCTGGGAAAATACAGTGGGGTTTTTATTATTATGATTATTGTTAGGGAAAGGAAAACTATTTTGTTGCTCAGGTAAAGGACTACAAAGGTATTGGAGTGAGTACCAGTGCATCTTCTGTTTTCACATATGTTGACAGTTAATGAGACTTGGTAAGATATATAGACCAAAGTTTACCAAATTACAAGCCATTAATAACTTTGTACCTTAAAAACATTTCCATTAAGTTGGTAATATAATACCCCCACTAAAAAACAAATGTTGCTCTCAATTAATTGGTTTGTTTTCTTGGGTAAATGGCTCTAGACTTCAGTATCAAATAGGTTAGCATTTAGATTAGCAGTACTTTAAAACTGGTGATTATGAGGAAAGCGTTCTTTAAGGTTCATGATTATGTTTATCCAGAAATGGGATGAAACAAATGGTTAGTTTGTGTTTCTTTACTATTTTAATAACATAGGCTGTGTTTTGCTTATTGTGTGCCTTGGGGAGCTGTGGAAGGGAGCTTCTTGGATTTAAGTGCTAAGTTAGGGTTTTTTTTCTGTAGAGTAAGCACAGTGCTCTTTTTGACGTGCTTGTTTGTAAATCAGATTACTTTCAAGCAGCTGCTGGTGGGAAAGCAGACTGCTTTTTCCGAGTGAAGATGAAGAAACTGGCAAAGTAGACCCATTTAAATGTACAGCTTCAGAGTCAGTTTATTTTCATTCTTTAGGTGTGCAGCCATGCTCTTGGGTGTCATCTTAAATCAAGGCTGCTGCTGCTATACTTGCCTTCCCCTCTCTGGAGTTGTTCCAGTTCTGCTCCTTCCTTTGTAAGAGAAAATGGTCTGCACAACTGAATACTCATTCTTACATTTGCTTTTATGACCTAGCCCAGAGCTTTGTTGCACAAATTTATTAGTCTGTTGCTTTTGTGACCAGATTAAGGATTTGAATCTCAAACGAGAGAAGGCTGATGCTGCACTGATCTTTTATTTAGCAGTTGCTTCCTACCAGCTAAAATAAATACTAGCTGTGTGAGGTATTTCTTTCACGGTGTCCAGGATAAAGTTGAACAGGTTCATTTAACTACAGATATTTTTAAGACATCCTGCTTGATTTTTGAGTTTAAACAGAGAATACAGGAAGGAACCCCAGTCTTTACTGGAAGGTGTCTCTTTGCCTAGTACCACTGTACTGTGTACAGCATCACAGCTCACCCAGGTGAGGCAGAGCTCTCTGGGCCAGGAAGGGTTTTGAGAGCCCAGTTAGGTGGGATCTGTAATCCAGGCTGGAGGCTTGCTGGTGGGCAGACAGCAGGAACCTGGATAAGTGTGGAGCATGGATCAACCTCAGGCTGAGTCACAGATGCAGCAGGGAAATTTTACCTTCTAGGGTCTGAGTGTATACTATGAATGGATATTGTCATTTTGTATTTGGTAGATCTGCTTTGAGCAGCTATACTTTTTGAATGTGAATACCAAATTTTTATTTTTCTTTGAATATTTGATTTACATTGCTGAATCTGAAACATCTGTTTGATCCGTTGATAAAAAAAAATTTATATTTCTTTACAACAGAAAACTAATTCAAACATGAGGTTTGGGCTGAACTGCATGTTTTAAAGGGTTTTTTTGAAGTAAGCTATCTGCCTCTAAACAGCATTCTAATTATAATAATTTGTTGATCTTTAAAAACCTTTTAGGTTGCGATTGGGAGAAAAGGTTGCAGTTGATTAAGCAAACTGCTAGAGGTGTATAATTGTAATGGCATTGTCAGAGTTGGGTTTTTTTAATGGTGTAATTGCACTGTTATGAAACTGCTTTGTTGAAACTTCTCACCACCGTAACTGCCACCTACCTGCAAAGTGCTGTGATAGCTGTATTTATTTCATGGACCTACAAAAGGTAGGGGAAATCACGTAGGCAGTTTTGAGCTACAAGTATAAAAGAACTAAATACTGTCATTTTATTGAAATGTTTATGTGTATAAAATGTATGTGTGTGTGTGTGTGTACAGTATAAAAATTGCATTAGCAAATTACTGGATGTCCTGCAGATTGTCAGCAGTTTCCTGAGAAGATGACTATGTCTGTCCTTTTTGACACGGTATGCAAGACTTGGTTTTAAAGTGAGTTATTTCAGGTGCCTAAAATAACTGGTGGTGGTGGTTGTGCAGTTCCTGGGTTTTCTGGTAACTCGTTCCTGGTCTGGGAGACTTTTTCTGCATTCTCTAGAAAAGTGGGTTGGGGAACTAATCTAGCTGAAATACACTGAAAATACTATTTTCCCCCGTTTTTTTTCAGCTGGATCTGTTAACAGCATCACTGTGCAAAAGGCATTGTCAGTAGGAAGCGATACAAGACGAGGAACAAACTGCTGGTGAAGGTGCAGCTGTGAGAGGGGCCCGTTGCTGAAGCACTGATTTCATGTGCCACCTTTTCGATGGCACCAGTGGCTCTTTTCAGTTTGCTTTATCTTTGTCTTTATCTGGAGCTGATGAGGTTATATACGAGTAGACCAAGTCTGGTTTGGGGATAACTAGCACTGGAGGGAGAATGTCATGGCTGCATTGTGCAAAGTGCTCTTCTGATACATGGTCACAAAAACACAACACAAAAGCAGTCCTCCTTTATCTGTACAAAGGCTTTGCACGTGTGTTTCTACTGTGCTGCCTTTTCCCCACGCAGCCTAAAGGGTTGCGTGGGTCCTAGTGAATTTGATGGAAGCTCTGTGTATGTGATTGTTTCAGATCTGTAGCATGAACTTGTGTGCTCTAAGAGATTATAGGACTACAGCCTTGGGAAATCTGAGAGGTGCAAAGCGATCTATTCCTCTGGGTGGCATGCTCTTAATTGGGTTACAGCAGCGGTGGGGATGATTAGAGTCTGAAGCAATAGCTATGAATTGCTCTCTTCAGACCAGGGTTTTGCCATCAATTCTAACTTCTCTGAGGGTGAGGTTTCAGGGCAGGACGGAGCCATCTGCATAGCTCACTGCTGCAGGAAGAGGCTCTTCTTTGCAACTTTTCTCCAGCTGCACTGCCCACTCAGGATTTCCTACTTCAGGAGAAAGGTCTTGTGATTAATTTCTTTTTTTTCCAGGCTAAAAGAGAAAACTGACAACTTCCTTTGGTTTAATAAAACGCTGCGCAGTTGTGACAAACGTCCCATTCCTGCTGTCCTTTTATTTTTCCTACGCTACTCTAGTGCTCCGATTTCAACTTTCTTTTATCAATGCCAACACTATTTAAAAGAAAAGAGAAGGCAGAATGGGAAGAGGGTGATTTTTGCGCTGCCCCCCTCTTCCCAATCACTTTAACATCACTCTTGCAGGTCCCATCAGAAAAAAAATAATTTTTCTGATGCATGTTTATCAATATAAAAGGTCCGAAATGTTAGAAACAGCATATGGTATGGGAGCACGGGGTTTTGTATCAAGGGTCTTAGACAAGGTAGCGTGAGGACTGCTTTCTGAAGGGCTTGCATACTGAGACCAAGCAATCGGTGATATGTTTTCCTCCGTTTCAATCTAGAGTTAACTATTCAGGAGACTGTGAAGGTTATGAGTGATACTCTGTTTTGGTAAACTTATTTAACATCTTTTCTCTCTAATAGTAATTGCTTTTCTTATAATGCTTCTGAAGTCTGAATGTGGGATTTTATAGCTTTTTTAAACTTTTGCCTTTAACCAGAAATAGGGTTTGTGGTCAGTATTTCAGAAATGAAGGCATATTCATTGTCTCAGTATAGCTCATCCAACTCGGTTGAGCTGATCCATTCATACCTGTTGCTGTTATATGAAACATATAATGTCTCTATTATTATTTCTTTGAAAGCTGACAAATTCACAATGTGTAGATGCAACAGCTATTCCATGCTACAGCTTGCTACCTTGAGTCTTTAAATTACTTTGACAGCAGACATTCTGAAAATTTGGCTTTGATGGACTGTAATGTCTATGTACAAACCAAGAACTTTTTAGATCCACTGGCCTGGTGCTATAAGCCTTACAGTTAATTTCTGTCCATCTTGCTTCTGCAAAATGTGGCAGATCTTGGTGCAGAATGGATCAGAGCTGCAGTTTGTCTCACAAATGAATATGGAAGATTTCTATGAAGAACTAGAGGGGGGGCTGTGGTCATATAGCTTCTTGGTCATAGAGCCCCAGGTTTAGATCATGATCACTACTATTGAATATCCTTGCCCCAGATGCAGAATTTGTTAGTTCACTTAATATGAAGAATATGTGCAAAAAGATATTTAAAACAAAATTGTGAGAAATAATTAAGAAAGATATGATACATTGCCTTTTCTAAACTTGTTCCCCACCCTGGAAGGTGGTATAGTCAGAGGATGCAGAGAAGTCTGAGACTGAAGTGCACCAGGTAATGGGGGAAGCTGACGGTGAAGCTACGTGGTGACTTGTCCAAACCCTGGCCTCATGCCCTCAGACACTTTGATTATTTTTTTTCTCTCCTAAATGTTTTTACGGCTGTCTTGAGGTCTCATGAAAATGACACAGGGTTAGCCACACTTATTCTAGACCAACCGCAGCCAAAGTGGCCCATATACTAGCAGTTGCCTGGGCTGCTGCTCATAGCCTTGGCTGTTACTGTGTTGAAGAGGAAAAAAAAAAAAATTAATTCCTTGAGCGTAAGACGAGGGTGTAAGATCATCCCTGGGAAAGATTACAGGTTGGTCTGGATGCAGTAACTTTAGGAACAATTGCCCCAGTATAGGGTATAGCGTGTTTATATACAGACACGTTTTTATCCATCCCTTTGAAAGAGGTAACTATGTGCATGTCAAACATTAGGCCTTCTCTTTTTCTTACTCTTGAGAAAATTGCATGTAGATTTCTTCCTGTTATCTTCCTTGCTGTTTCAAATGAATACTGATCTGCTAAGCCCTCTAAGTGTCCAATATTTTGGAAAGATTAATATTAAACTTTAAAAAAAAAAAATAGATTTGCATTTCTGTTTCGTTAGCCAAGCAGTAAGATTGCTAACAGCTGACACATGTCTTTAACACATGCTATCAAAGCTCACCTCCAGAATTTCATCCCCTTCTGACTGTAGAGAGATTGGAGTTTGAGGAAGTAATTTTTATTTCTTTTTTCCCCTATGGAAAAGAAACTTTTCGCCTAACTCCTTAACAAGCTCCTGACAGATAACTCTTCAGCAGTGGGAACTGAATCTGTGCTTCTGCAGCTGGCGATTGCCCTGTAACACTGACGGGAGGAGGAGAGGGAAGCAAAACGTATGCCAGGCGATATGTTTATTTCCCCGGGCACCATCTCGGCGTTTCACTGTCCGTAGCAGTCATCCAAATTCACCCGCACCAGAGACTGGATTGCCTGGTGTAGGGCTTAACGGCATCGCTCCCCGAGTGATGGCGCAGATGAAAGGAGTTAGTGGCTTCAGCCAGCTTCCTCCTGGATTGCGGGCACCGCTAACTGCAGCATCTCCGGGTATTTCCAGAGAGCGGCTGTGATGGATGAACCCCCCACCAGGAGCCAGCGGGCGAGGAGCCGGTGCTGGGGGCACGGGGTGTGATGGAGGAGCCGGTGCTGGGGGCACGGGGTGTGGTGGAGGAGCTGGTGCTGGGGCACGGGGTGTGATGGAGGAGCCTCCCGCCAGGAGCCGGTGCTGGGGCGCGGGGTGCGCTGGGGGCGCCGCTGCC
>JAVJGJ010000057.1:56217825-56235372 GCA_035590215.1 Microhierax caerulescens | reverse complement strand
GGGGGTCGGCAGCGCGGCGGCCCCGGAGCCCCGTGGCGTGGGGCGGCCGCACCGGCTCTGGCAGGGGTCCCCGGCTCATGCGAGAAATCACACCACTGGCACCCTGTGCAACGTGTGTGTGTGGGGGGTCTGTCAGAAATAGAGTCAGTTTCCAGACGGGGCGTGTATTAATCGCAGGACAGCGCTTAACGCGGTGCACGACGCAGAAACACGCGAGGTTCTGCGATAGTCGCTGTGTGTCTGTGTGTAGCGTGTTCCTGCGGGTATTTCTGCTGCTCCTGGGTTCTCCGTTTTCCCAACTGCCTGAAAAACCGCTAGAATTAGTGTCGGATATTTTGCCCCAACAAGGAGTGGCATTTAAATGTATAAAATCACTTCATATTTTTACTGATTTCAGTTATCCACTAAAAATATACTAAAAGCACTGCTTGATGCAAATGCTTCCTCAATCGGTCTTTTTTTTTTTTTTTTTTTTTTTCCTCCTTAAATATTTTTCCAGAAAAGGACACAAAGGGATCCATGACTACTTCTGATATATAGTGTTTTGGTTTTAAAAGGAAGGTTCTTGAAAAGCCCCTTACCAATCAACTGAAACGTTTTAATGAAAATTTCAGAAACTCGGTGGAAAGAGGCTTGTTTTACATTTGCTTGGTTTGTTTGGATTTTAAAATCTCCACGTGGTGATTTCAACTAAGGTCCTGTGGTGTCAGGGAAACCCAGAAGTGAGGTTGACCAGAGACAAGTAAAAATGCCTGAGTTGTTTTCATTGTCCAAATGTAATGATGTGCAATAATTTAAACCAGCAGTTTCACATGGTTAAAAATGAATTGGATTTTTAAAAATTCTAAAAGTAACTTCAGAAACACTCAAAAGGATAACTATTTGTGTTAGGGTAGAATTAGTTCTGAAACTACCAAAACTGATTTCTATGCATTCACAAAAAAAAAAACCAAAACAACCCACAACCCAACTGTGTTTTTATTTTTAGGAATGCAAAGAAAAAAAAATTGTTCTGATACCAACAAACAGTGTTAGAATAAATGCATCCATTTCTGCATCCATATCATTGAAGGTAAAAAAAATAAAATAATCTTAAACATTTCAGGACTAAGATAATGTTAAATAATATAAAATTAAGAAAAAAAAAATAAAATACAAGATTCACTCCATAATAAAAACATGGAAAACAAGGTTTCTTTGTCCAAGCAGTAATTAAAAAAACAAATGCACAGTTATACAGTTGAATAAATGTATGCAATAATGTTAAAAAATGAAAAATGTTTTTTAATTTACAAAAAAATTTTGCTTAACTTGGAGAAATAGATTCACACTTGGAAAAAAATATAAGTTATGTGTAGATTTAATTTGCATAAATCTATGCAAATAATCTAAATTTATGTTGTACCTAAATTTGCCAATTTCAGTGAATGGGAATTTTGCTGGTGGTTTGCCTGGAAACGAAAGTTAAAGCTTAAAAAAAAAAAAAAAAAAAGAGAGATTATGAAGTTCCACCTTTCATTACAGAACAACGAATTAAAATAAAATGTGCAAAAAAGTTTTTGCAAAACCTTTTAAAATGGAAATGAAACCTCTGAATAGATTTGAAACCATTTAAAAATATTATTGTTATTGCTATATTCTCTTCCATTCACAATCTCTATATTTTAGGATCTTGGCTCTGTCAGAAACCTCACTAACATGTAACCCAACGAATGCAGCTTCTGGTCTGCCCTGATATCTTTAGAGATTGTTTCATGAGAAGCAGAGGACCCATAACTTTCATTCACTTTTAGATGTAATGTGAATTTTCTGTGGAGGGAAATTAAATAATTTCCAAAATGATCTTTCACAAGTATCTTTTTGCATAAAATAGGATTTGGAGTCAGTGGCTCCTAATGAATTTGGATACGCTAACAGTGACTGGATCATATCCAAATATGACTTGATGGGAAAGCCATTAGTTTTCTTCCCTGAGGTTACTGGGATCCCATCTGGTGATTGCTAATAAATGTGGATACTTTCTGAAAAAATAAAAAGAGCTTGTATTGGATTCTAGTTTGAGTTACTTGGGAGTACAGTTTCTGGAAGTTTCATTCATGCACTTCAGGGAAGCTGAGTTTGGAGTACCTTAAAACTTGAAAAAAAAAAGAAAAGGTTCATGTGAGATGTTGCTCGCATGACATAAGCCTTCAGTTAATTTTTTGTTCTAATGCAATTGTTTTTGCAATAGAACTGTATTTGACATCAGAAAAAATGTATTGCTATGTAAAAACACAGGAGAAAATCAAAAGCAAAACCAATCATTAAAAGCAATTTTATATTTGATTGTAGCTACTAAGTGCTTGCCCTAAAATAGCAACTTTAATTATCAAGTGAGTGCCTGAACAGCTTTTCTCCTTAGTGGGACAAAATCTAAATCCTATTTATCTTTTTCCTCTGAGCCACCTCGAGCACTTAGGCAAGCTGTTTAATTTTTATATGCAGTGTTAAGGATAAAATCTTATGAGGAAGAGAAACATATGTTTGTCTCAACAAAGAAGAAATAAATGCTCATCCATTTTCAAAATCCTATAAATTCTTGGAAATTACAGCAGTACATTTAAAATAGTAAGGCTAATGGTTGCATGCAACATATGTTGTTTATTAATATGTTAATACTACAACTATTAATTATATGCAGGGAAAGAATACATTTCTTTTGTAAAGAAAAAATCGTGTTGTTCAGGGCTTTTTTTTCTTGACAAAGTAATTATTAGCCAGGGCAAATCGACCCTGGTTTTGATCAAAGGAGCAATTCATCTCACCCTGCAAGTCCTGCAGCCGAACAGATATCTGTTGTTGCAGAATATGTGGGTCATCTTTAGCTTCCGACCCCATCCAGGCATGAGAAAAGGGAGTGAGGAAAGACCTATAAAGTCCAAAATAAAACTGCAGATTCTTCTGGTTCATGTCAGGTTCAGTTACAGTGGGACAGAAACAGCAGTAAATTCACTGGGGCTCTATCAGATCAAAACAGCTTCGTTATAAATATCATTCATATAAACCATGTGGGCAAGAGAGAAACGGTCAGAAGAAGGGAAGGGAAAATAGGTCTTCTGCACTTCAATAAATTATATGATGGTTTTATAGATTATAACATAAGAAATTGAAACTTCACATAGGTATGCCTGTACATGTGTTAATGTGTATATGTGTGTATACCCTCACAGTAGTATTAGGCATTCAAAAGTTTTACTTTAATAAAATACAGAGATTTCAGTGACTGTAGATAAAATTAAAGAATGGTGAAAGTTGGAGAACAAGAGCTTTGAAAAAGTGCCTCACATTTTCCTCAGGAGTTGACTCCATGACTTGAAATGCTTCTGATGGGCTGAACAACATACTCCCACTTGGCTTTGCAACTGGTGAGTAGCTCAGAGGGTTGTGATCATTAAATGCGGTGACCTTCAAAGGTGATGGGGAGGTGATGACCAAAGCCCTTGTTTACCTACGCAATTCATAGAAGGATATTTCCTGTGTCTCCCAGCTGTAATTGAAATTATCAGCAAGAAGCTTAAATGAGATACAGTTTTTCTAGGTTCTCTGTGCTTGATGGTGATGTGTTTGGTTTTTTTACATTTTGAGATGCCTTAACACTATTATTGGAGTACAACTAATAACTCATTTACATGAAATAGTTAGAAATTGCCAGATGATAATGTGCTTTTCCCTCCCTTCTGACCTCAGCTAGATCTACAGCAGTGTCTTAGCTACTAGAGTTCATTAACTGGTGAGAGGCTAATATATATGTGTGGGTTCAGTAAATCATAAATAAGAGAGAATGTGCTAGCAAAACCATTACCATTGCAGTGACTACAGCTATACAATAATAGAATAAGAATACATTAAAATTATGGGAGTTCACCAAGCCATTTAACAAGGGAATTAGATTTGTTACAGAAGTTCATGAGAAGCAAAGCTACCTACAGACTACCTGCCATCTACCAAGATGAGTAAATCTGTTTTCTTCTTTAAAAATGTCATACTTCTGGGCACACTCCTAACTGTGAATATTAATATTTTTTTTAACAATTTTTACGTGTTTTATTTACCACTGTCTCTTGATTTCTTGCCCTGGGGAGCTGAGGTCATTGAGTTCTACTGTCAATGCCATACATTTGCTGGTTTGGGTCCCAAGTCAGCTAACCACACAGATACTTGCTTAACTTCAAAGGGATAAGCCATGGGCTTCAAGATAACGTTGGTTCTTATCTGCTTAGGCTAGGTTGCTCACTGTCTTACAGGTCAATCCTTAATGACAGAGCCAAAGAAAAATGAGGTTGACTGGAAACCAGGAGCAGAGAGGAGGGAACATACAGAAATGGGATCCCTAACTTCAGAAGTGTGAAGCAAAAAGACCCACTATCCACCCTGAAAGCTACCTCTGTACTTCTCTGTTGGGTTCTTGTGTTCACTTGGTGCCTATAATTGTGTCTCTGGTCACATCCCAAACAACTGCAGACTGATAGCACATCCTTAAGAACAGCTGGGAAATCATAGCATCATTCATTTGCTCCAGCTTTAGGTTCTTTATGCTAGAAACTTTAATCAGAGCTGGTTATCCTTAGCTCTCTTTTCAATCAGTAGAGGAAATAAGGGACAGCTCAAGAGGATATTTAATCTAATTTCTGTTGACTACTTCTACATCTACTAATGTGTTGTCCTCTGCCCATTTCTGACTGCTAACTACAGTGAAAGCCTTGGATGGGTCACTTACATTAGACCTTTAACATAGGAACTCCCAATGCGTCTCTCCCAGAGTTTCCCCTTTCCCTCCCACACTGCCTTCCCAACCAGCA
This sequence comes from Microhierax caerulescens, assembly GCA_035590215.1. NCBI lineage: Eukaryota > Metazoa > Chordata > Aves > Falconiformes > Falconidae > Microhierax > Microhierax caerulescens. The sequence continues at coordinate 56,230,534 of JAVJGJ010000057.1, read as the reverse complement.
GAGCCTGCAGCCTGGTAGCTGAAGCCACAGGGTGACAGGACAGAAGGGCCTGACTCTTTGCAGGCAGAATTTGTGCCTTCCGTTAGTTAACCTTGAAACTATTCTGTTAGTGGGGCTTCTCTTCTGGCAGTAGCCAAAAAGTTAAGTTTCTGGCTGTTAAGTTTCCTGGGAGAAAGGATGTAAGCAGCAGCCAACCCTCTGGAGAGCTTCTCTGTGGGCTCCCCGTGAGCAGATCTCCCCTGTTAGTTCTGGCTCTGGCACTTCCAGAGAGGGACAAGATTCAGGATATATCTTGAAGTGGATGAGACTGGTTTTAGACAGCTGCCTGTTCAGCAAACTGACTTTTTTGCGGAGCCACTTAAGGCTCCTCACTTATTGCAGAGAGTCCTTAGGCATTAAAGCCTAAGATCTCCACTGTAGTCGATAAGCCTGAAGCTTAACATTGAGCACTTTTTAATGGAGTTTTTGTCTTTTGTTGAGTGTTGCTGTAAGGGCTCAAGTCTGTAACTTCTGCAGATGCAGACGTGTGTAAAGTCTCAGGACTCTGAGAGGAGGAAGGAAGCGCAGAGGAGAAGGGTAACAGCGCTGGGCTCTGAAGCTGCTGCTGCTGCTCATGCACTGGCAGGCCAGACCTAGCCCACGTGCATTTGCACTACTGAAGAACACAAAAAGCCTACAGCTCTCACATTTTAAAACTGAAGGCAACGTTTGACAATACCTTTGAGGGACTTGCATCCTGGTGACCTCCCCACTGCTAGGATGTCAGGACCACCTCCTCTCACTGGGAGTTCTCCTTCCTGCTCCGCCATATGTTGGCTTGGAGGGGGCAGGATTATCGGTAGCACAGCCAGATATAGTAGGGCGGCCGTTTATCCAGAGGTGAATCAGAGTGCGTGCTCTGGGCCAGCATTGTCTGTGGAAAGGGTACTCTGAGTATTGCTGATGTCTGAATGTATAGAACCCCTTTGTAAGGTAGGTGTCTGTGTCTCTTCTTGACTACAGATGATGAATGATATTTTTCTATAATTGTATTTTCTGCTGCAGCTGCCAACCAGCCTTCTAAAATAAAAATCTATAAGCTACTGCTGTATGTCACTAGGTGGAAGCATCTACCTTAATACTAGTAGCATAACTCCTTATTAGAGAGGTAAGTTTTTCAGTTCCTTTCTGGCTTTAATTTCTGTGTCACATTACAGAATGTCTCATTATCAAATACTATGAATTGTAGTGCTGTTATTGTCTGGTTCAGCAAAGTGCTTTAGCACAAACCCCAGTCCATCCCAGGCCCTGACCCTGTGATGTTGATGAATGTGCTTTATTTTGTATAGTAACTAGTACTTGCAGGTTTGGGACTTCATTTGTTGAGACAGGCAAGTATGTGCTTAAACTGAGCTCACAGGAGCAAATGCTTGAGTGGCTGAGCTGGGACTAACACAAGTCTTTCTACCTTGCAAAAGGCTTTCTACAGTATGATACCTTCACTGAAGGGCTTTCTGAGCCCCTTTCTTTCTGTACCAGTACCTCCCATTTTCTCTACACTGTGATTTCTTTTCTCCCTTTCCTCTCTCCACTCAGAAAAATTGTTTGCCCTGGAGAGAAGTCATGATGCCAACTGGCTGTGAGCTGGGCAGCCCGGAAAGTGGTATTGTAATGGTGGAAAACATCACTAGTTTGAGCAATAGGTTTTCTGCAACATCATGGCTTGTTAACTAGATGGTCATGGTCCGCATGTCCTTCTTTCTCAGGGATTTGATATCCTGATTCTTCTCCAGATCTGTTCCGGTCAGTGAAGTCTGGAATATTCACTGGAGCTGTGGAAATGGTCAGGTGGAGGACAGTTATGTTAAACAGGAAAGGAGGCAAGTGGAGATGGGCCACCTGGCTGGGCATTGCATTCTGGCACGCCAGAGTCTAAGGCTGCAGGGTGATGATTTCTAGGTCTCTCAGCGCATGTGGAAAAGGCTTCCCTCCTCTGACTTTCCCTGCTAGCTGTTTCTGGCTGGAGAAATGATATAAGCGTCTCCTAATCTACTTTAGGCAACAGCAGCAGGGCTAATTCAATTTAAACCATCTAAGCTAACCTGGTAGATTTTGCATGAAAGTGGATTAGCGAGTGCTGAAACCACCGCTTTGCCAGCAGAGCTCCGTAGATGATAACCTCATGGAAAGGGACTGCGAGCAGTTGCAGGCTTGTGGTATGGAGGCCGTGCTGCCCTCGCAGTGTTTTATGCCGCTCCGCTGTGGCCCTCCGCAGCAGGAGGGCAAACAAGCCAGATCCTAATTGAGCTCTTCCTCCGCCAGTGGGTTCTCCCCCAAATACCAGGCTTTATTGTGGGCGATACGTGAATTGGAAATCACTGAGCTTGCTTTTCATACGGCAGACTACAACGCTGAGAAATAAACAAAAAGAAATCTGGTTTTTACTTGTTAACTGCGCAGTTTTGATTTGAAAATCACTGACAGACGTCAACTATGGGACCCCACAATGAAATTTTGTTTACAGTGCCATTTCAGAGAGGGACTCCACTTTGAAATTAAGTGAAAGTATGCGGGAAGTTTGCAGAGCAGGGCATGTGTAGGGGCAGAAAATTAAAGCACGATGGAGCCATCAGCATTCAGGGTTTAGGGAAAAAACTGGTATTCATATTCCTCATGTTTCTTCTCAATTGACAAGAAGATCCCTTCCATTTGTGGTTATTGGGCTAGCTTTTGTCTCGATTTCCCTGTATTTTCAATATGCCAGCTTTGGCTTTGTGTTACTTTCCTTTCTAAATAGTACTAGCAAACTGCGGAGGTCTGTGTGCTTTATTGTGAAACAAAGAAAATGGTTCCTCTAATGTTCTTCTTCTCTTTGTTTTTGTCGTGTGAACTAACATGTGCAATGTGTTTCATGTGAACCAAGGTGTTATTTAGCACTGACACTTTATGTGTATTTTAATTTGGCGGAGAAATGCTCAACACTCTCAACACTCTTATTTCTACAGCAGGCACTGCTTTCTATGACATAAATGAAGAAAGCTAACTTCTATTATTTGGCACTCAGATCCTATTAATGAAGTCATTACATCTGATTTGTTTACTGTTGGCAAACCCCAAATACTCCTCCAAAGAGGAATTCTTCTGTTAGGCCTACCATTATATATATTATACTCATACCTTGTGTTTTATCTGTACAAGGCTCATTTGCTTCCCAGTTCACTGTTACAGAGAACAGAGAAAACAATTGCAAAGCAACTTGCTTTTTATTTCTAAAATGTTAAAGTTGTGAGCTGCAGTGAGTTGGAAAAACCTGAATAACTCTATGGGATGGAAACACTCGGAAGCACATTCAATCGGCTGTGGAAGTGTAGAAAACGGGACCATCAAGAGACACTTTCTGGAAGTAGCTGGCAGTAAATGAGATGTGAATCTCTTCTGCCTTCTGGCGACAAAGCTCCCTTTACAGTTTGCGTTTGTGTTTCAAGAGGCAGCGCATGGATGAGCGGAGGAAGCAATTCTTCCCTTGTATGATCACACCTGCAATATCTCTTTTGTACTCTGGGCTAGCGATTACCAGAAAGTATCGTACAAACTGGAGAATTGCTTAAAGAAGAGAGCACGAGAACCAGGACAGCACAGGGGGAGATGGATGCTCATTGCTGTAGTGGAGGAGTTACATGGGTGGTGGTTTAGGGGCCAAGCTGGCAGCATACATGGTCTTAAAAGCTCTATGCACCATGGAGCAAGGGGGCCTAGAGTGATAAGCAAAATTAGGGGGAAAACCTCACAATAGAGATATTGGAATGTAAAAGGGAAAGAAACATACGAAGAGGGAAGACACAGGCTGAAGAAAATGAGAAGCCTTCCTGCGGGTCAGCGGTATGAACTTGCTGACTGCTCTCCCTGGGGAAGTGGCAGAAGCCTTGCTGTTTGGAGCACGTGAAACTAGTCTAAACAAGACCATAATAAATGTTTTCTGCAGAACAGTCCTGTGCTGGCAGGGAATGCTGGGTGACCTAATGGGTCTTTTCCATCTGTAGAGTCTATAAATAACAACAGACGATGAAAAAAAAAAAAAGTGAAACTTGCGCAGGCATTTTTCAGAAAGCAAATTGCTTTCCTAAAAAAAGAAAAAAATCAATCTGAACTCACCCAAAGACACTTATTGAACCTTATCTAAGTCTGCTTTTACAAAATATGTTAGCAGTTGACTGGCGGGGTGAAACCTTGGGCTGATTGATGTCCAGTGGAGCCCCAACTACTTCAGCAGGGCTGGGGTTTCATGGCGAAGGAGGCTGCATTGCCTGGAGCTCTCCGGAGGGCTGCCTCCCTCTCCAGTGGGGAAGGCTAGGACACCACAGCAGCACCATAGGTGTCTCGCTGATGGGGCCACCAGCTGTGGCTTCCCTGAGGGCAGAGCCAGGTGGGCACTTTTCGAGCAGCAGAGGTGACTGCTCCATCCCCTTACGTGCTCCCTGCACTGCTTGCATTTACCTGTCTCATTTTCAGTGGCAGAGGTGAGGGAGCGCTCACCTGAGTGGCCCAGCCTCAGGTCTGGGGCAGGGATCGCATCAGCTGGAGGGGTGATGACAAGTGGTGGGAAGCAGTGCGGGATGGCTGTCTTCTTCCCTGGCATGGCTGGACCCAGGGAAGGTGTTTGTTCACCACCTCACGGCAGGTGGGACAGCATCCACCTGAGGATCCAGCTCTGCCTGGCCCAGCTTTTCTGTCCTGTTCTGTCTGAGCAGAGCATACAGCTCCCGGGACAAGGGGGGGCACTTCCCACTGTGGGGGTCCTGGTGTCTCCCCAGCCATGTCCTGAGGCAGGTGAGGGCTCTGGCACACCAGTCTGAGCAACTGGGGAACCAGAGCTGTTTGGTGCATTTTATCAACCAGAACTGAGAAATAAGCTTAGGCTTGGCCCCTGCTCAAAATGTTTTTTTGTCTCATTTGCCACCCCAAAAAAGAAAAAAGAAGAAAAAAAGGCCACAGCTATTTTAAAATGTTAAAAATAACAAAAGATCAGATAAGCACATTGCACTTGCAATCTCACTCTTTTCTTCTCACAAGCCTCCCTATCCCCTCTCCCATCGCAGTAATCCCACAGGGCTGTTTTGTTTAGTTTACTTGTTTTGTTTCAATTGAAAAATTCCCATTTAGTTGTAGTTCAAGAATCGTAGCAGGAAAACTAGAAAGTGAAACCAGCCAGATATGAATGGCGCGCTTTCATTATCTTTCCTTCAATTTCAGACAGAGCAGATATTCTCTCTTTTCTGCTTGTCCCAGGGCTGATGCTCTTCACTCAGGCTTTGACCCCATTGTCCTTTGGGGATGCTCTGTCCTCGCTGGGCTTTTGGCTCTGCCTACCTCCAGTGATGCTGCTAAGGTTTGGGAACATGAGGATGATGGTAAGGAGAAGTGGGAGGTCAACCGGTGTGAGGCAGGAGGGCTGTGCCTCTGTGCTGGGCCATCTGGGTGGGCAGGGGGATGGGGATGGAACAGCAGCATCCCCCTGTGCTGAGCCCAAGCTGCCAAGCTCAGTGGGGCTTTGTAACTCCCCAGCACCTTTTCTTGCCTGTTTCCCCCACCAGCCTCTTCTACTCAGTGGCCGGGCCTCACACTCCTCCCCAAATTCCCCTTTCTGGGGGATTTCTGTGACCCAGGGCTGCCCACCCTTGGTGCCCTTCACTGGAGGGTAAGAGGAGGGGAGTGGTCCCAGCCTCCAGCCCTGCTGTGCTTGCTGGGACTGTGCAACCCCAGGATGTTCAAGAAAGCACAATAAAAAATAGGGAAGTGCTGAGCCACATCATCTTTGATTCGGGCTCAGTAACCACATGAGAGGATCCCATGCTTATAAAACTAAACTGCTTCGGCATTAAGAAAAATATTTATGAAGATGCTGCCAGCACAGCTGACCTGCTAGTCTTCTGCAAACAGACTGATTTCCTGATGTCTCCTCCCTCCCGCAACCTTCCTTTTTCTGCCAGCTTGTTACATCTTTCTTTTGTCAGCTTTTGTTCTGTTGTGTCACTTCAGAGAGCAGAAAGAACGAGTCCCTCACCCGCCGCACCTCGGCAGCCCCCAGCAGCCCCCCGATGTGCAGCGACCTCAGTACTCCTTTGCTGTATCTGACTGCTGAGTTTGGCATCTTTCTAACCGCTCTCATGACCTGCCCACACTTTTGGGGACAGCAAAGTCTACCTCCTTGAAGCTGTGCCTTGGTTTTCTGGCCCATCAGACCCTGTTCTTGGCCTCTCCTGCCAGTCCTGCCATGGTGTGCTGTGGTGGGCTGGCTTTGCCGGCTCTTCCCTATCACACTCTTCCCTCACTCTCAGGCTTTTGAACATCATTATGGTCAGCTTTGCTTTGACTGACTCCAGTGGCTTTCAGGGTACCTCAGAAAAGATGCCTTGTGGGCTCTGATTCTCATTCAGGGCAATGATTATGTACGCAAAATTGTCCAAAATGCTCCTTGACTTTCCAGCTCACAGTGCTTGTCTGAATGCCTTCCAGGGAACTGCCCCTGTCGAAAATGGAGGAAATAGTCCTTCGTGACCAGGAAGCACTCTTCCAGCCTTTTCCCATGGCTGGTTTGGGATTCCATGATGCAGCAGAGTTTCCCGTAACTGTTGGTCACTGTATGCACTGAAAATGTCTCACTGTGCTGTGCAAACTCCCCATCACACCTGGTTATAACCTGAGGCTATCTCAAGTGTGGTTCTCCCTTTGGCCAGAAGTTCTCATCATTTCTTCCCCAGCCCTCACTGCTGTTGCCTTTTCTTCCTGGCTGTTACACCATGTCCTTGCCTCTTCATCTCAGTCACTTTCTTGCCCACCTGGCTACTTCCTTGCACTTGAACTATTACCTCTTTGCCTTTCAGAGAGAGGCAAGTCCAAATTTTGCAAACCTACTTTAAACATCTAAGCTTCAGAATGTAAAGACTTTCACTGATGCCTGCCCTGGGTTATTCTATGTTTTTTTAAAAAAAGCTCTGGGCTGTTTTGAGAAAGCAGAAATACTGGGGTCCTGACCATCATGTTTTGCTCTCAGCCTTCTCTGAAATATTTAGGCCTATCCATAACGATGCCTGAGGAGCAGCATTCGTTACAGAAGGGTGCATATGTATGCATGCATATCCATATATATGTATTCATGTGTGCATGTGGACTTCTTGGTGCTACAGGTGCCAGCAATGGGGTACAGTGAAATGAACACATAATGCCTGATTTTTTAGAAGTGCCAGGAGTCCTACAATTTTGCTTGGCACTGCGGTTGCTCAGAGCTGGGGAATTGTTTTGTTGTTTGACAGTTTATACCTTTTGGCAGGGAGAGGTTTTGGTGGTTTGGACCAGAGGGGCATGAAGATGACATTATGGACTGGACACTGGCAAAGCATTTGCCAGTCGTTGTTCTAAACCATAGGAAAGATACTAATAGGAAATGGCTAATAGTGTTCGACTCTAAGCAGCACGAGGGCAAGGCGAGCCTTAGGAAATAAATGGGTAACAGTGGTGATGTAGGTTGGTGGATGAAGACTGTCTCCCTTAATTTTGCGGTGAGAGAATGCAAACAGTATTCAGTGTCTTAGAAAGCAAAACATTTCAAAAATTTTTAAGAATGGATGCTGCAAGTATCCTGCTTGTGGCAGTCATGTGTTCAATCAGTAGAGATCTGGTAGGACCCAAAGCATTTCAAAAGCAATTTCTGTAATTAGACGTGTGCAGCAATGTCTGCTAAAGACATCTGACATCTAAGCAGTGTTTTTAGTTAAAGCAAAACAGAAGATCAACATAAAGAACTACCAAAGGGAAGATGTGTAATATTTGCATTATGCAGCCTTCAGGATACTGTAATGAAAGCTCTGGAGCTTGCCCTGCAAAGCATCACCCTGCACGTTACAGGCAACGCTCACCTCCCTAACCCCACCAGCAAAGCTCTGAGTGACACTGCTGGGGCCAACTTTCACCCCTACCTTTAGTCTTAGCATGCTGCTAATGGCAGTAACACATAGGCCAAAAGTACAGGCATTTTTTTCTGCAAAATAAAATTATGACCTTCTCACAGGAGGCCCCAGAAGCCCAGCAAAATAATTTTCCACAGCATTGTGTGGGCTTCTGCACGATGGAAGCCACACATATCTTTTGCTGACTTGTGCCCCAGGAGATTATGGTTTGCAATGTAAAATCGTTGACAGTAATATACATGGAACAACCATTTTTTATTAGGAAGTTGAATGGTAGCGGTTAACAAATTAATCATGGAACAGGGATACTAACATATGCCTTTATAGCTTATGGCATGGGTAGAACCCTTATTTTTTCCACTTAGTTAGTCTGTATGTTTTAAAAGGAATGTTATATGCTCATCATTTTTCTTGTTGTCCAAGATCTCAGCAACAAAACAGTAGGGAACTCCCATTACACATTTCGGCTCACGAAGTATTCCTTTCTGCTCTCTGTAAAATGCGCAGGTCTACCGATCCAAGTTAAACATTACTGGAATTTCACCATAAGTCAAAAACAATATTAATTTTGAGCCCACATATTTTTCTTTTGGTAGGGTATAGAAGTTTAAAATAAGCACACGCTCCAGACAATCTGTAAATGGTAGAAAGCAATGGATGAACCGAGCAAAGGAAACCAAAACAACACACATATTTAACAACAGAGCAGCGGCAGTGTTGGGTGGTATGAACTTTTTTTCGTATGATAGCAGGAATGAGAGTCTCCCCCACACACACCCCGTGGTCTGGTTCAAAGGGAAGCAAAGACTGGCATCATGCCGCTGAGCTGGGGCGGAAGATTTCTGTCTCATACAAATCCGTAATTGGGGTTACTCCTCTGTGGGAAGCACAGGGATTGTTGCAGAATATTAACGTGCTATTTCTGAACTCCCGCATCCCTCGCTCCCTCCTTGCGCGGGAGACACTGAGCTGCTGTTTGTCTGAAGTCTAAGGACTGCCACAGCCATCTTTTTCAAATTAAAATGGCAATGTAAAGTTTTGTAAATGTTAGTTCTCCTAATTGGCAGTGGCTTGTATAATTAAAATAAAATCACTAATACTTTCTCTTGTTTTCTTTTTTATCACCAAAGTTCATTTTTCAGTAACTCAGACAAGGTCTTCATTTTTATGAAGACCCATGCTGACCTCTAAATATCTGATTTTTTTCAGTGAGTGTTTATGCCCATCTGGTTTGAATTTAGCATTCTTATGAGTCATTTCACTTTGATAGGAATACTATGCTATAGAAAACTTCTTTTAATATTTTAACGTTTTAAATCAAACACTGCATAGTGCATTACCTAAGCCCCGCTACAATTACGGAAACTGGTGGGTTACTTTTCTTGATCAGACCTTGCGTTTGCTCTCTTTGTGAAATAAATGTTGCTCATAGTAGAAAGGTCTACAACACACATGTGTTCAAGTGTTTTACCATCTTTTGCTGCCACATCCTTTCCCAGACTTAATAACAGCCTTTTTGGAAACAGCTCAGTAGAGGAAGGATGAGTGATTCTATAGGAAGTAAGGATGCTCAGCACTTCCTTACGTCTGACATTTAGCCCAGGCAAAAGTGCTATATTTATTTTTCTATCAACACTGATTTTATTACTTATTATGTTCTTACTACATGCATTTCCTGATGTTAAAGATATAACCAACTCTTTTGAGCTCTTTCTTTTTGTGCAGGGAAGCTTTTAAATAGATATTTTAAGAAACTTTTTAACAGTGATTTGCAGAAAAAAGGGAAGGAAAAAGGTTATAAGCAACCCATTAAAAGCTCTGTGTTGTAGAGCCCATTATATTTCAAAATAAAATCTGAGTTTGCCAGTATGTTTTGTTGAGTTATAACTGAATCATCACACAAAATCGAATGGGTCAGTTCCAACCAGAAAACAAATGGAATATTTTAAAATGTTATTTCTTTGCATCAAGTGGAAATATGTTCTAACACGTTCAGAGTCCACTTCCTTTCTTGACTATTTAAATGCATTTTAGCTCTTAAGAAAACACAAAATAAAATAAAAAATTGATGTTTTCTCTGAGACCCCCAAATAAAAGATAATTAGTTTCTGAGTAAGTATGAGTGAATTGCTTTCAACCAGATGAAAGAGTATGTGATACCAGAAAATGTAAGAAGTTCTTTTTTCAGTAAACACAAACTGTTTAAGCACTCACTCATTTTAAGCAAGTGCTTAGTGATTTTAGAACTTACATGTCTTCCCACATACATACAAATTAGGCTGACACTTAAGTCTTTTCCCAGTGTATGGCCCTATAATTTCCTTCTTGAAAGAGTCCAATTCTCCTTTCACTGCTATCAGGGTAAATCGGGATTCAAGTAACAAAAAAGGGGACATAATCTTCAGGTGATCTTTAGCAGATGATGCGTAGCCACACCATGAGGACTTAGCTTCATGAGGATTCAAAATGACCATTTTTTTATACCCATCTGCTAGGGTATATTTTATGTTGACCAGGGCAGCAGAGCAGCTAATGTGCTTTAAGCTAGACCTATTCACTGTAACAAAGCCAAGTTTTTCAGTGCTATGCAGATCAGTCATTGTGTCTATTTCATTTTGGTCACATTTTAGGTAGGATTTAAAAAGGGCAGGCCCATTAACAGAGGTTGAAATACAGTCCCTTCGTTTTTATCATTCCTTTCCAGCCTGGAACATGAAAAACACTTTAGTAGTTCACATTAGTCACATTATCATGATGGAATAATGAAAGAAGATTTATTTTTAAGTACAGTTCAGAGGTGTAGTGTTGTTGGACTGACGTCAGACACTTTTTAAAAATACTTCACCTTCATCAGTCAGGCAGATAAATACTAAAGGCCCTTTCTAATCCATTGAGGATGTTAATCTTATCTGTTTCAAAGCAGACAATGGAAAACTTCAGCTTTGTTAAGAAATATGGGGATATTATAGAATTATAATTTGTCCAATTTTTTATAATAATTTTTCACAAATTTCTGAACATTTTTGCTCAATTTGCGAAGACAAAACAAAATACTTTCACTCATTTTCTCAGTGTATATACACTATGGTAACTGTTCATTTTCACAGGAAGAGTTCTAACATGTAATAGACATAAGAAACACCCATCACATAGTGGTATGCATGTATGCTCTCTGCCACCTTACTTGTGAGGATTAGGGAGAGGTAGTAGAAGGCTGCCCTTGTGAGTGTGCAAATTATAAGGGCTGCTAAGCAAAACACATTTTGAAGGTCTGACATTATGTTTTTTTAATAGCTTCATGCAGGTACTCTCTTCCTTTTGGACATACCAAGTATGCAACAGTATCACCCACAAGGAGCAAAGCACAGAAAGGTGTCCCCACAGAAAACATGCCATTGTTGATTTTTTGTTTAATTTCCAGTGTGTAAAAGTAGAAACAGGACAGGCTTGCTGTTGAGGCACTGATCAGAAATGCCATGGTGCATGCTGTTTGGAATACAGGTATACCCTGTGGCAGGTTCAGGTCTGACACCGAACCCCTTTTGCATTCACATGGTAAGGGTGCAATGCCATGCTCATGTGCTTTACTTGAGTAAAACCAGGGAGAAGGATAGCTCTTGAGACTATGGACACTGGTGGCAGCATGCACTGACCCACAGTTAGGTGGGGAGGACATAGCCTGTTATCCTAGCTGCCTTCATGGTGACAGCAGGTAGCCAGCCTTGGGCAGGGGAATCGGCTGAGAGACCCTTTCTGAGCCTGACCCAAGTACTTTCCACCAAAGCAAACTGGAATATAGCAGCTGTTGCTCAAGCTGTCCCTACAGCTCTGAGTGTATGCCGCAGGAGGGCACAGACACCCTGTGCCCCAGGCTGAGGGGGCTGTGGTCCTCACCCAGCTCAGCAGGGCATGGCACCCTGACCAGCTGGGCATGGATTACGCTGCTAAATTTGATTGCAATTGGCCAAAAGTGTTTGTGGGGAGACTGACAGGCAGATGGACACACTGATTGTATGAACCTAGTTTCCTAAGGAAGCTGGGTTAAGAAAGGAGGATAACAGCACTTCCCTACCACACAAGGATGTTATGAGAATAAAAACATTTCTGGTGGTGACGTGCTCAGGTGTTACAGGGATGGAGAAAATGCAAATTCCTAGACAACTAGATTAATTTTAGCATCTTTCCTTCCTCTTTGAAGTTGTGTACTACAAATGGTTACTTACGGGCATATCTTTGGAGCCAGTGGCTCTGCTAATACAGACTGTGTATGAAGTATCAGCAATAAATGAAGTGGAAAGAGATTCAGATTTTGTCTGCTGAACTGCTAAAGGTGGGTGTGTGGCAAAACACAAGAATTCCTACTTACTTTTCTGTGAAGAGAGTATCTTTAGAGTACAGTCTAATTCCTTTCTCCAGAAAGTGCATCAACTGAAAGCAATCAAATATACTTCATATATATTTTAATTGTATTGTATTTCTTTTCCTTGAACTTCAAAAAATTGTGCATGTGTAACAGTGGGAACAGCTTTGCAGTTCAAAACAGAAGCAGGTTTGAGACCCCGCTGTGCATAACAGGCTGCTCTTTCTAATCAGAAAGGTAAGCAACAGTAAATCATTAAAGCTCAGGCTCATGAGGAGCCCAGGCACTTCCAACAGGAATCAGAATGAATTTGGGAAGGTATTCTAAGGCTGAGAACCTCAAATCTGCTGTTCCTCCACTGCCTGGTGCCACAGGGGATGAAACTGAAAGCACTTCAGTTTTCTAT
>JAVJGJ010000057.1:56170756-56217725 GCA_035590215.1 Microhierax caerulescens | reverse complement strand
CTTTATTTGGAAACACCCCCCCCCCCCCCCAAACAACCACTAACTTTTCATCAACACCAAACACTTAAGTTTACTCTTTTATTTACTACTATCCCACTGTTTCCTGGGGTCAGCCTGCCTTAGCCTGTGGCCATTTGCCTCAACTGAAAACATGGTGTGGCTGCACTAGTGAAGTCCGAGGGCACCTGCTCATTTACTGATGCTGTCAAAGTGCCTTAACTGCCCTTGTGCATGTGGGGAGGGGGAAGAACCCCAAAGGTTTGCACTGCTGACCACTATTACAGGGCTTTGTCACTGAGAGACTGGGTCCCCTTGGAGCAGGGAAGCCTTTTGATATTTGCCATTGGGAAAGAGAGAGAGACACACACCCAAGGTGTCTGCAACCTTGCATCTCGTTGCGCCACCCTCCTGGCAGTGTAAAATCATGTCTGAACATCTCAATTACCCACTGCAAAACTGGGGGGCTGGTGCAGGTGCACTGAACTTACAAAATGAGGTAGTGTTTAGAAGTTTCTCAGATGAAGTTTGACTCTGCTTAATCTCCACTGGATAGTTTTATTGAAACCAACTATGGATGAAAGGGAAACTTCATGTAAACCAATTCAACACTCTACATACAGTACAGCAGCCTTAGTGAGGTAACTAAAGCAATGCCAAGTTCAAGGCCAGATCCTGAAAAGTGCTAAATCCCTTACATCCCAGGACAGGATGATCAGCATCTTCTCGAGTGAGGCCCCTAGAATGTAGCATGCTTGGTCAGCTTTCAAAGGTGCTTCAGAAGAAGTCCTGATCTTAGCAGTAAGGGTCTTTCAAAGCCACGCTGTTGTAGAGCATAATGGATTTGGTGCATTAGCTGTGATAGCGTGGAGCAGGCAGGAGTGGTTACTTCTGAATAGTTTATGATCTGTTTCCTAACTTTTAATTTTCCAGAGTAACTCATGGCTATGCTTAAGCAAACAGCAGAATGTTAAGTTTATTAGGAGCTGTGTGTTAGCTTCTGAATTTCCATAAAGTATTTGAGCAGAAGAGAAGCAAGGTGTGTGAACAGCACAGTATTTGCCATCTTCCATCTCAAACAGCTGGTGTGAGTGAGGGCAACAGTCCCAGCCTGCTGATACTGGGGGATGCCCTCTGCTCTGCTCTGCATGTGTGCATGTGGCTGGTTTTGAACATTTTTGTATTTCCAAGACAAGCTTTTAGACAAAATTCAGGGCCCTGGATGCAGTTTCATTTAGAAAGACAAATTGAATCAGATGTTGCTTGACCTAAGCCTGCCTCTTCGTGAGGAATATGCGGAGTCTGGTCTCCTGAGCAGAGGAGGAATGCACCAAGGAGCCATATGCAGCTTCTTTGCCCACAGGTTTAGTCTTTGTAGTCTGCACTTGGGCCAAGAGCTCTTGTTAAGCTTCCCTCTGGCCATGCTCCCAGTGCTACTTGCGTTGTTTTGTTACACCTTTCTCTGCTTCTGTTTTTCTCTTGCTTTTTTTCGCATATAATTTATATAATAACAAGAAAATTCTTTCACTCCTTTCTGTGTAGGGAGCAGAGGTTGTAAGTTAGGCTGGTCTTCACTTCCATGAAAGAGATTAATTATTGCTAATGCTTATTGCCATAAGCAACTCCAGTAAGATTTCACCTGACTCCCCAGCACTGTTTTCTCCTCTGTCTCTGTCATTTGTGGACACCCCCATCTGTGCTTATTTGGCTTCATGATTTTGCAGGTGTTACCAGAAAAATCATTACTTATCCACAACCATTTACTTCCAGGGCTGCACATCCTAGGAGTGTATCTAAGACCTTGAGATTCCCTGTAATGTAGAGTTCAGAAAAGTATAAAGGTAAATCTATGCACTGCAAGCTGATCTAAGTCAAGACTTCGTGAAAAAAAGGCAATAGTAGAGGTCATCCTTTCCAGGTCAAGGCTAACTATTGAAAAGAATGGAAACAGCCTTGAAGTTGTTAAGGGAAAAGGGATAGACAGAGATTATGAATGCTTCCTGTGTTCCATAGGAAATGAAAACTTCCTACTTTACTTTCTTAAGACAGTTTCCTATCAAAATCAGGAGCTATACCATTTAATTGTGTGTATTGGTTAAAAAAGATGGGGACTATTTTCACATAACACATACATATAACCAAACTGAGGTGTTTTGTGTTGAATTCTGACAGAAGGAAGCCAGCTTCCATTCCCAGCACAGATGATTAAGTGCTGATGAAGCTTTAATTCTAAGGATTTTAATCAGAAGCTATAAATTTTGCCCCTGTAAAACTGTGAATAATGATGCACTGAAATTTATTTATAAAACCAAATGCCCTTATTGGTCTGGATAATACAAGCCTTCTGACATTCATTCTGGTCTCATACCGTGTCATGTCACTGCTGTGTTCTTTTAAACATAATATAACACTTTGCTGAGTGTGCCAGAGGTATATGTGATGGGGAATCACCAGAAGCCTTTGAAAAATCTAAAGTATTATTTATTTATTTATTTATTTATTTATTTTAGGTGTTAAAAGGATGCAGTCACAGTTATGGTCCTGCTGTATAGCTTCATGCACCCAAAGACAGAGATGTGTCTCATGATTGTGAACTTTGCAGAGGTGAGGGTGGAGTTTTCATTATGGCCACTTCAAACACAAGTTCTGTATCATGAGCTTTGCTACTCATGGTGTTGCTTAGGGCAAGACCCCTTTCTCCCTGCGAAGAAGGTGACTTGTTGACCAGTCATGGTGATACCTCTGAGACCTCTGAGGACTATAATTGGACAATGAAGTGGATGTCAAGGGCATTGTTAGATCAGTTCTATGTGGTCCTGCTTTTCTCCTGCTTTTTTCCTGCTTTGGGGAGACCCAAACTCTGGATCATGGCTGTGAATGCCAGCAGGTGACATTCTCCAGGTCTTGGATCTCGTTGAAGTTACTGTGTATTTGTTGTGATATAAATGCCAAACCTAAACCATCCTGAACTGAGCACATTATGAACCTTTGGCAAAAATAGTCGTATAACAGTGCCTTAGATAGAGATTAATTTGCCTTGGCCCCAAACGCAGCTGCAGTCTAGGAGTGGTAATTCATTGTAAACACCTTTAAAGGCTGTCAGGCCTCATAAGCCCCCTGTCTTAGACTATGATGTAGCTTTAAAGACAATACTCTGCAGTTACGTAGGACCAAAGCGACTCCTCCTATGCTTCTGCTGAGCTAATTTGTTTGCAAATGTTGATTTAAATTTTAGTTTTTATTATGTGATATTGCTAAAACTGTGAGTTTATGGCAAATGTGTTCCAATGCAATAAAAATGTGCTTATTTTTCAGCCTACTCCCTGAACTAAGAATAAAATGCCTAAAGGGACTATATATATTTAATGGATTTTCTGAATTAAAAACCCCTATGATGAAAATCATAATCTTTGGTGGTCCCACAGAATATTTTGTAGCTGACATACATATATAGTGTAATGTAATCTTGTTTTTTGATGGGACTTCTGCCTTTGCTAAGTTTCCTCTCTGGCTAATTAACGTTTCTGCCTACCATTGATTTTTCAGATCCACCCAGCTTCCATTTGTTATTTTCTTTCACTGGTTATTTTAATAGCATGCCTTAATGTAGCATATGTTTGGATTTCTGCTTCAGTTTTACCCTAGCCATTATTAACAATGTAAAGCTCCTCCTTTATATGACAATGCTAATGTTTTTAGCTGCGCGCTTAATTAGCCCCATCTTAGTAGGGAAGCACTGTTGAAGATTTGTGTCTTATCTCCTAATGTTTCAATTTCCCCTTTTGCTAGCAGATAAAAGCTGATGATAATCTTGTGCTGCAAGTTTGGGACACAACCATCTGCAGCCTTATTTTAGAGTGTAAACAGGCAGATTGCTTCCTACTTCAACTGCTACCGCAGTGGACTGTTATCTTCAGGCTAAACTTAATTACATTCACGTATCTTCAGAGGATGTTAATTACATGAAGATGCTTTCTTTTTCTTGAATACTGGAACAAGTGCACTGCAAGTCGAGAGCAATAAAGGGGGGAAAAGCATTCAATCGCAGATGGAAAGGAAAGAAATTAAAAAAAAAATTCCAATAGGCCAAAAGGTTGTTTACATGGCAACAGGAAATAAAAGGTGGGAATCAAAAAAGACATGCTAAACCTTGCTGTCACAAGGAGGTGAATCAGCCCAGAGAGTAAGAGCAACAGCAGAGCTCATCACATCAACTGAAGGACGTGAGGACAGTCAGAGCAGCAACTCAGCTAGAGTGGGACTTGCATGCCAAAGATGTCCTGGGGCAAGATGGAGTGTATGCATGGGGTGGCTTCACTCCTAGTGCACCTGCGAGTGAGGTGTGGTGGCCAAGGAATGGAGGTTTCCCCATCACCAGTGTCTCCTAGCACAGCACACAACCTGTGGCTCCAGCAGCTAGGCAGGAACAGAGCATTAACTCACATCAACCGTGCTGCCTTGGGAACATCCATACAGCAAGGATGTCTGTATTTTTCAGACAATGTATGTAAATCACGGTGGCAGATGCTCATTTGACTGAGCAAGTAGATGTAATAAAGCCTCAGTTGGTGTTATTTCTGAATCAAGGTGGCATATAGCAGTTGGACTTTATTTGTACTAAAAGCTATATGCTCAAGTACTTCTGTATGTTTAAAAATTAATGTGAGAGGGAAGATGGTGGGAGATTAAAAAAGGATGAACTGAGAGACAGAAATTCTACATCCATGTGCGCAGAGGTGCTGGGGTGAGAAGCATTGCTTCATTCAGGCTTCAGGTGAAGTTTGAGGTGTGACAAATCTGACTGTTCTCTTGTGATCAGATGTGTTGTTGCCATTGCGCTGGATCCTGTCTCCAATGATGACCAGACCAGATGGTTTTGTTTTAAAAAAAGCTGCGGACAATTGAATTGCTGTGCAAGGCACTGGCAGCGCCAGCTTTCAATAATTCCCCATCTTTGTGTGGATGTGATATGATGGGAGTGGAAAGCAAAAGCAGAAACTTAGTATGACCCTTGCCACAGGCATCTTGGATAAAGCAGTCCTGGCCACTAGATGAACGCAGGCCCCAATCCTGCAGAAGCTGGCTAGTTTAATACACACAAATAGTCCCACTGTGGCATATAGCATGCAGAAGTTTATTGGAAGATGCCCCAAGAAGGGAAGTGGGAGTGAAGCAAGCTGGAGGAATGACTAGTAAGAAGTAAAGGGGAGCTAAGCACAGGGTTGCAGAAGTTCAGCCACTTGGCTGATCCTTCAAGTGGGTGGGTTACAGCTGGAGCATCACATCAGATGAAATAACAGGAAGAGCCGAGTGATGGCAACCACAGGGAAGATGACCACCAGGGAGACTGAAAAGTGGAATGATTCTTTAATAACACCAAGCAGGATGAGAAAGAAAGAGGATACATAATGTGATGAATGCAATTACTCACATTTCTGACTCAGGACTGAATGGGTGTTACTACTTAGTGGGTTTTTTTGTGATTGTATTTTGGCTATTTTACAAGTAATCAAGTCCAAAAGGAACATGCCATGAAGTCCTTGAGAAAGCAGAGGTTACTAGGCCAAAAGAGATTAGGTGGAGTTTGCAAATGTGCAAACACAAAGAACATGTAAACCTGAAGATCTGAGGAATTAATATCTGAACAACCACCTTAGGTAAGACAGGCATGGTTGCAAATATTAATCAATGGACAGACACCACAATCTTTAAATCTCACTGTAACAGCCCATGGGATCATGTAAAACCAGATGAAGAGGAGAAGCCAGAAGAGTCCTGCCTGACTCACTCGTGACAATCTTGGGGGTGTCTTAAGTTTTAATGCAGAGTTTCCCGAGATCTTCAGCTTGTGTCCCAGACTGTCTGTACTCAGCCACATCCCTGCCTCTACTGCTCCGAGTACCTGCTCTTTTTAACCTAATGTCCACGTAATGGAAATTCCATCAACTTGGATGCAAACTGTGATCTTGCCTAGAAAGTGGAGAAGGCTCACCATCTTGGTGGACCCTCAAGAGGCAGGTCCAAGGCCAGGCAACAAAACCCATTTCAGCCTGGCCCCTGCTATGGTGTTTCCCATCTGGTGATTAGGATCACCGGTCCCCAGGTGCACAGCTTGGCACTTACCTCAGCGCAGTGAGTCCCAGGCCGGGAATGGGTGCCTCACCTTCCGGGCAGCTTCAAAAGACGTGCCCCTCTGCCGAGCACCCACCCCTGGAGCCCTCATCAGCAAATGCACTTCTTCTCAGGCACATGCCTACAGTCCTGGGATAAAAAAAGACTACTTGCGTACAAAGCTTTTACAAATTTGGTCACTGTGACCAAAGTTTATTACCCATTTTATAGAACTGTGACAAAAGTCTAGGAATCAAACAACATGGGGATCACAGAGGCTATTATGTTTATTGTGCTGAACAGACTGTGATAATCCATTAAAGGAACATTTTCAACAAGCAAGCGATTTGAAGTACAATCATAGACAGAAACTCTACACAAAGAACAAAGCAAAAAGTTAGAAGACACTCAAAAGAAAAAGTAAACTGTAGATAAACAACTTGAAGCATTTGTTTTTATTTTTCCTGCAAACACACCTCTCTTGCAGAAATGGTAGAAGAGTTAAATGTCCAGTCTTAGTTAGCAGTGACCAATGACAGCAAAGAACAGTCGTATAAAATTTATCTCCCACAAAAATAAACTATATATATAAAAAATTTTATGATGTTCTCACTGATTCAATGGCCACATGCAATTTTTCAGTCTGAAAAAATGAGGTATAGTAGGCCCTAAGAGGTAGTAATGTGTTTTGATTGTACTACAATATATAGAGAATATAAGATTCAGTTCATCAGAGTGGTAAGTCTCTTGGAGGTTTAAGTATGACACACCCCCAGCAATTATTTCTGTGTCATCCACTGAATACTGTGGCTTTAAAAAATGAAAAAAACCCTCAGACCCTGAAAGGGACTTGCTAAGGCTTGATTTGATACCCTTTGAAGTCAGTAGAATTCCTTCTACTGCCTTCAAGTGACACTGGATTTGGCCTGTTAGAGCTACTGTATAGCTAGGATTATTTCTCTTCCACTTAATATTAACACGTCAAGTTGTAATTCTCCGATCAGCTCATTCTCAGTGATTTCTGTTACTGAACCCTCCGTGGGCTTTCGAGGAGGTCCACATTTCTTGACACTGCCTTTTGGATGAAGCCAGTAAGTAGTTATCTTTAACTGCATTTGGCTCGGTACTCAAGCCATACCAACAGACACCTTCCTGAGAAACTACCCCTGGCCCAGTAATTAATACAATGGTACAAAGTACTGACTAGAAAGAGAGGAAGAAGGGAAATAAAACAGAAATAGAGAAAATGAAATAGGATGAGGGAGAGAGACAAAGAACAACAAAAGTGAGAGAGCAGAATAAAAAACCTCTACATAAGAAGCATTTAAAATAAATCTGGCTGAAACATTACAAAATCACATTTGTGTAAAATACATGAAAATACTTGTCAAGTATTTTCTTACAATCTACTAATTATTTTTTTTAAACACATATTTGTGATTGCATTATGCAAAAGCTGAGCTTGTTGCTTTCCACCTACAAAGCTTCAAGTTTCTTTGAAGGGTATTTTTTGTTAATTTTTTTTTTTAATATGAAAGTAATTAAATGTGTTTATTTTCCACAAGTTATTTTACAAAAATAGTTTTGAATTAGGGATTAGTTGCAGTCCTAACTGTTTCAAACATCTCAAAACTAATGCTGAAAGTAACAAGTTCATTCCATTTCAAGTCTGGAGGTAGGTCTTTGTCAATCAATTAGTCCATTTCTTTAAACAATTCATTTGAGGTACAAACTTTGACAGTAATATTTAAACATTACAGCTAAATTTTTTTTCTATGTCATGTAGTGTCATTGAAGAAAATTATCCTCACAAACCTATCAGCAATTCAGTACAAAAATATATTCAAGTTAACAGTACATTACACAGAAGTCTAGCAGAGAACGGGGTAAGTACATTAAAAAAAAAACAAACAACAACAAACAAAAAACAAACCAAGAGAAAGAAAAATACATAGCCATGCTGAAACACAATAAAGGTATTGCTTCCTTAACTGCAATTAGGTGTTGAAGTAGAAAAAAAGGAAAACGCAGATACTCATGATTATCTACCCAGTAAAATTTTCCTGCATTAAATGCGTATAGCAGCATGTATTTATCAGTCTGTTGAGTTATTTGTAAAAATCAGAGGTAGTATTGAATAGTGGGGTAATATTGCATCTGGTGCTAAAAGTGCTGCTTTGAATGAAAAGATGGAGAAATGCCACTGGCACAGAGGTGCTCAGTGAACCATCCTATGTCAAAATACATTGCTTAAAGTAATGCACAAGCTTAGCTGAGGTACGTGGTGTTGGTTCTTACATCATGACTGATGAGTAATGAGGAGAGATTGAATTCTTTTGAAATACTGGTATGGGGTGAGTGGAATTAGTCGAAACTAAACTAAAAAACTGAATTATTTTTGTTCAGATAAATTCACAATTAGTTTTGAGGTACCTTTCTGTACATTTTAAAACACTTTTCTCAATAAAGACTTAATCATTAATGGCATAAGAGTGTTTGGTGTCAATCATTTTTGTTTCCACAGAAGACGTCTGGCTCTACAGAAAGCCGACTGTCTGGCTTCCTAAGGTCCAGAAGATGAGGGCTGTTCATTCTGTTTACTACTTCTGCTGATATGTTTGTATCAATAACTATACAATGTATCTTTGTCTTTCTTCCCTTTTGCGAAGTCAAAGTACCTTTTTCATGTTGAATTCTTCTGACTACCAGCTGAATGAAGTGAAAGATCAGCTTTTAGTTTTTTCCTGAAATAACAGTAAGTCTTAAAAAAAAATAAAAATCAAGTACAAGTCTACAAGAAGGTTACAAAGAAAAAAAAGAGTAGTATCTATCCCTTATCTTTGGTGTTCTAAAACAGGGAGTTTACTAAGTAGGGAGTGGGTTGCTGGAAGTGTTGTAAGGCTTTATTTAGTGTTACACACCCAGCCTTTTCTATTTCAATGCCCATTATAATGACTATGTTACAAGTTTCTTGTTTATATGTAGTGCAGTGAATGACATAAACCTGATTCAGAGCTCTTCTTGACCCATTCACCCTACTTAGCAGCTCAAACAAACTATTAGTAGGTTAAGAAAAAAGAAAACAGTAATTAAAAGTTGCATCGTTAATCTGTGTCCCCATTGTTACAGCAGTTTTTCACTAAACCTGGGACTGTGAAGGGATAACAAAGATGATTAGACAAATCCTTTTTAAGGTTATGCAATTATTTTTTTTTTTTCACCCCAGGCAAAAGTGGAAAGACCATGGCAATAGAAAATAAGTGGTCAAGGCAGTGTCTTCTCCCTTCAAAAGACCCAACTGCTGATGAGGTAGAAATTGCATGGTGCGGTCTCCTAGTCTTCCTCCGCAGACTCTTGTGAGGACGTTTCTTCAGTCTCTTCCTGGAATACACAAACAGAAAAAATAAATACTGTGGCAACCGTGCATCTCAGGCTGCTACCTCACGCTTCTCTCACAGCTGACAATTACTTCCTGAGCTAACAAAATGCCCTTTACAGCTGCTGTGACATCTCAAGATGCCACCCGGGGGAGGACAGGAAAGTCTCCCTTGCTTTCTGATCCCTGCACTTTGCCTTGCCGGGCTTTCCTCCTACCCCAAGGGATACCAAGAAAAAGTAATCTGTGCTGTGCTCTGTTACGGGCATCTTACAGCCTGATGACATGGCAGCTAAAAAACGGAAAGCATTTTGAACAGATATCCAGTGTTAAGTGGGTGCTCTGGCAAGCCTCCTCCTCCCTAGTATTGCCTTCATGTTTGTCTTCAGCAAGCCTGACCAAATGCGATGCTCTTACGCTGCTTATTTAACAAATGTGCAGTACCTTTCGGGACATGGACAGTAAACTGGGGGCAATAAACATTTCTAATAAAAGGGGCTGTCAGTGAAAAGCTGTTTTTTATCAAATGCTGCACATCATCGCCTAAGACAGCACGTGAAAAAGATCTAGGAAGAAGAGGAATTTATGCCCTCAGCCAACTGAGACCTTTTAAGAATGACCAGCTTAAAACAGCTTATAACAGTCTTCATACTTTAATAGATTTGATTTTCCACATGGCTTCATTTTGTCTGGGTGGCTAACTGACACAATTTATAACTCTCTTCCTTTCCCAGGCCACTACAGTACACCATTCAGCAAAGCATGCCTTAAAGATTGCCTGCGTTATATGACCAAACTTCCATTCATTAGTGTTTGAAACACCTCAGCTGTGAAGGGCTCCTAAATGCTACCATGTGTGACACTGCTGCGGAGGAGCGGCATCAAGGAAAAACACTGGGCTTTAATCACAGGCCACTGCTTGCTGCAATCCCCTTTCAAAAGGTTTCAACTACCCCACCCCCCCACCTCCCCGCAAGAAAGGGCTGAAAAAAGCTGTAAATCCAGGGAATAAACATAAGTATAAATGAATGGATGACAGCTTAAAAAATATAACCATAGCAGCATCAAGCCATGAGATTTCACACTGGTTTTGTTTAGTCTGCTTTGGGTTATGTGGGAAATGTGAAAAGCATGAAGCAAATGCTCCCCCCTCTCCCTTCATACCCCCACCCCCTGCTAAATCTTGGGCCTCAGATATCTGAGCTAGTAGGTTTATACCTCTTGACTAGGAAACAGGCCATAACGCTGGGGTGCTCTCTTGAGCACCAGGCACAAAGAAAGATGTAGCATGATCAAAGCTGTGGACGGAGGACAGAGAGCAAAGTCAAGTGTCAGCTGCCCTCTGACCTTGAATTTTCAATTAATATTTAAATTCCAGAATACACTGATCTATCATGCAGATGAACAATTACTTCCTCAGAATAACTTGTGTCCATTTGTAGCAGGGTTACACTCACAGTGCTGCTAGGAAAACGATCCCCAACTCATGAAAACAGTGAGTTTTACTCTGTCTCTCATGGCACTGGGGGACCTGAGCTCACACTCCATCAAGTCCCATTAACGCATAATGCATTTTCCCTGCTTATCTTCCCCACAGAATGGAACTGTGACTGTTACAACATTTTAGTCAAGAAGAAAAATGGTATCTACAGGCACCTAATGAAGGGCTAATTTGGGCTGCATGTGGAGCAACAGCGCAAAACATGTTGGTTTGAGCTTTGGTAATTCAGAACTCAGGATGATCGTGGCAATCACCAGCTTTGCCCCCAAGCCAAGTAATTCAGTTAAAAATTGCAACTGTGGGTTCTGTGCTCTTACATAATACAGGTAGACATGTTCTGGTATTTGATGATGATCACGTGCTTAATTCCTTACAGCACCACGCTTAGCCCCTCGCCTCTCATCTTTCCCAGAAGACAGCAGTGCACGCGTGGGTGCAGAGCAGCAGTTCTCTTTGTTTTATGCTTGGCTTGTCAGGAAACTACTGAAACCTGATGGACTCATTTTGTACAACGGTAGACTTCCAGTCACAGCATAAGGATGGAGGAGAGCCAAAGTATGTGGAAGGACATACTTCAGAGCCCAGCCAAGGTGGCCACAAAGAGCTATTTTTAGTTAGGGAGTTGCCCACTAGTGATTTTTACTATGACTCTCACAGTATTATTTTTTTTCCTTGTAGCCCCTGCTGCAGTGACCAAGAATATTAATGAGAAGCTCTTCCTTCAAGTATACATATATATATATATATATATATATATATATATATATGTTCATGTAATGAAGGATGAGTTTCTCTCATCTGCGCATGTACATGCAAATGCGTGTAGCTGTAGTACCTGGAAGGATGAGAAACCAAAAATAAAGCTAAACCCCTATAAAATATTTAAATAATAAAGTAATCATTAAAAAAATATTTGAGCCTGGCAGACTTCAAATTCACATCAGTCTTAGTAAAGACTTTTCATGAAGAAAAACTGGCAAAGGGATCATATTGCTGTGCAGCAAAAAGAACACTTTCCTTCATTAAGTTCATTCCTTGCAAAAGCCGAAGATAGCTCAGATGGGTGGTTTTAAGCCAACCTATCATGCAAGTCCCTTGTCAAGACACAGATGGAGACATGATTGCTGCTCTGAAGTGCTTACAATTCAAACAAAGGGATAATACAAATCAGACATATATGCATGGAGAGACCCAAAGGAAGAAGTGAGTAGAGGTTCTGAAAGAGACAATGCAGATGTGTAAGACAGGAACAGAGAGGGAATTTTTGCACTTGTGAAAACCTGGTTGCAAATCTTAGAAGGTTGTGCAGCTGTGATCTGCAACCCACCCTCTGCCTCTACTGCACCCACATGCACACACACTTCTCCCCAAAACGTGGAGGGGGACACGGGCATTTTGGAAACTGCACCCCTTAGAAGTTGCAAACTGGCTCTGCGTCATCCACAGATTCACTGAACTGCATTGCTTGGCATGTCAGGGCACTGGGCACCTCAGGGGAAGGATGCTTTACCACCAGTTAGCACCCTCCCTCCAGGCACTTACAAGTCCCCACAGACCCGCCATAGCCACGTATCGTAGGATCAATCCCTGAGCCAAAAGTCGAAGGAGGAACTGGAGCTGGAGTTAAATACTTTGTAAGTCCAGATGTGCTTCTGATCAAGTTGAAGAGAAGGGCAAAAATCAAGAAGGAAAGCACGGTCATTAGAGCAGACATTAGAAATCCAAGTCAGTCAGTCAGTCACAGCGTGATTGCCATGCAGACCATAAATTCAGCAGCAGCGGCACAGGAAGCACTCAGCGGAGAAGCCAGGGGTGCGGGTTACATGGCAGCCTTAATTCAGGTTGTTCTCACTTTTTAGGTGCATTCACTGTAGTTGTGGAGACAGAATGGTGACGTGTGTTAATTGAGCGTAAATGTTCATCGACAGGGTTTTGCTTTGACCACCTACTCCCCTGGTTATTTGCTTTCTGCTGCAGCAAGCTAGCCAGAGGTGGGGCCAGCAGGAGAAACCTGAGAAAGCTTCAAACCAGGTTGGATCTGGCTCACAGGGAAGCCGCAGCCACTCGGAGCTCAGGGTGAGTAGGACAAGCACCTGAAGGGCAGGCTAAATACTCGCATGTACAGCTCAGGCTTTACTACCTGCTGCTAATACCCTCAGGTGGCTCCCCGTGCAGCCAGATGTCCCCCATACACGGATCCTCAGGGGCTGACTTGACAAGGGGACATGCTGCAGAAGCAGTTTTACTTGGCATGTCCTGTCGTTGGTTGTCCCATGCGTAGGGTACGTTTATCCTGAGTTGCTACAGGTCACAGAGTGATATTGTGAGACAAACTGCAAGCCAGCACCCCGAGCTGTTTCCACCCTTAATTGTTCTAACTGCCCTGCCAAGCAGGGAGCAATGGGGAGCTGCTGTGTCTCCCAAAAAAGACCATCAAGAAGGCTTTTTCCAAAGCTCTTCTGTGCACAAATGTGTAACAGGTCTTTTCTTGAGGGGTATCACTGGCCAATGGCTGGCAAATGTGGACACTGGACTGGGATCCTCAACTCCCACTGATGTTGGGCCCCAGCAGGAAAGAAAGGACAAATGTTTTGCAATGGCTCACAGCAGTTATCTGCCTTCAGGAGGGCTACTCTGCAGAGGGCTGGTAGCACTGTTGGTTCACCCCAATTTAACAGTGGTGATGGTAACGAAAAAGACCAGGAGGCAGGACAGGAGGCTTCAGTCAGAAGTGCTGTCTGCAGCCAGTATGCCTCTTTGGGCTTGCCCAAGACACAGTTTCAAAATATGACATCCTTGGTGGGATCTGGTTGCCTGAAGATAGGAGCCTGGGGCTGGTTTAGATGCCTTGTGTATCTCATCTGGTATCCAGCACCTAGCCCAGAACGGTGCTGGTCTCCTCTGTCATGCCTGCCTGCTCTGTGTGGATGTCTGTGATCCCCTGGGACACCTAAAAGAGCACAGAACAGCAGTGTCAAGATGTGTGGACCCACTAACCCTCTCCAAAGCTATGATTGCTGCATCTCTGCTTTCGAAGGTTGTCCACTGTGGAGAAACAAACCGGTGTACACTGCAGGAATATGTGAAGTGATAACCACTAGCACGTGCATCTCATTTCTAAAGCTCAAAGGTGGCATCATCCAGAATGCAGCTGTGCAGTAAATGACCATATTTAAACTACAGCATTTTTTCAGGTCAGGGTCACCCAATGCTCCCATGACCCCGTGTGGGTGAAATACAGCTCTTCCTGCTGCCCAGGACCTCCATTTGGTGATCCACATTTTGTTGGTGGAGGCTATTTTTCTGGCAGCACAAGCAGCCAGTGGCATTCTGGTGGCCTTAAGAACAGACAGGCTTAGGTCAGTCTGTGTTGTATCTCTGCATTCCCTCTTTTGGTGGACTCCCACAAAGTGGCCACAACAAGACCTGATGATGAGACAGTTGTTGGTGTTTCAGGGGAGTGAGCATTGCCCCACCTGCAGAAAGGCAACTGTTTGACATTTCTGTAAAAATGTTTATTCTGTTTTAATACCCTGGGACAAAGCTCCTTTATGGCTACCTCAAGGTTAACTGTCTTTGCCTCAAGAAACTGACTGGCAATTCAGCTGGCAATTCAGTTTTTTCACCTTCTGCTCATGAATTTCTGAACAGCGGATTAAAGAAACTAGAACCAATTCCGTGAGATGAACTGCAGGATCACAGTAATGCTACATATGGAGCCTCTGAATTTGTCAGAGCTTTTATTTTATAACAAAGTATTAGCTGTTGGCACAGATTTTGCTGGCTGCTTTCTAAGCCCGAGAGGGTATGCTTGAATAGATATGTCAAAAAGAACTGCTGACAAGAGCAATTTGCAAACTGTGGACCATTGTCTGCTGTTAACTTGTCTGAAATCCCCTGGCATGCAAACTAATATTTTCAGAGGAGTCCCTGAAGCCTGTGGCTCCTATTGTAGATGCAGGGGCCCGCATGGTGCCCAGCTGAGACACCGTGCCATCCTGACTGCTCCACAGCCAACACACCAAACTACTTTAGAAATTCTTAGAGCACCAACAGACACGCAGAGCAGGTTTGCTCTGCATGAAGCTTAGGGTGGGATCTGCTGCTTCTATACTATCTGCAAAGTGCACTGGTGAGCTCAATGACAGCTGTCACTCAGCAGTAAGGCCAAGTTAATTCCAGAAGCTGGATTCAGAGCTCTAATTGTTGCAGGTATTTACTTCACACGTCACAATAGAAGGATTTATTACGGCAGAGGAGATCACCATGACCATATACAGAAAGGCCACACAACTCTTCTTACTGCTGGACTAAAGCATGTTTTTAAGGGCATCTAAGGAAATTATTTCAATACAGAAACTCCATATCCCAATACATATAAGTCAACCAGCCCACAAGCAAGCAATTTCTGTGCACGTCACTGCTTGCATGCAAGAAGCAGCCCAACTTCTTTAGCTTGGTGGCTAAAAGCAGAGTTAAAAATTCTGCCTATGGATCAGTTCTGAGACCCCCTGCCCACTCCCAGCACTGTTTCTGCAGACACTGACTAGAGCATGAGACAGCCCTGGGGGTAGTGAGAAGGCACGTCCCCCTAAGAAGGCAAAACTCTCGGTACTTAAATGATGTTAGAGGTAAATAAAGAAAAATACAGAGATGGCAGCTGATGGGGCAGTTTTGGGTTGAGGACAGAAAACCAACACTCCTGCTTTAACTGCCTACGTTCCTATGCACTTAGCCTCTAACAGCCCACCTTGTCACATAAGGATGTTGGCCTTCAAATGACTACAGGCTTGGACACAGTGTGAGTCCAATATTTTGATACCAGTGAGCAGCCTTGCTGAGTTGCCACTTAACTTTCCCAATGCCCAGTTGTATGCTGGTGGGCATGTGCGGAGCTGCCTAATGCTCTTGGGAGCTGTGTAAGGGCTGGCAAGTGTCTTAAAGATGATTGTGACTGGGAGATGTCCTCAATGTTTCTACACTCAGGAAGGCAATGCACAACAGACATCAAGAATAAGACCTATATTTGAGTGTGCATGTATGCAAGAGCACTGGTTTGGAAATTCACATGCAGACTTGTTTTGAAATCCCCATGCTCTCTGATTTGAAGCAGATATTTCAAACTAGATTTTCTAGTTTCTAGGAAGAAGCCTACCCACCAAACCATTGTGTATGGAGGATGCATCTTTCTTCTGTTAAGTCACTCCATTTTTATATAAATAATCAAATACTGTGTGAAGGATAGAAAGGGAGAAGAGAGAATAAAGCAAAACGCTGATGTTGTCCCATGAGGTGACCAGCCTTTGGCTTTTGAGCTGCATAGATGGAAAGCAAATTAAGGGTGTCCTCTCACTGCTGTAACACCACTGTTTGAGTAGCAAAAAGGCTGCTCATGGGGATTAGTGGATAACCCACATCCCCTGCTGTTAGAGGAAGTGAACTAGGTGGGACAGCCAGAGTGGGATTGCTGGGGGCCCAGGCTAACAACAGTGGTGGAGATCAGAGACAGCTACCATCCTTGCATACCCAGGAATCACTCCTACAAATCCCCTTCCTCTGCTGGAGGAAGCGTCTTGCAAGGCTTGGCCAAGTTTTGGTCCTTGAGTGACGGGGTCAGGTAACTGGAGGGGACCAGGACAGTGGTCCTGGACAGGAGGATCCCCTCAGGACAGTCAGGACAGGATATTCCTCTTTAAGTTAGAACAGCCTTCTTTAAACATAGATTCAAGTCTCTTCTTCCTCTTAGATTAAGGGGGATTAAAAAAAATTTCTCTATCTCCTAGTTTATCTCTCACTAGGAGAACTGTTTGATATAATGGAGTGATAATGAGTCTCTCTGGCTACTTTGAAAGGGCTTATCTGACACAGGATTTTTAAATCCAGGAGGGCTCACACTGAGAACTTCCAGAAACATGAAATATGCTGGCAAATGTTTAGATACCCTAAAAAGTACCTGCCTTAGGCTCTGCCTCTTAATGTCTCCTACAAATGGGCTTGAAGGAACCTCAGCTCCAGGTGCCAAACTTTGCCACTGGATTTTAGAGCAGCCCTGAAGTTAACTTAGCAATGAGGTTTCTGCAAGGCAGCAGGCCATCCAGTGCTGAAGCCTGCACTGTTGAAGTCTTGAAATCGAGACTCAGCTGTCTAAATTACATCAGGACAGATTTCTTAAATGCATTTTGGCATCTCAGTGTAGCAAGTGCCTTTCTGACCTAAGCAGGTCAAAAAACCTGCTCCCCATGTGATTAAAAGGAGACTGAAAATCTCCAGCAAAATCTCAGTACTGGTCAGAAGAATTTTGCAGAAAGCACCATTTAAAGTCTGCAAAGCACAGACCTAAAGTGCAAATGGTGCTTGAAGCAATCACAGGTGCTGTACTAACCCTGACAGACCTATTTTGTCTTGGAGAGCTTCAACCCTACAAGATGTAAACAGTTCTGGTGGGAAGGAAATAAAATATTAAGGAAAAGAAGGCAGAAGTGCTGTGAGAAACATAAACAACCAAGCTAAACTAACCTCAAGTTTGAGAAGCTGCTCTTACAAACCTCTTGTGGAGGCTGTAAACTAGAGGAGTGGTAAACTGCTCTGCATTCACACACACAGCATGCCACTCTGCAGAGCCAAAGTCCAGAATGGAGTATAAGGCAAGCAGAGGCTAATAATAGTCTCTAATTATGAGTACCTATGTCCATAATTATATGAAAGAGCAAAAAAAGGTGGGTGCCAATTTTTAAAAATCCTTAGGCTTGCACACTTCACTGAAACTCTGTGGGTTACTGCCTCAGCTCTGCTTTCTTGTGGCAACAGAGATGGCAAAGCCCAAAAGGACACTGGAGCCCACACAGGTAAACCTGAGGGAGCCTGGAGCCTGCCTTCCTCCTGAGCCCCTGTGGTACTTGAAACAGTGCCAATTTCTGTGCATATTTTATGTTAAATGACAGAGGAAGGACTACGGTGAAGGCCTCCCAGAATGGAGCAGGGAAAGGAACACTAGAACAGGCTTTGAAATGGAGGTCAAACCCATATCAAACCTTTTGCCCGCCCCCACCATTTTAGAACATGAAAAGAAGAATAAAGTAAGGCCTGTTAGAGTTCCATTACACACGCACACACCCACCCACCCCCCAGCCTAAAAATGACTGCTTGTTACAAACAGGAAGCAACTGCCAGAAGTTATTCACCTTCAGTCCTTTATCACTTAAAAAAGCATTACGGCTTTTGTCCACAGAGCCACTGGCAACTGTGGTTTGGGAACAGCTATCTATCTGTAATGATAAATAATAAAATAAAGCATCTTCCCTTTTGAATCCCAGCTGAGAGATTCTGCCAAGTGATCAAACTTGTCTGAACCTCGGAGCAGCAGCTTTGAAGTAATAAGAAAAAGATTGAAAACCTGCAGCCAAGAGCTGCACACACCTCATTAGGGCCCAGCCATGCGGGAAGGCCGAACGGCAGTCACCGGCCCTGGCCCCGCATACCCACTGGAAAGGGGCTGCGGGAAGGGAAGATAAAAGAGCCTTTCATAGTGGAAGTGCACTGGTGACATTTTTATGAGCGGCAGCCCCAAGGCCGAGCGGGCCGCGCCATGCTGCCGCCTGCCAGCGCAGGCCTCAGGGTGGGCAGGGGCGCAGCGGGCTCTCGCTCTGCCACTGCCATGGCTCTTCCTCAGTCTCCCCCAGCTTTTCTTTTCTTATTTTGTTTCTGAAAGGGAGACTTTAACACACAGGGCTTTACCTTCCCCAGGTTGTGCTCAGAAAAGTGTGCCCATCACCACCTCCCCCCACCACCCCCCAAATGAGAAACATATTTCTGAAATAGAGCGAGCTGGGTTCTCCGATCTGGTTCAGCAGAGTTCATGTGAGACTGTGGTGTAATTCAGCTAAATTATTTTTTTCTTAACACCACCACCCACAACCCCCCCAAACAAAAAAAACAACCCAAAACAAAACCACTAAAGCTTAACAGACTTGTAAAGCACTTTTAAAAACGTCTGAAGAGTTTACTCATAGATCTTACCACACAGACACCGGTGAGGCTGTGTGATGGCAGTAAAGCAGAGTATTTAACTTTGAGAGCTGAAGTTCTGGGTTTAATTTTCAGTTTCAGACTAAACAGCAGGTCTGCAGCAAAAGGCAAGGCGACGACTCTTGAGCAGAACAGGGTAATGGAAATGCTTTTCTTGCAAACTTTACTGATTGTGTAACCATGGAGCACCTCTTTGTGTAGGCGAAAGCGCAAAATCAGAGAAGTTTGTGTTGGTTTTAATAAACTCCCCCTCCCCCCCCCCCATCCCCTCCTTTTTTTTTCTGCAAAGAATTCTGCTGCTGTTTTATTATGTAATGCTGCAGGCTAAAAATATATCCCTAATTTAAACCATCTTGCCAATAAATCTACAAATACCAGGTAATCCAGAAAGGGTAGTTATGGTTTAATGACATACTCTTCTTGTCATCTTAATATGTTCAACTCCTAAAGGATTTAGAGTGATGCATTTAAAGATTTTTTTCAACCTCTTGAGTATCTCCACACAATCTGCTGGAAAGGGAGATAAAGCATGGTCCTTTTCAGCACAGAGCAGCAACCCAACTTTGCAAGCCTCATCTGCACTGTGATCCATGCTATCACAGAGCAAACCTTTTTCTTTCTCTAAGCAAGATAGTCTGATTCAAAGTGAGTGGGGCTGTCCAACTTAATAGTGATTATGTCCTTTTGATTATAGAACCTTTTATGGGAGTTTCTTTTCCAGTTGAACACATCTATATTCTATAACCAAATTGAAAAGGTATCCTGGTGGAAACGTGTGTTCAAAACATGTTTTCTTTCAGGACCAAGACAGATTTACTGCAATTTATACCTCAATGGGAACCTATTCTCTTCCTAAACATAAAAAAAAACCCTAATATAAATTACAGTTAATGCCTTACTATGTAACAGAGTTCTCAGGAAACTATTAAAGTGATGGGCAAGCCCTCTAACATACTGTAACTGTCTTTTTGCTGTTCTGATTTCAGTTTCCAGATTTTGCCTCAAAATGAGCATAAGAATCAGGGAAGGGGGTGGAAGCCATTCAATGCACTGAATCTGATATCTTCTGGGTCCTAGAGCTCACATGTCCCTTCCTTCCAGACTCAAGTCTGGTTTCAATGGAGCTCTCATTTTTCTTCCCACTAATCCTGCAGTAAGATCAACCATTGGTAACTCTGTGAGAAATTAAATACCAGGATGTGGGAAATCTGAGATCTGAATTCGGGCAGAATGTGGATGATTCATTTTTTTTATTTCTCTCCTTCTCTTTTCCCAGGGTGGTTGTGTGGCAAATAACTTTCCAAACCTGAGATCAGAGATCAGCCCTGAAAATAGTGACTGCATTGACAGAGCAAAAAAGTCAGGCAAAGCAAGAAGTGCATTGGTGATATAACATCCCTTTTAAATATAAGCAACAGCCATTTTTTTCTAAAGAGAGGTTTTGGCCAACATTTTCTGAAAACATTCTGCCAGCATTTCCAGAAATGCCTTACAATGGAATCAGCACCAGAACTTCATTGTAGTGATGCTCACTGTCTGCTGGAGCAGACTTCATAAAGAATTTAACATTTGTGGCTTTGGGATCCCAATGAAACAAGATCCATGAGATAGTTTGCTATGGTGATATGAGTGCTACAATGCTCAACAATCAGGCAGTTGTTTTGAATTACTTTTTTCCTTCCTCAATGTTAGCAAAGCACATTTATTTATTTAGGTTCTATAAGGATGAACTCAAGAGGCTTACAAACACTGGACTGCCCAAAGGTTTAGGTCCTTCGTGCACTGTTTGGCAATGTGTTGATACCTGAAAACCACCTATGTACTCCTGTAGTCTTTAACATGAATTACCTAGGAGCATAATTCTCACTGTGTAGTCTACTAAGACTTAAGTTGTGATGCTCTCTAACTTCTTACTCTACTAATACAGCAGCAATTGACGACCACGAGCTCTGAACAGCCCCACGAACAGCAGCCTGTGCTTGCCATCTGCATTGCTTCACACCATCGCAGCACTAAGGGACAGCAATGCGAGAGCACCAATGGAAGTGATACAGGATGGAAGCTCCCCTGGGGAAAATAATTTTAGAGTGTCTACCACCATTTTATTTCACACTGACTTTTATGAATCCTTTGCCTAGTTGTCCTCCCAGAGCTGCAAGGGAGGAGGCACGCTCATAGGTTCAGTGTATCTAATCCAGCCTTAATGTTTGGCACAGATGTCACAAGCTGATGGGTTGCCCAGGGAGGCCTGATGTCACCCCAGGGTAGCATGGCGGCACTGATTTCAAGGAACTAAATTCATCAAATTCCACAAATGCCCCACAGTGACTAACAGAGTAGCTGTGAAATGCTTCTTATTTTTCTCCTAGTCCAAGACTGTTATTTTGGACAACAAGGGAACTTTATAAAATTCCCCAAATGTCATGGAAACCTCAGAATAACATATAATATTGGCTTCTTATTGCTTCCTTCCAGAACATGTTTAAAGATGTGTATCAGTTAATAAGAGCTGAGCATACTGTTCTTTCCCTACATAAATCTTTTTTAATAGTGCTGGTACCATCCTAGCAAATATTTTAACAGATAAAAATTGTAAGGTCTAAACTTTTATTTTCATTGTGTTTACCTTATTCCATATCCATTGCAGCATATCTCATTTTTAAAAAACAATTTGCAGCAGAATTTATATAGTCATGAACTGGCATGGCAGAGATGTAGCAGTTCCTAAAGCAGTGGCTACCCAGAAAGTTCATGTCCCATGTTTTTCAGTGCAGCAGATGAGCTGAGTTACAGCCCTGGAGTATCTGTTAATAATATTTATCTCAGGAAATAGGGTATCTTTCATTGACTTCAGCTGGTGTGGAGGAGCAACAATGATGCTGACTGAAAGATGCAGAGCCTTTATAAGAAGCTCAGGAACCAAGCTCTCAGCGAAGAGTGCTTTCTTCCTGCACAGCCTTCCGACACACCTCATCTTTGTAATAAGCATTTTGATTATTTTTGTTGCTCTGAGTCCAAAGGCTGATTGTTCTGGTAGTTTCAACTTTCTGGATATCATTTTTGAAACATCTTAAATCAATTCAGATTTTCAGGGGGTAGCCAAGTACTGCCTAGAATCCTGTATGTGTGTGAAGTAAGATATCCAAATTAGCAGCACAGACTCTTGTTACTCTTGGAAATATTGGCCAAAATATGTAGCATGTGTATGCAAAAGTAGCACTGTTTAATTTACTCTTGACTGACATTTTTTTAAACACTGTTTCCTGCCCAGCCATCTTCCTCAATGGTGTTTCCTCAGCACACGTCACAGCCCCTTCTCTTCTGGCCATCATTAGTGAGATTGCAGTTTGCATGAAATCGGAGCCAAGTTCTGAACTGGATGGAGCACCTCCCTGAACAGCTTCTGTGGCCAGAGCCACGGGGTCAAACACAAAGCCACTTGGGCCACTGCCATTGCCTGCCTGTCTTGGGCTTTCTCTCCAAGTGGGGAGGGGAGAGGGAAGAGGTGCGGAGAGGGCAAAGGCGAGTATTGCTGACTTAGAGAACTATTTTAGCTTACCCCTTCAGCCTCCAGCCTTTTACCACCAACCACAGCACCTGCTCTGAGCGCTACACATGGAGCAGCTCAACAGCTGCAGCCCTTGAACGTTATATGTGCTTTTAGGGACAGGTCCTGCCCAGCACAAATAGAAAGAACAGAGACCTGAGAGCATGTCTGCATTGAATGGGCAAATGTGTGACCAGCACTGCATTCAGAAAGCTGCCTCCTGCTCTAGGGCTTGTCTCAAGGGAATTAAATGTTACACATATGAACAGCTAAAATAACCTTTTTTTGCTCTTGTTCAGAGCTGAAGGCTCCTCCTGTGTTGAGCTATGCCATGGTGACAGACAGTCCCTGACAAGCCACAAAGCAAAAATGTCTTGCTATATCTGATTCCTTTTTAGTCACATGAAATCATGAGTGTGTGTACTCCTGCAACTCCCTTGTGCAAGAAGGAAGCATCAGCACTTCAGTTTTCACAGAAGGGGGGATCAAGGCACTGGAAGACTTGCCTAAAATGGGACTTGCACACTGCAGTCTCAGTGCTAATGGCTTCAATGGAAGTAGGCTCACATGGCACAGTGCTGACTGGGGCACCTCTGCACCTTAGGCAGCATATGGGGTCACAGGGACAGGCACCTCAGCCTGCCTTGTGGGCCACAAGTACAGTAAACAAGGGGGTGCACAGCTCAGTCAGTAAATGCTGACTGAATTTGACTATGCATCTGAATTTAACAGACAGGACCATCCAAAATCCTGTTTCTTTTCTGCACTCAGGCACTGCCCAGCAGCACTGAGGCCAGTGCTACTGTGAAGCTGGGACTCTGCCAAACTGTCTTCCTCCTGGTTGTTTACTCAGTGGCCCTTTGACCTTTGAATCATTAGCTGCACTGTGTCCCAGGTTCAGCAGGTGGCATGAAGAACACTTCTCCCCTGGCAACCTGGAGCGCTGCTGGGATGGAGAAATGGGGCTGCTGCTCAGGTGGCCTACTTGCAGAGCAACTCCTGTCATACGAGAAGCAGGCTACCCCTGCTCCCCTGCGAAGCTCATTCCACTCCCACCATCGCTCTTCAAGTACTGGATCCTAGCAGAGGCTGTTCAGGGTTTCTAAGTCCCAAATAACGAGGCAGGAGCCTGGGGTAGGCAGCGCCTTATGACAGTGCGGCTGCTGGGCAAGTGCCTCTCAGTCCTGCAGTGAAGCTAAGGTGCCTGCTGACTGCAAGGGAGACTGGGCCAGTAGGGACTGCGGTACTTTGTGGTTTTCTCTATTAAACAACCAAATTCTCCTGAAGGGAAATGGGGCTACCTGCATGTCTACTGGTAAATCAAAAAGATTGAGAGCTGGATTACAAAGGCTATTTGAATATCAGTGAAGCAGTGGTTATGATGCACATCTAAGTGCCTAACTAACTTTGTAAAAAACATCTGCCTGCTCCCTTTGTGCTCTCCATGAAATGGTGGAAATACTGGGTGAGCTCTGCCTATATTTTCCATACTGGTAGGATGGGTTCAGTTGAAGGAAATACTCAAATGAGCTATGAGAAAAAGCAATTTTTATAAAAGTGATTTTTATAAAATTGATTTGTGGTAACGATCCCATAGCTCCAGAATTCATTGCATGAAAGAACTTGCTGGCAAAGTCTTTGCCATCCCAACACTGACAGGCCAGCATGTACCTGCCACTACCAATGAACTAAACTTCAAAACTGTGAAAAAAAATTTGCCTCATAGAGCAGCAACCTACACCTTCAGATCACTCTATGTATTTCTGATTTTTGACTCTTCAAAGTTACTATCTAAATATACTCCTGTTCTGAAGGCAATTTTATTCCTTTTCTTCCCTTCCTTCTGGTCACAGTACCTCAACTTTTAAAATTTATTTACAGCCAAATTCCTGGAAGCAGCCATCTCAAAAATGTTACTCTGGCACAGCTATGTAATAAATTACAATCATAAAAATAAAACCTTAGAAGCCTGAATCTTACACTGATTTGGGTATTTAGATGTAGCTTCATTGAATTATGATATTCAGAGTCTTTTCAGAAATTATGTCAAATAAATAAAAAAATATTTGCTGTCAGAAATATCTGACTTCCTCTTCTTGCCCTCATTCTTTCGTATAGGCTAGTGCTTCATCTGTCCATAGAACTCATGATTGCAACGTCTATATTTTCACCCAGATGTTTTTTGGGTTTTATTTCAAAAAATGGTGGTTTGTTTGTTTGGTTTTTTTTTTAATCATTAGACAAACTATTCAGTCTCCTTGTCACAATATTAGAAAGACTGATGATGTCTTCCTTTGGAAACCGCATAATGCAATTGCCACCATTTTGCCTTGGAAGAAGAAAGAAGGCAAGGATGTAAATCCCAGCACCCTCCACAAGACTCCATCTACTTCATCCATGAATGAAGCAAGAGACTTTCCTGGTTTCTCTAAAATCAAATTCAAACCTCTCCCAGAGCAATGGTACGTCCATTCCTGCAGTTCAGGCATCCATCTAATTTCTTAATTCTGGCTGTAGTCCACATTTGATATTATTCCAGTTTTGTTTGGTTTTTGTTTGGGTTGTTTTTTTTTTAATTTTACACCAAGCAATCATTACAGGTTACTTGAAATACAAATAGCAGAACTAGTAACAATGGAACATAATTTTCAAACTGGAGCAATTTTTCCTAAGACTTCCCATGACATTTTTATCTACTTGTTTAAATGATGTTTTCAAATCAGAAAAGTGTTTCCAGAACACTCAAAAGCAAAATCTGGAAGGATTTTGCAAAGCAAAATTGCTCAAAAACCAAAATCAAACCCTATTTTGATTTAAAAAACTCAGTCCCCAGGTGATCATAGTAGTATCATGGAGTTTTGGAAAAACAAAAATTCCAAGGACGCCTATGGGGAAAAGGGTCAATAAAAACAAGTTATTTCATCATGAAACTATTTAGGCAAAACTTTTTAACAGTTCCAACAAGCATCATCCCCCTGTCTTGTGTGGCAGGAGGCAGGGCACTGAGCCACAGCATGTCCAGGGCTCAGCCCCACTGGGAAAGCTTTGGGAAGCTCCACTGGGACCACACTCCACATGGGGAGGTGCAGCGAGTCTGGGCTGGTGAAGCTGTGATACACACTTGCTTGGCATGTGTTTACATAGTACCAAGAGCCCCCAGCACATCTGAGATAGCTCCTACTTCTGTCTTCAGTATTTGCTTTAAAATAAACAGTAATAAAAGAATGGTAACTTAGCCTTTCTGAGGATGTTCTGGAGTGGTGTATATAATACGCATGCACTTACACTACACTGAAATATAAAATTCCACATATCATTGGAAAATAAAAGTTTTACCCCTCTGGGATCTGACAACTTTCTGACTCTCCATATCAATAAATACAGAAAAGGTACTCAACACGTAACAACACAGCTTGCTGGATGCAGTGTGAAGAACAATGAAACCCTGGGGCACCCTCCAGGGCAGAGGTTTTTCCACGTTTCTACAGCCAAAGCTCAGTTGAGTAAGGCTGCAATAGTCCTGGCTTGGCTAGGACACAGGGTGGGCTTGGCCAGTGGCACATGCTTTCTCAGATGTGTATGTGCACCTGCTTGGGAGTGAAGGATTTACCATCCTGTCTGTGCCCAGTGTCACGGATTCTTTTCAATCTGCTAAAGTGGATCTGTGGAGTATTTCTACCACATTTCTTCTGAGATTTCACAGGAGGGGGAAAAAAAATCCAGATGTGGTGGCTAGCATGTACGCAGAATGCCTGAAGCTTGTGCAAGTGCAGATTTATTGCACGACACAGAGAGGTGATACAGCATGCGCACTGTGGGCCTGCTGGCCATGGTGTCCCCAGTGTGTTGGACCTCCCACACAACCACCACGGGTCCCAGGCTCTACTCTGC
Source organism: Microhierax caerulescens (assembly GCA_035590215.1). NCBI lineage: Eukaryota > Metazoa > Chordata > Aves > Falconiformes > Falconidae > Microhierax > Microhierax caerulescens. The sequence goes on along the minus strand of JAVJGJ010000057.1, from coordinate 56,191,277 downwards.
TCACAAAGTCTGCTGCTTTCGGTCTGCACATGAATGTGTGAATCACAGATGTAGCTCCTGGGCTGCAGAGCCTGTCTGACACTTTTAGCATTACTGTGTCCTACACTGAGTAGGCATATGCACTGGATGCAGCTGGGGAACGCATATAACTTGAGGCTGTGAGATCATATATTATGACTAATTAACACGCGTAACTTTATTGGTACCAAGACGAAGAAATGAGTAACAGGAAAAAATACAGTGAATCTGCATTTTCTTTCCTATACAATATAACACTTTTCTGTTTAGCTTTTATTCTTGTTGAGATTTGATTTTTTGGGCATTGTTTTAAAAGCATCTAATGTGTTTAGCATTACCTGGAGAAGTACACTGTATATGTACCTTTGGTGTGTTTTTTCATGCACTTTTTTCTATGAATATTTTACTGATTTACTTTTCTGACTGATATGCTGTCTTTCTGACTCAGATTTGCAAAGGATTTGCAAAGATTTCAGATTTTAACAGACCTCCCAAAGAGATTATAAGATTTTCAAAGGGCTGTTCTACACTCACAGTACTTCTTCTCCCCAGAAATGATAAAAATAAAACATGTCCTGTTTCCAGAAAACTTTGATAGCTTTCATGATGTTTTCCTAAAATATCTATTGCCTCTGTATTACTTAAGAGTTTAACTCCCCCATATGGCTGAGTCTACACCTGCTACAAATAGCTTAAAAATGAGGAAATAGAAAAATACCTATTTCTACTTGGACTGCTTGTTTGTACACATCAGTAAGAATATTACTACATCACGATTGTAAAAACCAGCTGTCTTTCTTTGGAGACAGGGTAGATTTCAAAGAAGTATCTTGTTTTTGAGGTTTAGGCACATATTTACAAGAAAGTGCTAAACTTACCGATGCCACACAGTTAGGCTGGCTATCTTTTCCTCACTTCCCCAAGGAAGTGCGAGAGTATGTATCAGTGATCATCACAAAGATATGTACAGACCTTGGTATTTAAAGGTTTGTATTGATGTTATGGGTGTGTAGATATCCAGTGGATTTTACTGCTGCATTCACCATCTATGTGATGGTACATCTTCAGAGCTCTGGGGATGTTTGAAGATATTGCATCTCTACGGCCCTACACTGCACAGCAGATATCCATAAAGAGATTTAGAGCATGGTGGAGCCCTGCACAATGCTTAAAATCTGGGAACAGAACTGTTATTCATAAAATGCGAATTTTATCTAGTCTTGCTCCTTCTATGTTTTTTAAAATAACACAAACCCAAAAGGCATAAGCATTAGCAGTAACAGCAAGAGTAAAGGTGATTTAAACTAATGCTCACAGAAAACTTTGAGAATACACCAAAAATTGAAAGCACAGGAAAGCACTCAGAGATGAAGCCTGACCACGAGTTTCTTTCACTTTTACCAAGGCAGGCTGGGGTAACACACTCACCATCATATAGCAGTTCTCAACTGTAACCTCTTACGGTCCCCACTGATGAAGAAAGGATACATTTCTAACTTAATCCAGACTGCCACATGGTAAAGCCATCTGGGAGGATATTTTGAAGGAAACAGATGGAAAAGGAAGAGATTCATCTGAATGCAGTGTAAGATTTACATTATCCTCCATGAACTTCCATGTAGTCCCCATGTTTATATAATTTATCACTATTTCCTTAGACAGCTCAGATTAGGAAGCCTGCATGAGCTCATGTTCTTGTTGTTAATTCTGAACGTGAACCTCCCTCCTTTAAAGGGAAATTCAGTAGTGTAAAAAGAAATCAGAGAAAGGCAACTGGACTTAAGGGAAGCCCAGCAGCATGAAGTTCCTGATCGTCCCAGGAACTACACTGTTTTATCTCCTCCTTCTTTCCAGCTTCAGGAAGACACCGTCATGAATGCTTGCTCACAGTGATAATTTTTGTTCTCTGCCATGCACCCACACCCAGCAAAACCTCAATGTTGTGCTAGCATAAGTGCCTATTAAAACCAGGAAGGGTTAAAGATAAGTCAATGATTTCACTGAATATCCCTCAGGCCCAGGACTGAAAAAAAAGAAATGTTCTCTGAGTGAATACCTGGCACACAAATAATTTAAAGAGTGTAATTTCACTAGTTGTGTTGTGATGACTGGGGATTTCTAAAAAGCCCTCTCCTTTCATGCATTCTTCTGTGCCTTCTCGTTTTCTATACAAACATTTCCATTACTAATGGGAATGTCAAAGGGCCTCCTTTTCTCTCTCTCGTTCTCTTGCTCTCTCTGACCATGCAGATGCTGCCGAGGCACCGTGCAGCAGCGGCTGCATCCAGCTGGCTGAAAAACCTTGCAGCATCCCCACTGGAATCATTGCTTCGGGAAAGAAGGGACGGGAAGACCCATACAGGGAACCCTGGTGCTTTGTTTCAAACGCCTACATCATTTTGCCATCAATTAAATCTGTCATTACTTTGTTGTGCTACCAAAAGACAGAGTCCCAGATCCCCTCTTTGTCCTCCCACACCCCAGCCCAGCCTCAGTCCCAGCCATTTCTTCCTCTCTTGTGCTAGGGCTTGCACTCAATTACTGTTCAAACAAAACACTCACAGAAGTAAGTGCCCAGGGAAGCTGGAGACCTACAGGACCACGTGCCATCGGCTGCAAGGGCTTCTGTCAGACCCCTTCATCCTGCTGACCCCAGTGGGGATAAGCTCTGCTATGTACCAGAGAAACCACAACACAAACAGCCTCCCAGGGGTCTTCACCTCCCAGATTTGTCCTCCTTTGCACAGCACGGTTTAAGCCTTCCTGTCTCTCAGGTGCCATGGAGGAGATGGCTGGCTTTCTGCCCACCAGCAGATTTACTACTACGGTGTAGTAGGCATAGCCTTATTGCAGCCCTAACAGTTGAAGGATATAAGCGAGACCAGGGAGAGGAAATACCTTTTATTAGAACAACTTGGTGGGTTTTGAATCATGTGGTGTAGTCAGAAAGTTATAGATGATAAGTCCTCAGGGACTGACTTTGTGTTTCTTGAATAAGCTGTCCTAATAAAAGACATTAACTCTCCTTGCAAAACTTGCCTCACCTGAAAACACTACTGCATTCATCCTGTATGTTATCTCTGCCATTCAGCGATATTAATTTTATTGCCAGTGCCATAGATTCATCATTGCTGCAACTGTATTGATTTGTTTTGTGGAAACCCGATTCTTGCACATGCTTTGGAGAATTACATCATTTCACCCCTTCAACTCACAGCTAGGATGTTTTCTGTTTCTTATGTAACAGCTCCTAATTCAGATTACAGAGATATTACAACAATGTATGCTGTACGATAATGTATTAAAACCATAAGGTGGAAAACCAAAAGTATTATTCCCTTTTGAAAGCAGATCTCTTTCCAGAAAAGCAACGGACCCTTTATGCTCTTGACTCAGCAATCATTCATATTCATGGCGGTATAGCAGCACAGCCCATTGACTTTGCTGAGCAGGGATGGACCTGTTCCCACGCCCATAGGCTTTTTCTGCTGTTGCACATGTAACAAAGTGGCAGAGTTATGTTTTCAGTTTTTTTAACACAGGACAGGCTGGGGGAAGAAAATGGAGGCAATTGTAAAGGCAGTGTTTGATTGCTTTCATGACACCTTGTGTCTTGCACTTGGTCCAAAGTATTAAAGAACAATGGCAGCATCCAACAGAAGAAGTTTAAATGTGTTAGTCTTTATTATGAATCCAGTCCAGTTACCAAGTTCAGCCTATCTTATTTTGTGGTTTTAGAGACTCCTTTAGACCAGGTGAAAGAAAAGTTTTATACCTGTGCTCCTTCCTTGCTGTAAGAAGACCCCAGTTACCCACGTTCAGGACACACAGAGATACCTATCACATGCCAGACTCGCACCGTACGTGTGCATGTCTGCATTATCATCACAAGGTAGATGCTGCAGAAAGAGAACATTTCTGAGCAAGTATCATCCCCTGCTTTCTCCTCTCCTTCCCAAGGGCCACCACATGAATTGCTTTGGTGGTTATGCCTAGCAAGCCAACAGCTGACCCCAGCTCATAAAATTGATGAAATTGCCTTCATTCTTTACAGTAAAGGAGACCAGCTTAAACACTGAAGAATTATTTCATTTAAAGTAGTCTAAAACAAATAAATTAGCTTTTCTTACCTGAGCAGGCTTTTTTTGAACCACTTGTTGAGGCTGAAAAGTAAAACAAAAGCATGGTAAGAAACAGCATTCACTGAGGTCACTTAGCTGTGATTTCACAGACACTGGGAAAAATGTTTTCAAGCAACAGAAATAAAACACAGGCAAAGCCCACATTCAGAAATGGAGTGATAACATACCCACCTGGCCTCTCCTACACCTATCTATGACCTTGCTCTAAAGCAGTTCAGATTACTGTGGATGCAGAGAAGTATGTTGTTTGTATAACCAAAACCAAGGTGAACTATAATTTAACACGTTACATCCTCCATCTCTTCTATGGTACTGTTAGATTTACTTTTACTTTTACTGCATTACCTATCAGACCGTGTGAATGGCCTAATTTTATAACTATATTTTGTTGTCTCCACTGATGGTGTTCACTCTCTCACCACATTTAGCCATGAGTGGAGTGTCCTGCTGTGGGGAAGTGTTTCCCTCCTGGCCACGAGCAGAAGCAAAGTTTGGGCAGAGAGATGAGGGACACATAACCCCATTCCTGAGCCAGGGCTTCCCACTTGGCCAAAGCCAGGAGGCTGGGACAGGCAGTGGCTCAAGCCCTCGGAAGCTCTGGTTTGAGATCTCTAGCTGCACAAAGGTGATGCTGTGCTGACCTTTGTGAACCTGTAGACATGATTTTGGGGATGCCCATCATTGGGCAGGTTGGGTGGAGTTGCGTGGGCAGGGAGAGCCAGAGGCTCTGTCTGTCTGCCTACACAGGACCTGGTGGCACAGCCACGGGCTCCTCAGCAAGTCTGTCTCCTGGCTGCTCCCACCTGGGAATGGGAAACAGTCCCTACCTGAGTCAGGAGATCCACCAAGGTACCAGTGCCCTTCATCCCCACCCCAGGGAGGAGGAGGAGTACTGATTAAGGAACTAATACAGGCATGCTTAAAACACACCACCACTGCCCGGATGATGTGACAATCCTTGTGGGTGCTAAGAGTAGTGCCAAACAGTAAGACCACAGATAAAGGATGAAATCCTGACAGCAAGAACACAAAAGCGCTTTTCTTACTTCAGTGGGGCAAAGCTGCTGCCTTCCCCCCTGCCAGAACTTTCTTTTTTCAAAGTGTATAAATTGCACCCAACAATTTTCTTCCTGCCCTTCCTTCCTGCCTATTCCTAATCCCAGCCATGATTTTAGTGCCTCGCTTGGGCAGAAGCCAACACGCTGTCCCTCTGCATGGCCAAAACCTAAGTTTCATGACAGTGTAGTAGGAAATAACTGGAATATTTCTGAATAAACAGTTTAGTGGAACTGGCCTTTCAGAGCAATATTTCAGTGGGAAGGATCAATGAAAATGTAAATTAAATGTAACTGATTCATTTCAGACTGCCTACCACAAGCGTCCCATTTTAACAAGAGATGCTTTGTTTATTTTCAGTCTTTTTCTAATTCAGTGGAATCCTACTGCTGTTGTATTTTTGTATCTGTGCCTCAGGCTCCAAGCTCTTCTCTCAAATAAATATGAGAAAAAAACTGTGTGATGACTGGGTCCATTTTAAATTCCAGGGTGGACCCTTTTCTCTTCCATTAAATTCCCTTGCAATGGAGAAGCTATTACCAAGGCACACATTTTTACTGATGCCTTCTCCAGGTGGACTGCAAGCCCTGAACTCATTTTAATGGACATTTGCTGCCCCTGGACAAAGGAATGATTTGTTTCTAAGGAATCCCTCATAATTACAGAACTCATTGAACTCTTCAGTACTCTGCCACTAGTGCTTTTCTGCTTTATTTTCTTTTTTTGCCTGTTGATTACACCTGTACATGTTTACTCCCAAAGCACATGAAATCCACAGACATTCTTAGAGGCTGACTGTTTTCTCCTGCTCAGAAATCCCCATATATTTTTGGCTGTGCACTCTGTATTCATGTGACTCTCACACACTGTAGCTCAATGAAATCTTCTGAAAGAGCTGCCAACTCACCAAATTTTCCATGAATTAGGTCCTGACACTTCAATGAGAGGGAAGACAATGTCTGAAACAAGGCCAGCTCTGGCTTTCTGCCTAGTATGTGTCACAGTAATTCTACCAGCTGCCCTTCTACACAGCACTTCATACTTTTCAGACCACCAAAAAGCCCCTTAAATACTTTCAGTGATAGCTGGGGCTCACTGGGGCTCAAGCTGCCAGCATGTTTTCCCAGCCTCTGGCACCCAGTGGCTCTGGACTGGACCTAGAGAGTTTTTTGTGTGTGTTTGTTTTGTTTTGTTGTTATTTTTATGAATGGCTTTCGCAGGGGATTCTGACTCCAGCACAATCTTATCCAGCCATTCATAAAAAGCAGAGGGAATATATTGTACTTTGCCCAGTTGGAAACTGTCTCTGATACTGACCAAGGCTTTCAAGAATCTCAGTCATTCAAGACCTTTGCTATAGTAGTGCTTCGTGTCGAGACCTCCAAGGCAGTGCTTGCTTACTGCCGGCTAGGTTTCCACTGGATTTGGGATGTGGAGTTCAGCGCATGTTATGCTTTCTCCCTTAAATGGAAGAAGCAGAGCTATGAAAGCTCAGCAGCAGGGCTCAGCCCCAAAGCCGGTATTAGTGGCACACACCAGGAGCCATGCCCACTCGTGTCATGCTGAGGGTTCCAGCTTGTGGTGGCTGAATCGCTGCAAGTGCTGGTTTTCAGGGCATTGCTTTTCCTGCTTCAGCTTGGCTGAGTGGGAGCGCTATCTGGATGAATGCAGGCTGGATAAATCCAGCAAGGTCCAGTCCTGCGAGGACTGCAGTGTCCGCACACTCACCCCAGACTAGAAGAACTGAGGTGTACAGGAATGATGAGAAATATTCCAAGCACTAATCATTTCTTTAACTGTTGTGGATATAATGTCTTTGGAAACTTTTAGACACACTATAGATACAAACGCCTCAACTCACTAGTTGAGAGATCGCTGAGTTAAGAGATCTTTTCAGGGCTTGTTCAACTAGCTGGAAAGAAAGAGAATCTGTCTTGGTTATGGAAAAGACTGGAACCATAAAAAAGCCAAGGACAAGAGACTTTATAGAGGTGCTTTGGAGCAAGATAAAGTTGTATACAAGACACAAGAGCTCTGGACTATTATATACTGCACACCCCACCCCACCCCCCAAGAGCCTGCAAAGTAAGATGGCAGACCTTCTGCTCTGCCACAGGCTCTCTCACTTACGACAGTGATCGCACGTAAGGGGAGCTTCATGCAACACAGGACTTTCATATTTTATTTTTAGCCTAAGTTTAAAAAACACCTATTGTACACTGAATGTGTATCAGCTGAAATTCCATACACTTGAAAGCAAAATTTAGGGGGTTTTACATCATATGCTAGTACAAGTCAACTTTGAGTAGCTTTCTTAAATCTGTATGAGACAGAATAAGCAATAGTGTTGCACAAGTCCTATGGCCATGTCATTTAAATGTCCATCAATCAAGAAGAAATCAAAAATACAGCATAATTTCTTTTGCCATGTTTAAGCTATTAAGTATGTGAGCTAAGGCAAAAGAGAGTAACTTAAAACTTCAGGGTAAGATTCCTAACTTAGAACAGAAAAAAAACCCACCAACAACCTAAAGACGAAAGTACACAAAGCTTTTGGCTATCTTTGCATTAAGTTTTGGATGTTCAAAGCCCAACTGCCTATCTTCTACAAGATACTTCTTCCACTCCTCCTGTCACCACATCCCTCCTTTTATTTTAGTTTCAAATTATGTTACTTTAGTCTTTGTCAATACCTTAGATGCATCCTTATAGCCTACACAGTGTCTGGTCAAACAATTTCTTTGCATTCTGTATGAGCACAAAAGAGCAGCCAGCCTCATGTGATGAATCTGTATTCATCTTGTACCAGCAGTGAAAAGTTGTATCAAATTCAATTTGTCACACTTCTCATTCGCTGGAGTGCTTCTTACCCTGTGACTTTTCATAGTGTTATAAAAATAAGGAAGGATAAGGGTAAGCCTATGTCAACTAGTATGAGCAATGCTGGAACACATTTTTAATGATCAGAGATAAAAGCGCTGGTTTGAATGGAAATCATCTCCTGACCGCTGTGCCTGAAGCTCCTAGATTTTGTGTTCGTGTCTCCCTCTTCAAACTGAGTAGTATGAAGCTGTTTGACTGATGCTTCTTGGCAACACTGACTCTGTTCCATTCCCACAGCTTGACACAGAAAAGACATTTGCATGGAGGTAGCTCTGCTGGTGAGACTAAATGACCGTGATGGAAACTAATACCCAGTTAGGATGACATTTATAGTGCTGACAGCTCAGTGTTGTGCAGAGATCATTAAAATAATTTCATAGGTCACCCAAACACTTGTAGTTCTAAATTAAAAGATGAGTAAAACCATATTTAGTCTTTTTGTCTACATATCCTCAAAAAATCAGGAAGTTCGTATTATACCAGTTGAAACCAATATAATCCAAAATAAATCATGTCTTCCAAGCAGTTCCATATGACAGCAGAGTAACTACTGTTCTGCCCTACAGCTTTAATTGGTTCGAGTCCAGCCTTTCCCTCCCTCTTCCAGCACAGAGTGATACAAGGCTGGGACCAGGAGCCCACGAAGCCTCTGAGAGAGCCCTCGCCTCTGGGCAAAAGCTACTTTCAGCTTCGTGTCAGCAGGAATCTACCCCACATTGCATGGGGCAGTGTGCCTGCCACTCACTCCTCTGGTCCAGCTATACTCATTGTTTGGTTTAGAAATGATCTTCCTTTCAAGGGGGTAGCAGAAATGCTTTTTTACCTCATCAGTAGTGAGCGGGAAACCCTCCTCCACAAGCAGGACTGGCCTGTGTTTTGGAAGCTCAGGTCATGAATTCTCCTGCCTCCATCACATGTTTGCAGTCAACTGGCAACCGTGGTGTCTGTGTATGCACGCTGCTGTGGGTCATTAGGATCTAACAGCAAAACCATCTGGCCCATGGAGTTCAAAGGAAATTTCACAGTTCTCTGTGCAGTCTCATAAATGAGGCTAATAGTAATGTGTAGAGAATTTTGGCAAAATCCATGGAACTTTTATTCTTTATTTTCTATCCTACTTGGCACTCCTCTGAGTTTTTAATACCAAATACAAAGTAAGGTCATTCAAAAAATATTTATTAGCTTATTAAACTGACCTCCCCTGACTGCTGCTGGAAAACCCTGCAACATCTCAGGAGCTGCACCAGTAACTTTAGCTGATGACAAAGTAAGTAGTACTTCTATTCCACTTGTGGAGGAGAGCAGAGAGCGTCACAAAATTTTATATTCTAATTGGCAAACTCAAAACACAATGCTTCAAACGACTCTTTTGGTAGCCTGAAAATTCAGGCACTGGCACATATATCCAGTCAGGTATGTACGTATCCAATGGAAGCCAAACAACTGACTTCAGCAGGGTTAGGATTTCATACGTTTTGTTTATAGAAAGGTACTTTCACTACAAAATGTCTGTAACGTGCTACATTTGCAATGGTTTTATGTTCTGAGACAATAAAAACCATGAAAGGAATGTATTAAAAATCAAATTCTGTTTTCTTTTATGCTTGTGTAACCCATGATTTTTCAGTTGCTTTGACCGAACCTGCTCAGAGAGGTAGATTTCCCACCATTATAGATCTTGAAAAGTACAAATTTAATGGGTAGGACAGGAAGGGAAAAACCATTAATTTTTCTTCATCCAGTAGCTGAACATTAGCTCAAGCACAGCAACACCTGACTGAGTTTATCAAGGATATAATCAAAATTCAAAGCACAGTAGCTGTTAGTTCAGTGCTCTTGATAGACACTATTAATTTTTCTAATGTTTCAGCCAGTATTGGTTAAGTTTCCATAAAATATTTAAGGTAGCACAGCTTATGAAATCCATTTAATGGGCTTTGTATCTGTGGTTCAATACTATAAGCAAAGTTTAAGTTGGTGTACTGAGTTAAAATCAATACAGTTTGGCAGCAGGAGGATCTGTGGCTGCTGACTGCTCTTCTTCAGTCACTGCTGCTCTGCTGGGTTCCCTTGTTACTTCATCATCATCCATCATGCATTTGAGAAGCTTTCCTGATACATTTTGCCCAGATTTAGTTCAGCATCTTGTGCATTTTTCTGCTCAAATATTAAGAAGCAATTTCTGCCTTTTAGAATAATTCTAGTACACAGCACTGAGGTTTTCTTGATATGCACCTAAGGAAACACGAGCTGGCTCTTTTGTCTGGCAAGCATCATAAGTATCCGTCTATTTATAACTCCCTACACAGACAGACTATTAAGAAAGCCAGATGGGAGGTTCCAGTTATTCTTGGTTATAACATAAGGAAAAAACCCTACATTTTAGTAGACAGAAATAAATGATAAGTTATTTGCAAAGAAACCAAGCCGTTGTAATTCAGGGATATAAACTGATCAGAAACTACTTAGCCTTATAAACCTGGCAGACCTCTCCAGACAAATAACTACTGTGCAACTGTTTATCTACCTCCAGGCTATCTTTTCTGTTTGGATACAGCAACCCCTGTGCACACCACATATTTCTCTTCGCTCACGTGGAAATGATTTTTGATCACTACTAAACAGGCTAGATTTGAATTGATGACCTACAGGTGAAAAGCACTGTATCACATTACCATCCGGTTCTGGTTGTTTCAGAGTCTTCCCTCTTGTCTCGCTCAGGCACCTCCCGCCGTACAGACTGAAAAAGCAGGGCAGGCAGTTCCTGCTTCAGAGGCCATTCCTGGCAGTACCACTGATGGTGGCCATGTGGGGCTGCTCAGGACTGCCACCAGTGGATGCATCTCTGAACCTGACTGGAAGGAGCTTCCAAATCCCCCTGATCTTTGCACTGACCTCCAGTGAAATAACAGAGTAAACAGGGCAGTAAAGCCCCAAACCAGCCAACCTGCCGCAAAATCTGCTAGTTCGGAAAGTGAATTCTGAACTTCAGTGGTTTTGCTCAAAATGTAACTATTCTGTTTCTGGACTCCTACATTCATTCTCCTCCTCATTTTAAGGTCACAAAGACTCCAACTCGTTCAGTAACAGTGTCCTTGTGTCATTTAGAGAAGGAAAACATGCACAGCTCATTTTCAACAATGTAGGCCTAGATACAATTAAACAATTAGATTAATTTCCAGGTCTATGAAAGCCTGTGCCAACAACAGGCCCAAGCCGAGACACAGGGATGGAAAAAGAACTGAAGTGGCAGTGATGGAAAACAAGGAGTAAATTGCTCCAGTCCTAGGGCAGCCCTAGGACTACAGCAGTGTCCCAGCAGTGTCAGGTGGCAACTCTGTCCCTTGCCCCACCACAGCGCTGCTGCAATGGCCACACCACAGCCCAGAGCTGCACTTCTTCACAAGAGCCCCTGAAGGAGGATACTGGTGAAAATACAGTCTGCACTTCCCTCAGCCCTTGGGCACCTTCACTGCCCTGGAAAGGCAGCCATTCAAGCTACCTTGAAGGTAGTGAGTCAAGCCAAGGAGTCTCAGTGTCCTCCCTTGGGTATTTCGCAGCGGCAGCCTGTGGCATATTTCTTCGTATTTCTTCAGTCTAGCTGCATGCTAAAAGTGCTGCTGCCTCCACAGATGTGCACTTCATGTTTTATCAAGGCACATCTCAACCAGAGGAGGAGAACATCAGAGTGGGCACTACATAAAGGCAGGTACAGGAGAACCTGATCTGCCCAGAAAACCTGCAGACTTCGCCTACAGGTGGAAACAATCCAGTTGAGGTCCGCAGCCTCGCTTGCATCCGTAGCACCTTTCCTTCTCTTGTTGGGGGCCACCTCTTCCACAGTGCCCAGAGGGAAGAGCCTGTGGGCAATGCTGTTTCCTTAACCACACCTGGGCCCCACGTTAGGTGGCAGAGGACAAGAAGCTGAAAGGAGAGAAGGCTCCCAGATGCACAGCACAGATGACTGCAGGGCAGTGCTTGAGGCTGTGCCCCAGCACTGTTCAGCTCACTGAGCACAGACACAACTCTATGTAGGTCCTGTTAGGAAGAGCTATCTGTCCTCATCTACACAGACTGGGCTAAGGATACAAGGGATCTAGGCAGCTTCTTTTGCACAGCCAGTTCTGCCCTTTCAGAGATGTAAAGCGTCTTGTACAGAGCTTACGTGGTCATTCCCAGGCCTGGCTCTAAAGTCCTGCAGGAGCTTCCCCTCCCAATCCAGCCCATTGCCTCTGTGACCTCTCATTGCCCTGTGATGGCTAGGCAGGATTTTCCTCCAAAGAAAAGGCACACAGCACAAGGAAGGCCAATCGACTGTGCCTGGCTGATTTTCTGCAGCTGAGGATCTGGCCTGAGGCACTTCTCTTCAACTTCTTTGTCTGAGCAGATCCATTGGTAGCCACATGGTTGGCTGGGGATGTTTTTCTATGTCTGGGATACACGGATGTCTGATAGCTGTCTGTCTATCGAATAGATTTGATAATTATTACTGCCTCCAGGAAACTGATGCTGCTAAAAGTGTCTGTCAGAGTCTGACCAGAGCCTGCTGACATTCTGGCACAGTTTCATAAAGAAGTCAGTGTACAAAATAGAAATACATTTTCCATGTACTTGAAATATACGAGGGGCTTGGTGGCGAGTTGTTGTAATTAATCCACTTCCTGGCTTGATGTATTTTGGGATCATTCTAGTGTGTGGTATGTTAAATACTGAACTCAGTTCATACTGTTATTTTTTACATAGAAATTACATTAATTATGTCCAAAGGCATGATTTGTAGGCACTCCTTGCAAAGCAGAAAACCCCTAATTGCATGGCATTTCTAGTGTGCTTTTACCATTCACTCACTAACAGCAATTTCGTCATACGCATCACTGTGAAACCCGCATGACACAGTCATGTATTTTAAAAGATGGCAGCAAAATTATTTTCTCTTTTATCTAGCTACAATCCATTTAATAGAAGATTGCAAAGTCAAAGTCTACAACATCCTATTGTCTGCCTCTCAACAGCAGCAGAAATATGAATAGTGTCTGCGTACGCATGCTTCTCTCCATCTGAAAGAGAGAGAAAGAAAGGGGAAGAGAGGGAGGGAGGAAGAGATTCTGCTCTGGATAATCCTGGTGTAACTTTGGAGTTGTTCTATTTATGTCCCTGGACAGACTCTGAATTTAGCCCAGTTTAGGAGAGAAGAATTTGACTGCCATTTTTACAGGACAATTACCTGACTGTCTAGCTACAGTTATTTAATAGCCCTTTGGAAGCTACATCTGACCTGAAGATCCTATTTGTTCTTTGGATTTAACAATGTGAACATCAAAGGCATGCGGTGTTAGGTATGCGCACAAATCCCCTGCAGCTTTTTTCATAATAGTACTGAAACCTGATCCCCCAGCAAGAATGCAGCCCTGCAGCCCTGCAGCACCGCAGCACCCCGCTCCCTGGCACAGCTTAAGGTGGTTTCCTCACTCACAGAGCTCCATCCACCACTTGGAAAGCCGCCTGCTTTTAAACCTTGCTAGGGAGGGCTTGTGAACATTTTAGCAAACCCAGGTCATTTCAGAGAATAGGGCTGCTCAATATTTACTCTCAGTTCCTGACAATTCCTCCGTATTTTGTTGTTTCTGTTGCTGAAGTGGCAAAAACCCTGATTTTTCATGTCGCAAAGAACAAAGCTCGGTCCTGCCCTTGGCTAAATTCTGCCCTTGGTTCAAACCAGTTTCAGAGTCTACACAAAGAAGTAAATGGTTTCATCTCCCAACTAGTCACATTTTATTGTGCTTGGAACTTATGTGGTTTCGGACGTGCCAAAAATACACCAGTTGGTAGTATCTGTGGCTAGGTGGTCCTGGCAGCAGAGGTGAAAGCAGCTTGCTGGATGAAGAAGGATAGCTGGCCTCCAAATACTGCTGTAGTTGGCTCAGAGAGACAAACCATTTCTGGGAATTAGGTACACTGGGTAGACAGAAGCTTGACTAGCAGCTGAACATAATCTGCCCCTGTGAGATCAGGTATTATATCAGCACCAGACTGCTTCACGGCAGCTGCAAGATCATTTTAGCATTGGCAGCGGTGTGGCCAAGGCTACCCTGATACTCTAGATGTTGACAGGTAAGGGAGCTCCTCATGGTGTCAAGCAAGGTCCTGCTGGTGGCCCGTAGGCTGCTCCCAGGCACCTAAATATCCTCACATTCCATGCCTGTGACTGTCTAGCCCAGCTTCAAGCAAGGCTTTATCTAGAGAAGGCAGCCAGGGAGCATGAAGGTGCACCTTGTGGCGAGCCTCATGGACACCAGAGGTTGCTGTGAGCCTATTGCTCTCCCAGGCAAACCCCAGGGCCAGCAAAGGACAGCATTTGGCCGAGGGGCGAGGAAACGCCAGTACAGCTTGGGACAAGCTAGTGTGTACACCTAGGAGCTTCTGGAAATCTTTGGCTGGCAGGGAACAGTGCTGGGAAGTTTCAGTTGGGTTGCACAGTGAGAAAGATCCAAAGGGATGAGATGGAGGAATGCAAGTGGCAAGGAGAGATGGTGGGGAAGAAGGGGACCAAATGCACACCACCTTCCTTGCTTGCACACAAACGGGAACAGAGTCTCTGCACTGCCTGTTATGTCCAAAGAACTGAGAGGAAACACACAGAAATACCTTACCCATATTTCTTTTTGTCCACCAAGGTACCCAAGATGGCTGTATTGGTGTCATATTTTTGGCTTCTTTTATGCTCTTAAAAATGTGGGCATTAATGACATATTTGGGGGGTGTGTGTGTGTGGTGTTTTTAAAGAAAGCAACTGGGAAGTTTGGTTAGAAAGGCTGGTTTTAGGTACTGGTTGTTCTTTTAGATTTTAGGATCTAGTGCATTTGTAGGCTTTATGGGAGTGTTTCATCTTCTCAGATCATAAAAAGGAAGAGAAAAATAGGAAAGCCATGGGATGCCCTGGGGAGCGGAGGATTGCACCCCTACCCACAAGCAGAGAAACCACCTGCTGTTCAAGGCTGATGACAGCAGGATCTGCAGGAGCACATGCTCTTCCTTGAAGAGGAACTCAAGCCATCTCTCAGCACAGCAATCTGTGCAGAAGCAGGTCTGCTTCAGCTTTGTGGTTAGATGGTGCTGGCAGCGGGACAGCCAGGACATTCTCTGTTTGTTATACAAGCACTTCAAAAGGGTGGAGGACAGTGATGGGATAAGGAGTTGCCCATGCCTCTTTGCCTTTCATCACCTCCCTGGAATGTCTGCCTTCTGGGCTAATTTAGATGTATTTATGTTAATAAATGTGTGGCCTTTTCAGCCCCTTTTTTCCACTTTAATTCCTGTCCGCCCTTGCCGGCACGTGCCCTTGGCAATTTGTGGTTATTTTACTCATTGGCATTGTACAATTGTCCTGTATTACTGAATACAGTTGTGTTTTTTTCATAGTTAAGCAAACACAGAGCTCACAAAAGTGATACAGTCTAGCTCCATTTTGCTTAGCAAATACTGGGGGGGGTTCTCTCTTTTCCTTTCTTTTCTTCTTTTCCTCAGTCAAGAGACAATGTTTTGCTAACTGTAAACTGGTTTGCAAGCCCGAAACTGATGATTTCATGAGTCTTCCAGATGTATCATCACAGTTTCAGAAAGCTTCCTGACTGACAAGAAAGCCAGGACTTCTGTGAGATCTCCACATCAGGATATTATTAATAAGCATTCTGTACCTCAGAGGGAACCCCCCCAATATCACGTAAGCTCCATATGGCTCCCTGCTCAGCACTGTGGCAGTCTCCTCCCTCCCTCTCCTTACTCCTAAGTGTGATGGGGCCCAAACTTTTGGGCTGGGGTTCGTTGAACGTTCTCTTATGGAGCTACTCAAGGTCTCTACGCTCAACTCCAACCATGACTTAATATACAAAGGCACTTTTTTCACATCCATGCTCATCCCATGAAACAATGAAGTCTGTGCTTGGACCAGCCGATAGACATGTGATCACATGGGTGAAGAGCAGGATCCACCCACCCTTGTAGAGAAAACACAGTGAAAATAAGGCTGCTAACCCCAGGATAAGGGCTTCCAGAAAAGAGGATATAGTGTAGTTTTGCACTGTTGATAATTTTGGCAGGGAGGATCCAGCCCATGAGCTTGAGTTTACAAGCCCTGCCCCAGAAAATGGTCAGTTAGTCCATTTAAAATTTTGAACCTTCATTTATAGCACAGGCCAGTAATACCTGGGAGCACACTTTCCCCCACCTGTCTCAGCCATGATACACTCCAACTACAGGGCTGCCAATGTCCTGGGAGAATCTTTAGTGTGCAGGAGTTAAGTTCATGGAAAAGCCTGGGATGACGATGAACTACAGAGACTTTAGGAGTAAAATGTGTAATACATTCACTGAATAGCATCCTGTAGTAAAACAGATACAGACAAGGACATCTGGTTCCTAAAGACTACAAAACTAATCACAATCTGAACCTGACCTATTGGTACAAAGTAGACAGGGCAAACCTCAAGCAAAATATCTTGGGAAGTACCTGGACACCATCATGATGAACATGTCTGGGCCCTCATCAGTATCACTCATGGTGGATTTCTTTTGTGGTTTTGGGGTTTTTTTTCCCCATGTACATTTTTCTTAACCCTCAGTGTTCCTTTAGAAACAGAAATTAACTCATTACCAGACACTCAGCAGCAGACCTGTGATGCTGTGTGATGGGTCACACCAGTACTACTCTTCAGTTCAACACAGACTTTCCTATGAAAAGCTCAAGATAAAAGATCAGATAACTAAAAACAATCACGATATTAAAATACATAATCTTATATCTGAATATCCTTTTCATGTCTGCAGATACGAAAGTGATTTGCACACTTGAAGTGACAAGGGAACCTTATAAATGGATCTGTTTCGCTCTGCACTGCCACGTAGCTGTTTCTGGGATGAAATCTGGCAGCTGTTCTAACAGCACAAGACAGTGTTACACACAGTTGGGCCAGAAGGTGAAGAATAGCATATCCAGTGTACATGGCAGGGAAGGAAGGATGTAATTATCCAAACTGGAATTTGGCCAGGACACTGGGGTCAAAACCCTGACTCTTTTGAAAAGTGTCATGGGAACGGGTGCCCACGAGTGGTCAGAGCCATGATTTTTACATCTCAGGTGAAAAACCACACCTCCGATGCCAGCTTTCTTGAGTACCATGCAAAGGTATTCATTCTAAGTGAATCAGAAAGAAAAGTGCATCTCAGCACAGCAGCTAGGTGTCCTTGGAGGTATTTATTTTGTTTGTCAGTTAGCCTATATAATCTCATATCCCAGGGGACATATACATCCCCTTTCACAGCACTGAGAAAAGAGAACAGGACACTGCTTGTGTCGGATGTATTTATCTGAAACTCTGATCACAACCCCACTATTTTCAAAACAGCAATATTCCTCCCATGATCACTTTGTGATTTGATTTCTGCTATCTAAAATGTGAATCATGCTGAGTTTTTCATCTGTGAATGGCTACTAACCGAAACAGACAGCTTTCAGTATCAGTGATCTACTGCATTTTGCATGATTTAAGGACATGAACACATCACTGACTTAAAAGACTTTTTAAAAATCACCGCCAGGTAAGCAGCAATAACAGAATACATATGGGGCTTAGCCTACTTCAGATGTGAGTATATAAGCACCACTTACTTTACGCTTATTTTACTAAGGTGAAAGAAAAGTACTTAGCAATGAGGACAGGCTAGCAGCCTGTGCATGGATGGTCACGAACACTTATCAAAGCTCAGCCAGGACTCTGTAACTCAGTCATGCATTAAACATCTTGGACTAGAAATTATGTCCGTATCTGTTCTTACAGACTTGGAAAGAGGAACTTAGTGTTAATGTACTAAGATGGTTTACACCTTAAGACTTACGTTTTGATCAGTCTTAATTCTCAAAATCAAATTCAGCAACCTACCTGTCCTGAACAGATTCTACCTGGCACAAAACATCACACCATAGAAGCCCCTGCTGCTTCTATGGTAAATCTCAGACTGTCAGCTGAGAGCTGGACCTATCCAGGCACCCAAATGCCTGTAGTCCTCTACAATGGCTCATGAACTGTACCATGCTGGACTACGCATCACAGCCAGCAGTGGGACCAGGAGGTATCAAATCCTGAGCTACCGGAGACAGAAAAAAACACTGAAGCTGACATTTCCAGGCTGCCCAGCAAATGTTCACCCAGCTCCTCTCTCCATTCCTGTCTTCCCATGGCACCACAAAACTCTAGGGGAACAAGCAATGAACCCAGCAAGCAAGGCAGAAAGACTCTGGGCAGCAAGATTTTCAAACATTGGGAGAGTCAGGGAAATATACTGCCCCTGCATTAGACGCTGCACAGCTGATCCCCTCATGTGAAAAGCAGGTGCTCCAAACACGGAAGACTGACAAAAGGTGGACTATGAAGTAACACAGGCCCAAAGATATGAAATGCTTCATCACAGAACATGTTGGTGTCAAAAATATTACTGAATGCAGGTTTCTTGGAACTGGTCTAGACCTCTACTACAGCCTCCATTTTTTAAATATGACTCAGAAGATTCTCAGAGTTTGTCACCTGCATTCAAATGCCATCTGTAGGAAGGAATCCCCCTCTGGCCATAATCATGAGCAATTTGTAGTAGACCCTCGCTCCTGATAGACTGTGACGGCCCATCCTGCACAGGAGGTCACATTATATTATCACATGGTCCCATCTGGCTTTAGCATCTGTGAATCAAGGGTTGGAGACCGACGTCACTAGTCTTAACAAGGGAGAGCTACTCTGCCTTGTAGGATTACTGCCAAGAGGGCTTCTTCTTCACAAGCACTTTCCTTACATAGCAGGAACATGCGTGCATGTGCGGCAGAGAAATTAAATAATAAAATATGATCAAGGAAAATTAAAGGAGTTGACACAAAACCCACTAAGACCAGATGCACATAACCAGAAATCTCAGATTTGTTTGAACAGTCTGACAGAAGTGAACGGAACTCAAATCCATCCGGTTGGTAGCATGAATGACTGCATGCAGGAGAGAGCAGGACTGTGGCACTTGAAGAAAATGAATCTCAAAGGTTCTACAAGGTGAGACAAGTTATTATGTAGGTGTTTCAGCTATAAAGTTATATATAATGTAGGAATATGATGCAATGCCTGTTCAGAAGAAATTTAACATCAGTTATCAGTCTTTGCTTTAGGTAGGCTGGTTTTCAATACACTTAAGGAAACACCATTATGTACATAAGATCACATTAGATGGCTTTCACTCAAATGAGGTACAAGTGGTGCCACATGAAGTGTAGACCAGCAAACCTTATAGCTCATCTCCTTTGTGTAAAATCAGAACCAAAATTGTTATTTTTGCCTGACAGTAACCAAGCATGTATGTCCTATTTTGAAAGCAAAATCTAGCTGGCAGAAACACAAGTGTGTTTGCTCCTGGTCTCACCGTTAGAAGCTTGACTGAATGTCTGCTTTGCTGGACATATACGAGTATTAGTTAACTTCTCACCCAGCTAATTTTTATTTATTTAATAATATTAATACTGTTAATTATTCCATATTATTTGCTTGTGCCCTTAAAAGCAATTGAACTTAATGTTCAATGTTTTCTCCTATTTCCTTTCTGCCACTGCTTTTTCTGTAAAAAGAGCACTTCTGCATCTTAACCACACCCAGGTGCTCATAGCACTAGAAAAAAACCCAGCAACAAACATACAAGATCCAAGCTTTCTCTTGCTTTTTGCTTTACAGTTTGCTATCCTCTCATTGTTTTACTTTAATTGCTAGAGCTTGATACTATACTAATTTTCCTCAGTCAGTTCATACTATCAATTTCCCTAAAGGTCAGAAACAATACCTCAGGAAATACCACCTGCTATTCAGGGATATCACAGGAAATTTGCATTTCCACTTTGTAAAGTGTTATTATTTTGGACTGACAATCTACATTTATTTCATCATCCCAAAGTGTTGGTGTCCCTGAAAGCTAGAAAGAGAGAGAATGGGTGTCCTGGCTGGCCTCCTGCTAGCATTTCATGGCCATTAACAATCAAGAGGGAGAAGACAAACAGCTTGGTGCTGCCAAGATGTGCGTGCTTCACACGCAGCTCTCCCTGCCATTTCCACAGAAGTATGGAAGCGACTCAGTCTCACTGCTGGTCTCCTCCTGCTCGGCCAGCCCTCCTTCAGAGCTGGGTTGCTGCCTGAGCACATTCTTCCACCCTCCACAAACAGCACTGAGGAATGAGGTTGTGGATGCAGCCAAAGGATTTACTCCCCTGCAGGAATACAGGAGGCTCGAGTGTGGTTTCTGCAGGGAGTTGGACGTCATCCTTCCAGCCTTTATTCATTGGGTGTGAGAACACGGTGTTTTGGGACCATTGGCAGGGGAAGGAAAGCTGCCCCCAGTTAGATGCT
>JAVJGJ010000057.1:56152402-56170656 GCA_035590215.1 Microhierax caerulescens | reverse complement strand
TGCCCCCAGTTAGATGCTTGCAAGCCTTGTAACCTTCACAACAGCTGTAGCAAATATAAAAATAAGAAAAAGACCTTCAGCCCTTCAGTGGTTTTTCCCCAGATGGGCATTTTGAGGTGGCCACCAATACAAACTCCACTGGTTTTATTCCCTTAGTATTCTCAGCACAGCCATGTGGGGCTGGCAGGAAGGAAGAGACCTGTCAGAGGGAAGCTGCAATCCTGCACATTTCTGACGCATTTTCTGCACAACATGGGGTACATTAAGCTTTAGTAGCCTTCTTCCCAGCTCTTCAAACTCCAGCTTACTTTCTGCTGTTCTGTTTTCTCCTCCCGAGCTTATGTTGGTGGGGAAGAGCTGTGCCCTGCAGTGCAGAGCAGGGAACCTGCTTCGAGCGGCGCGGCCAGGGCAGCAAGCAGTGAGGCTGCACGTCACATCCCCTCACACACGTGTCAGGCAGTATGTGCTGCACGAAGTGTCAGGGGGAGAGCGGTATTCACAACTACCTACTGCTTCTCCCAGGGAGCCCGCCCTTCCACCCAGAAACACATCTCAGAGAGCGTGAGGGAACTGGACTGAAGGCAGAAATGTGCTTAGAAATGGCTTTATTTGTGCAGGTCTGTCCCAGTCCAACTCTGTGGCTCAGGAGGAAGTGTGACTGTGGGAACTTTCTTGCAGTTTCTTCTTGGCTGACTGATCACATCCCAGAGATTTCACTTCTGGGAGGAATGCCTTGAAGCGATTTTTTTTATGAGGAGGGCGTTTCAAGACATATCTCTATTTCAAGCAGCAGCACTGGAGACTGCTGAGGGAGGGCAGTGTGCCTTACTGGCCGGATAAAAGGAAACTTTCTTTTTGGCTGGCTGCACAAAAGGGCACAAATGAGGCAGCAGCAGAGAAGTGCACCCCCCGACCGCTTGCCTGAGTCACGCTCCAGCCCTGCTCACACTGGGGAGCTGCACTGCCACCGCCAGCTCCATGCTGGCCTGCTGCTGGGGAGCTCCAGTTAGCAGAGCCAGGGGTGATGCAGGCTCCTCTGCCCTTGTGCAGGGGCAAGGCTGAAAGCTGCTGCTAGGCCAGCAGGTCCAAGCTGAGTGCAGCTCCACAACTGCCCAAAGTTGCAGGAGCTCGGTTTGCTCCTCTTGCCCAAGAAGAGCAAGGAGGCATGAAGTCACCATGCCCGTTCCCAGACACAAGGACTACTGCACACCAGCTAAGAATTTTTCCCCTCTTGGAGAGTCCTGCCCAGGTATTTGGATTTAACAGTCGGTGTCAGCGTTGTTGAGGACAATTAAAGAAGCCACCACTGATCTTTCAAGGAGTCCTGAATGGCCTGTTGCCCTCTGTGCTGTGCTGAACTCGGAAATACCGATCTGCTTGACACTTTGGATGACCTAGGCTGCCAGTCAGAAAGTTCAAAAGGTGAGGAACACCTCTCAACAGGAATAAACAGCGACACATACTCGGAAATAAACCTTGCAATTACACTTAACTGTTTGGTACCCTCTCCTGCCTGGAAGCTTTTGGGCTACTAAAGACTTACATAGGAGAGATGGCAAGAAATGACTGTAAACCAGCCCCAGCTGCCTTCAAGGCTGATTTAAAAATCAGGAGGAGGAGAAATGCCAATGTTTAATATTTAAACAACAAAAAAAAAGTTTCGTTTTTAAACATTTATGTTCCTTTTATGATTGCTAAATCAATATTAATACAGAATGTAAACCACTTTATGGCCTCCACACAGGACTCCCCTGTCACTGCCTTCCCAAGAAGTCTGTTTTTTAGGCAGATGAGCGCTACCAGTGGGAGGTTCAGAAATGCTGGTCCTAATAAGTAACTCCAGAGCGAGACCTGCTGCCCTTCTTTAACATACAGCCTAATGACTTCAGTGAGAGTTCTGCCTGAGTAAAAATACCAAGTTTTGGCCCATTACCTTCAAATGAACAGAACAGTTTATTTGTGGTTTGAGGTGCTTCCTCCTGTCTGAACTTTCAGGTTTCCAGTTTTAGCCAAAGAGGTACAAAAGGTGTTTCCCGTGATCCCCAGGGTTTTATGTGCACTCAGAAGGGTTCCCGAATTATTCTCTTGAGTTTTGTGACTTGAATTTGTACCTGCAAACACTGCCTTCATTGAGCAGAAGCAGCAGGTTGAGATGGGATATCTTGACAATGAGCTTTGACTGAGTTGAAATACAATCTTTCTCCAGTGCTAACCTCCAAAGACAAAAATCTTTCTCTAACGTTCCTTAGTCTTTATCCCCTCTGCAACCTATGTGCAGTAAGATGCACTGTGCTGCTAAAAAGCTCTCACAACCTGTAGATGAAAACCAGGATGGTGCAGAAAAGCAGAAATAGAAACAATAGCCAATGGCCATGCTTCCATCATTTATTTGCATGAGTTTGCTGCCACAAGACTGTCCAAAAAGCAGTGAGTAAATACCCATGAGTAAACTTCACACCAGTCCACTGTGCCCTGCTAACGTCACACAGCTGCTGCCCCCATCCATTCACTTCCTCATGTTTGAACTTCATTCATCCATTCATTTGGGAGAAGGTGCTGCAGTCCTCCCCACTGCCAGCCCGTTCATGTATTTTACTGATGTTTTAAAGCATATGGTCTGAATGCTCTGAATGCCGTGGAAGATTACTGTCACATGTCCTAAATCACTGCCTATCTGTTGACACAGTATCACCTTTCATAAATTGCTGGATACCATTTTCCCATCTGCATTGCTCTAAACACAGGAATTACAGGCAGGACACAAATCCAAACAACCCCTATATGCTTCATAAAATAAATAACAATCAGCCCCTTAAACATTTCTCCTTTAAAGGAATTTTCCTTATTTTAGAACAAACACTTCACTGGAATCCACACTAATTTGTACCTTCCAGTGCCATAAATAACTAACACAAAGGAAAAAAATACAGCACATTCAAAATCAGCCAGATTTATTTTTTTAAATTCTAAAATATATGCTCATGTCATTCTTTGGGTATTGGCACAATTTCTGAATGAATGCAAACAAAGCAAGACCTGCTTGAATGCATCAGACCCCCTAATGCATACTTAGCATAGCTCCAGGTCAGTGGAGCCAGACCAATTTACACCAATTCAACAGTTGGCCCACAAGGTTCACATGAGCGTGGTATCTCTGTAAGTACCATCCTCCATTCCCTCCTTCTCAGACTTGTGAATGGGCTAATGCTGCATATCTGGGTACACCTCTGAACTACTTGGATTCGGTTCAGGTCGTGGGAAAGCAGGCTGGAAAACACACATGCACCTCTGCCACCTCCCCCCACGGAACACACACACACTTCCACGCACCGACGGAAAGGTAACATCAGCTTTTCATAGGAAAACTGATTAGCGATACGTTAGTTCAGCGCAGACTAAAAAATATTACATCTTGAGGTTTTCCATGAAGACAAAATCTTCCAAAGTGAGCAAGTACTTTCAGCTCAAAATTTCATTTTCACCCGAAACCTAAGTTTCTGATGAAAATATTTCAACAAAAATAGCCTTGTCTGTAGCTAACAAAGCTTTATACTCCACTGTAACAGCACACCTCTGTGTGCTTCTGCTCCTGAAACCAGTATTCTTCTCAGTTCCTACACATTCCACCTTTCAATATGGCCTGCAGGTCCACAGATGGAGCCTTCACTGACTTGGACCCCCAAGCACCCTGCTTTTATCCTATCACCACCTATGCAAAGAGAAGGTTAGCCCATATTAAACCATTGGATTTGTCTGCTCCAAGTACTCAGGGAAAGAGCAGTGACATGTTTGAGACTCAAACGCAAGCCATTTGGGGATGTGCCGGACAAAATCAACACCTGGCAGCTGGTGTTCAGCCAGGTTTCACTCCAGAGGGGCAGTACCAGGGAGAACTGGTTCGTGCTTTGTGAGGAGATGCATTCTGCCATGGAGAGTGCCAAGAGGAACCCAAGTGTAGAGCCCCTTGGAGCAGCCCAGTCACTCAGTGTAGCAGAGTACTGAGATCTCTCTGGCTTACAGTACCATTTGAAGTTTGTATGAAGCCCCTGTTGCTACAGTACCGGACAATTTCCCATACACTAAAAAATAGACATAAATAATGACCCTTTTCCCCCTTTCCTGTTGACTTACAGAAACAGCTTAATTACCCCATTGAGTTCATCTCATCACAAGTGTCAGTGGACGATGTTCTCAGGAGCGTGCACCAAATTCCAGCACATTTTAGCAGCCATGCTTGTGCACCATAAAACAACCTCTGCTACCTAATCTTCTAAGATCTCCTTTGGTCACTTCATGTTCCCAAAGTCTCTGAGGAACATACATTTGTATGCTAATCCTTCCACCGCATCTGCATGAGCCTCTGTCACATCCAACACAACAGCAGTCTACGAAGTGAAATGTTAATCTGGCAGCCCATGCTTAACATAGGGACTTATATTAAA
Source organism: Microhierax caerulescens (assembly GCA_035590215.1). NCBI lineage: Eukaryota > Metazoa > Chordata > Aves > Falconiformes > Falconidae > Microhierax > Microhierax caerulescens. Next base: position 56,166,214 of record JAVJGJ010000057.1, on the reverse strand, counting down.
AAAGCCTACCAAACTTTCAAAAGTACCATGTATGTCCTACCTTTTCAGTGTAGATCACAGGGCCATTAACCCCTTCCCTGCAGGCTTGTCCGGTGCTGCAGCAGCAGCATTGCCCCAGCTGCCAGCACTCCCTGCAGGACCAGCTGATGGGCAGCCAGGCTATAAGGTCCAGCAGCACAGCACAGCCCAGGCTTTGCCTTGTGGCCATGACACGGACACTACAGTCTTAGAGGCTCCTTCAGTGCAGTGAGAGGTTACACAGCTTCTAGCATCGAATTTTAAAACCTGAATAAAGATACAGCATGTGTCACCTAAACCAGCAAGTTTCTTGGTGCAAAACACAACAGTGGTGTGCCAGTCTCACTGTGGCAGCCATTAGCTCTATAGGCAAGGATGCTACAATTGCTGCTTGTCAGAGCTGTCATTAGCGAGTCACAGACCAAGGGCAAGCAACCAAGCTTAAGACTCTTTGGTTCCTACTGATCAGGACTTCAGCACGTGAAATTATGGGGCTAGTACCTTTTCCCCAGCAGCTTTGATAGTAAGGATAATACAGTAACAATGTAATCCAGGTGAGGGATTATCGGATGCCTTTGATTCCCAGGACTGTCAGGCTAACAGCTTTCAAAAGAACTAAAACTCACCTGACAAAACCAGTTTTTTTAAAAAAAGACCATACATAGTACTGGCTTCTGCAAAACAGGCTAGATAAGACTGGCAGCAGCTTTATAACTTAAAACAATCCTAGAATTTCCAGGTGAATCTAGTAGATTCACAGACTGACAACACCTACAAAAGCTCCACCTAAAAATCCTTCCCTCTTTTGTCTCCAAAGAAACTCCCCAAAGCAGTCTGCCACCAAGAAACAGGCCAAGTTGAACTGTAAAAAGATGGACTGATCTTCCTTTCAGCACTCTGCTGAGCCACAGGACACTTGCTTTGGGGCTGGCCTCCCTATGCTGAGTGAGAGCAGCAAGGCTGATGTTGGTGAGCAGGGTGTCACCCTAGGTGGTCAGCTGATGGGAGCTGGGAGCAAAGAAAGGTGAATCACCAGCACACCAGCCTGCAGACACAAAAACGCGTGGGCACCAGTACATCCCTGCACTCCCAGGGTTTTGACCATGTCACCTCTGCCGTCCCCAAACAGCCCACAGCTAGAGTGCTCTGTGGGGGCTGCACAAGGTGTCTGTGGGGCCATCATTCTGCCTATGGGTCATTTATTTATATCAAATTATCAGAAGTAGCTATGGAAACTAAAGGAGAATGGAGAGAAATTAAAAAGTGGATTAGTGCTGTTTGACATCTACATCCTCCTGTTTCAAGGCATCTGACAACCATTAAAGGCCCACAAGCCAGACTGAACCCTCCCTCACGGGCTTCCTTCGTTAATAATTGTCTATTAGGAGACCATGCATATCCTTTTCTGGTGCTGACTACTATATACAGGACATTTGATTAGCAAATCTATGATCTAATCCTGTATTGTGCATGTATTGTTTTTAAAAGGAAATGCCTACACTGTACTTGTAGAGCATAAAAGCCCTCTATACCCTCACTGCCAACCTTAAAACAGAATCCCCTTGCTGAGGAGATGGGGAATTATACCATATTTTCACATGTGTCTAGCCAGTTAAATTGTATACAAAATCTTTTTACGGTCTCGTTCCTTAATTTTGTTATATATAAAACCAGTAAAGAAAATTATTGCCTATAAAATGTTTGCTTCTGTTTTAGCGAAAACAATGTAAAATAAGTCCAAATGCAGCCAAAATCCTATTTTCATCCTGTTCTAACTAAACCATAGTCAAATCAATTTCCTTCAAATTTTAAGGAAAAGACAAATGTTCTTGGATCTCAGCTGAGAACTTCTGCACTACCTTTCAGTCTGCAGAGAATTTTTTTGGCTGTGTTATTACTAATAAACAAAGTTTATAATGCAAACACTGACAGGACCTCCACCAAAGTGATAACAGGAAGGGCCGTTGTAATAAATTCAATTAACATCTAATAGAAATTCTGATCTCATCACATGCCGACTAACATTATGCTCAGAATAAAATAAAAGTAGCTCAGACTGGCTGCTGTCAGTTCTCAGAGACTGCCATCCTCAAATTTCTCCCACAGAGAAGCAGGTTTTATGAACAGATGCACCTTCTTCAAATCAGCAGAAACTACCAAAGGTAGACCGGATTCCCTCTTGATTTGACCAGATTACACACCTTCAAACGTAACCATCACTGCCAGCTACACAAGCCCTCAGCCTCCTTACTGAGGTTACAACTGCAGCTGACTTTGGCTCGGTAGCCGTTGAAAAGATTAAACAAAAATTAGCAGTTCCTGTACAACAAAATATTTGGATATTAACCAGAGTTAAAAATCAAGCCTTGGTTTGCTTCCTGCCTGTTGGACACGCTACACTGAACATCCTTTTTAAATTCCACAGGTAATAAAACTTGCACTAAATGAGGCCGGTCCCAGCACAAGTCTGTACTGATGCCAGGCACAGCAATCTCTTTCATGTGTGCTGCTTTGCAAGCACTGAGGCTGCAAGGCCTAGGGGTTCATGAAAAGACACTGCTTTACAGGCTCGCTGATAACTTGATAGAGCTGATAACGCAAGTCTTGCTTGCCGGAGCTGACAAGTTAAACAGATTTTTGCAGTAGTGGCAGAGTAATGCCAGAAATGAGCAGGAAAAACAAGGCCAGAACAACTCACAGGATGTGAACTTCTGTTTCCTAGACAAGTAAATAAAACAAACCCTTTTTGAAAGGATGTGCCTGTAACCCGGCCTTGATATGGCGGAGTTGCAGTCAAGACAATTACAGTGGAATTCAGGTGGGGCTCAGGTGTGTGCAAACACGGCAACACAAAGCACTGTGCCACAAGATAACTAGATAAGCAATGTAAGGAGCTTAATCATCTGATCCCAGTGAGACAGTCTCCAAGGTGGGATCCAGCCAGTGGAGAAGGAAAGGGAGAGCCAGCTTTGAACCTGAGGACAGGCATCCTTTTCCTGCAGGAGGACGGCACCCCTACCAGCTGAGAGCTGCCGCTCTCCCCACTCTCCCACTGGTGTGCGTTGTGGCACGGCTTCCCACACCTTCAGACAAAAGTGGCCAGGCTTGCTCAGATCAACCATTTAAACTGACTGAACCAAACTGGCTGATTTTGCATGGAGCGGATTAGGAAGTGCTCACAGATAGCACTCGGCCACGGCTGGGCAAGGTCAGTAACCTCTGGCCAGGTGGCTGTGATGAGCAGCCGAGGGCAGTGACTTCTTCCACCAGCGCAGCTGGATCTCAAAGGGGACATCTTCCTACAGCTTAACTATGTGGGTCCTCCACCAGCAATGAGCAGCCAGGATGATCTGGCCTCTTTCCTCCACCGACCTCACCCACTTTGCACACCCAGGCAAACCAGTCTCTTCTCGCCAGCACGCACCCCTGGGAAGGATCAAGTTTTGCTTTAAGATCAATTTTAGTGCTACAGCAACATGAGTAGTCTTCAAGGTAACAGCAAACTGAATAAAACTCTGGACCAAGAGGCACACTGTACAGTTTCCAGTCACAATGAATGCCCAAACACCTGCAACAGACACCAGTAAGACCAGAGGGTGCCATTGCTATCACATAGTCTCTGACCTCCTGCACAGCATAAGTCACAGAGTTTTCCCCAGCAATTGTTGCATCAACATCATAACTTCAGGCTGAAGGATTGCTTATCTTTTAGAAAAACATCCAACTGTGATTTAAAGACTGCAAGTCTTGAAGAATTCACCACATCCCCTAAGCAAGCTGTTCCCATGATCAATTGCTTCATTCTTCAAAATGTATACCTCATGTGCATGTGGGAACTGAAAACACAAAGGGTGAGCGAGCCAAGTTCTGGTGCTTTGGCACGAGTGAAGAATCAACCTCCTATCAGTTTTATGAGGTTATTATAACTCCACATAAGAGGCTCTACTATCTGGAAGATCTTGTGCACGAGAAGCGCTAAACATTTTCCCCACTTTGTGAGAACTTTACAGACTGTGTTTCCTCCTCAAGACTAAAATGGACTAGACAAGTTGCATAATTTTTGCACAAGGTTCCTGATCTACAACAGCCACCACAAGGGCAGTAGTACCACAGCCTGTCTCTGGCCCCTAGGCTGCCTTGCTTGCCCAGCAGCTGGGGCTGAAAAGTCAGCTCCTGAAGTTAAAAGAATCCATAGTGCTATTGATCAAAGAGCACGTTTTGCTTTCCAGCTACAGCTCTGGTTCCTCCATATGAATCAAGATGGAGGACGTGCTGCTGACATGCAATCAAAGGCAAGTGACTTTGCCGTGCAGTCTGACAAATGCCAAGCTAAGGGTCAGAGAATTGGAAGTTGCTTGACCCAGCAGCTGGTATTTCAAAGACTGAGGAAGAAAAGTTAATTATAAGTCCTTCTAAAGTAAAACCATCAAAAAAGGTTCATGGAACAAAACCACCAACACAATGAATCAAATGAAATTTCTCCTTTCAGATATTGGTACTCAGTTCTGATCACTCATGTTTGTTTTAATCATAGAATGATTCATATTTCAAACACAAAAGCAGGCCTTTTCATTTAGAAAATGCCAGAACAGGACAGGTAACTTCTTTGGTTTTAACTGAAATGAGAAATCGGTTGAAACGGACCTTTCCTCTTAGGAATCTCTGATTAAACAATTTAATGTTTCTGGATGAAAAAAAAAAATCCTCCCAGAATTCCAAACCAGTTCCAGTAAACTCTTACCCAAGCTGAAACCCACACCAGTACATCTCAAATTTTGCCATAGTTGTCATCACCGCTCTGTGTGTAACAGAGGAGGGATGTATCTCCTCGCATCCAATTGGTACTGCTCATGAACTACAGCTCTGCAACAGAGAGGAAAAGGAGAGCTGGTGCTGTTCTGGCAGCTCATGGCCCAGCTGCACAGCAGCCATGGGCAGGAGGGAAGCAATGAGCAGTAAGGGACATCTTTTTGCAGGGGAAGTGTTACATGTCTTTTGTTTTCTTCACCTGGAATAAAGTCCAAGCACTTATGTATGCTGTCATCCGTTCTTCCCTTGAAGAAGATTATCAATCCATTAGCACCACTGGGATCTAAGGAGACAATTGTCATCATGTTCTTTCTAGACTGCCAGAAGGTTTTCTCCAATGTAAATCCTATCTCCCACACAGGGCACGTATTCTCCTTCATGTTTTTTTTTCACCTGGAGGAATCAAATCATCCAAAGGGTATGGCTATGGAGAAGACCCTCACCGGACCCTCATTTGCTAGTTCATTCCATCCAGCAGACACAGAGGTCTCTGGGGCGACCACTTCATGACTCTGCTCTAGTCTCCAAGTGAAGGCCAGAAGGACTTCATCTTCAATCGCTGTTAAATGTGGCCTCATGACTATATTTGCCTGCCTCACTTTAGCTGCAGGCCTATGTTTTAAAGTGCAACATTATAAAAAACCAGATTATTAGACACAGTCAAGAAACAGACTTCAAAGACCTTTAGTCTGTCATATGTAATCAACATACTGAATCACAATTAAACCACGACTGGCATTTTATAGCACTAGTTCTTATATATATATATGCTTATATATATAGCAAAGCTCATTTTTACCAATAGCCTTCGAGAAAAAGACTCCCATTATTTAAAGATACCTCTAATTTCTATGCAATTCAAGATATTCTCAGGAGGTATGAAACATATGATTTTGAACATAAAAGTTGCTTTCACATTATTTCATTATCCCTGTGGTATTTTTGGTAATGAGTGCTTTAGAAGGTGAATTTAAAAAGAGAACAAACACAAAATAAAGTTGTCAGTGCACTGATTGGAATTATGACTACGCAGCCTTTAATCATGTGTCCCACTCAAACCATGCAACTCTGAGTCCACATGGTCCAGGGCTGAAACTCCCACCATGGGCATTAAATGCTGTAATCTGCTTAATTAATTCACTGAAATGCATTAAGGTCCTTGGACACCACAGTGATTGGTGCCAAGTAAGTGTTTATAGTAACAGGACTGTTAATAAAACATCATGCACACCAGGTTTGGAGGCTGACAGGGAAGAGCTGAGGGGCTCTGGGGGCTTGAAGTCATTCATATCTTGTGTCTCCTTAAACTTAAGGAGACTGAATTTTTGACAAGACAGTGCCTTGACTCCTTTCTGTACTCTCCCAACCCTCTGTAGCTGCCAAATTTCCACAAGTGCCCACTATTAGGTGTGATCCCCTTGGAAACACGGCACTTGTAAGCTGGTGAAGTAAGTCCAACAGGTCTTGGCCATGGCATGGCCAAGGCAGGTGTCCCACCAGGGTGTCTGTCCATTATGGCCAGGCCAGTCAGCCTGGTTAGCTTGCATAGCACCACAGTGATTCTCACCCTCTTTTTCCCTTAATCTGTCAGAGATACAACCGATTACTCTCACTTGTTCACATTCACTCTCACCTCATCTCCCAAGTATATCAGAAAAGCCCTGCCTTCTTCAATAGCTTTGCAATTAGACCAAGATGGATAGATGGATATACAGATGGACAGACAAAGGAACAAAGGAAGTTTTGGGGAGTTTTCCCCAAAGAGCTATAACTAGGCTCAATCAGAGTAGATCTCTTACATTTCCTCCAACCTAAACAATCCCATCAGGTGCATAAGGTTAAGGCTCTTACCCAAAGAGTTAGGAGGGTTCTCCAGGGTACTAAAAAAAAGAATTATGGATTGCAATGCCTTAATGTGTAGCCTGTTGATCTACTGTTTATGGGTTGAAGAAGAGCCTTCTAACATCCAGTACATGCAGCTTTTCCCCCAACACTTTCCAAACACAGTGTTGTTCAGCAGGATGGAACTGTGAGAAGTTATGTGTGGCACATGGAAGACAATGTGCTCATTGTCCTTCTGTATGATTCCTCCCTCTTTTGATTTTGGAGAGAAAAATTCCAGCAAAAAAATCTTTTGTGGAAAAAGATTGGTTTGCTTCAGGAAATTCTGAAACAAAACCAGCTGATTTATGTTTACTTATCTGATTTATTATCAGCTTCAAATAAAGATGATTTAACAAATTAAGTGGCAAACGTGAAGATGAATTGGTTTGAAACTGCTGGTTGGAAATGTAGTGTTTTTCAAACTCAAAATTTTAAAATGAAAGGGTTTGTTTAAGAAAAATCTTGCAATTTTTGTTTTTTTTTAAAAAGGAGCTGTACTGCTCACACCCAAGCTGTTGGTGTGACATTTTATCCAAAGGCACGTGAGATGTTTAAACGAAAGCAGTGTTGGTAGAAAGAGCATTGTATTGTTTAAATTTTATTGGGTCCCATCACCCCACAAAGAAAAACAGAAACAACTTCAAAGAAAAGATGCAGTTCTACCTTATCATTGGTTGCTGTGCTTATTTTTCATAAATACAACTACTTTTTTATTACCTTTGTGAGTTCAGAATATTGCTTTTCACAACATAACCGCTACTAGGACACTATAGCACTTTTTAAAGTTACTAGAGAATAAAACCCTGCACATGTGTTCTCTAAAAGACTACAAAGTCACTATTATCAGTGGAGTTTAAAAACAGAGGCAACATTGGCTTTTATTTTGGTACCATGTTGTGTCCTTCCTTAACTTCTTTTCCTCCCCCTCTTCGCTGGATGGGAATGAAACTCACTGATGGGAATGAAACCCATGCAAGGGAAGACAGGAATCAGGAACCATGGATGCCTCTGCTCTGAAGGCATATAAGACTCTTGGAGAAACCGCTTTGCTGCTGAAGCTGGGCAGTTTGTACAGGATATTGCATATCCTGGGGCCAAGCACAGGCAGCAAGCTTGCCCACTGCCTCCTGAGGTAAGCAGAACTTGCAGGATCTGCCACTAAAAATGGTCCCAGAGACAAAAAAGAATGTATGTTCATAAAAGCAAGGAAAGGATGAGGAAAAAAAACAAAAGGAAAATGGAGAACAGAGGGAAACAGAGAGAAAATGGGAGGGAGAAAGAACCGCACTGCCCTACAAGAGCAGCTTTGTGATTCCTCCAGTAACGTTACTCTGTTTTGTTTATCATGAAAAGATCCCATTAATGCTTCAGCCCCATCAAACAGCAGACCAAGTTCATGAATGGCACCTATCAGAGTCCAGGGTAAATCCAATGATTAGAGGGAATTTGCCAAAGGGCCTTTGTAGCTGAGAAAAATGCCTACTCCAGAGAGGAATGCAGAAAATTCCTGGGAGGACAGGCCCTCCTTTGTTGGCAGTCCAGCGGTATTCTGGAGCAAATAAAGGCACACAAAAAATGGGATCTTAGATGCAATGAACATTTGAAGAAAACGTTCAAAGACCTCCTTGAAACATTCACACCTCCCCCCCTTTCCCAACTGTACTAATTCTGTTTAGGATGACCGAATGGGCCATACTCAAAACACTACTGTTTTAGGATTACATAATAGAAATGTCTCCTGACAGCAACAGCTTTACTTACTTTAGTTTTTTCTACTGCTTTTTCCCCAGTTAAAACTTTTGTTGACACAAGCTTTTAGGGGCCAAATTCTCAGCCAGTGCAAATTGCTACAGATCCACTGAAATAAAAGGATCTCCTCTGGCTTACAGCGGTGTAGAATTTGACCTCAGATTTAGCCTGTAAAATAGAAGAAATGCACCCAAACACCAGAATGGACCAACAGCTGGTGGAGAAGGTACCATTGATGCCCTGTCTCTGATTCACCCCACCTTTGTTAATGTCTGTGTCAAATGAATATGCATCACCTGTGAGCTATGCAGTGGCAGCTAAAACCACAGCAGATCGAAAGATTTCCCTGGATAGATCTGTTTTGAGAGCACAAACACATCCAGGCAGAAATTAAATTCACAAGACTGGACGAGACAAGCTGTCACTCAGCAACTGAAAGGGACACTACACGTGGGTGTTAATTCATTTCAGACTCATGAGGTGGATGCTTTTTACTTCTTCTAAGTTAAGAACTCATTCATAAGAAACACATTTAAATCAGAAAAATTATAAGGAGACCCAAAGAACTGAGCCAAATACCAGCAAATTTATATTAAAGCTGCAACTTGTTATGTAATGCCTGTCCTTATTTGCTTACAGCAACTTTGTCAACTATATTACAGCAACACAGTTCTTGTATTAAAATAGCCCCAAACCATACTAAACATACAGAGACAATGTTCTGTCTGCCATAGGTAAGGTTCTAATCTCGCTTTCCTCAGTGTAAATCCAGCATATTTCCAACAATTTCACTGAACACCAGCAAAAGTGAGATCAGAATTTGGCCCTGTGCCTCCTTCACTCTGTTTTCCTCCAGAGAAAACAAAACCATTTTTTGTTATTTCTTTGGTGTGAAAAATGAGATACAGATTTTATGGCTGATTTAAAAGATCTTATCTGCTTCTGAAATCTTGAATTGCATAAACTGCATGTAATCACATTCAACAAACATGATTTCCTCCTTCCCCCCTCACTTACTATGCCCTGAACAATCTTAATGACTTTTTTCTTCACAACGTGCACTTAAACACAATATGCTTCCTCATAAACATTGTTAATGACTTTTATTTTATGTCCCGCATTAAAGAATTTGCTGTGATGATGGAGGAGTGAAGTAATAATCATACAGTTGGAAGGAGGCTCTGTAAGCGTCTATGGGCGTATGCTGCGTGTGTTTGTGTGTGTGTATCTGAAACCTAATAAAAATATTATTTGCAACTTTGGAGACTGACACTAACATTCTTCAAAATGGGTGTGAATTGTTTGCAAAGGTGTTTCCTTTATTGCTCTGCAAATGCTGTTCATTTTACTATTTGTTTTAAATTATCTTTTACTGGTTCAAGCGGATTTACATCCATACTGCAGCGCAGTGGCATCGAAGGGATAAAGAGCTGGGTGTACAAACAAAGCTGGGCTGTGCAGAGCACCACTGTGTTTTGCAGTGGTTTGTCAAAAAAGCAGTAATGTTTAAAGAGCGTTTTTCCTCTGTTTTTTAAGGAATGAGAGCTTTCTGCTAACACCTAGGTTCTGCATTCTCCTGAATACCCCCAAGCAAGCTGGTTAGGGGATGCTCTAGCTTCTCTCAGTGTCAGTGGGAGCCCTGCCATTGTAATTGACTGCAAAACCTGGGACAGTATCTCCTCTGGTACGAAAGGGAGTCTTTCACTCTCGTTCACGTTGGCTTGTTTTCTTCAATGGGATTTCAATGAGACCAAGATACCAAACTGCTCTCATGGGTCAGATGCCTTGAGAAAAAAAATGGCATTAAGGCACCCAGGCTGGAAGGGCTGTGCTACTCACACACACCCCGGGCCCACACATAACACGGACACAAGCCAAACTACAGATCTCAAGGTAATCATTCCTCCAGCAAAGGTATACAACACCTACATACAATGTGAAGTGCAGATATTTAGCACCTTCCAAGGTTAGACAATCAAAGTGCAGTTAACTATAATAAAAAAACAGAAATACGCTGAGAGAGAGTAATTAAATTCCCTCCAAACAGGGCATGTCTCCCCAATATAGTTCTTTAATTGCCATCAGCTGCATAAATCCTAGGAGCATCTTCCGCAAAGTAAGTATCAGCTTAGAAAACTGGTCATTGGAGAGGTATGCAAAGCCTGCAGAACATATGCATGCACGTGTGCGCACTAACCTTCTCCTGCAACCTTCGTTTATTGAGCCTCTGCCTGGCAGATGGCTGGCATTTTAAAATAGGCTCCTAAAACTACAGATCTGTTTGTTTGTTTGTTTTCCACCAAACGGACCATAACAACTCCAGCCATAATCCATTAAAATCCAGGCTAGCAGGGTAAATGACTGTCACTGGAAGCCTGACTTGTCACGCTGCCACAGAGCAGTGTGAAGCCCTGAGCTCTTCCTCCCAAGCCAGGGTTACATCATCTCCCACATGCTCTTTTTACTAGCTGGTGTTTTGAGCTCCTTTCAAAAACGTCCATGAACGACGTACTGATTTACTTGCTGTTCTGCACCGTCAGGGTCCCTCCCCCAGGGAGAAGTTCCTGCTCTACCACAGACTTCCTCTGAATCTTTGGGAAGACGCATACACCCAGGCATTTAAAAATATTTTAGGAACCTAAAGGCACAGACAGATGTTTGCAATAACATGTCAGACCAAAAAAACCCTGTGTTAATCCAGCGGCAGACACCTTGGCTGTTCAGATACCCTGGCTCAGCCAGCAGCACAACCTCCCATGTGAGGGGTGACACAGAGGCTTGGGCAGGAGCTGCATGAAACCACCCTGTATGAGGTGGCTGATGGGTGAATCACAGCAGACACAGACAGTAACACCCCAGTGATTTCTGCTCTAAAGGAAAAATTACAGACTGGCTGTCTAAACAGGGATTCGGTTCAGAAGGTTTTGAACTCTCCTTTCAATCAAAGGCAGAGTTATTTACCACTGCACACAACCATTAAGTCCTAAGCCATTAAATCCTGTAGCAAAAAAAAGGATTGAAGCAAGAAATAAACGACTGGCCTAGATTCAGAGGCTGGTACTGATGAAAAGAGAAGTGGAAAGGCAGCTTGGAGGCATTTTTGCATCCTGTGATTTCTGGGGCTCGTTCAGTTTCTTTGATAGTCTCTTCCAAGGAGTTAGGTACTGCTTATGTACATGGGAGGCCTGGCTTCTCCTCAGCCTCTCAGCAAAGTGACCAGATCCCACAAAGCAAGCTAAATAAAAAGAATGTTTGTCCAACATATGTAAGAAGTTAGAACATTTATAGAGGACAGAGTCAATGTGTCACTGCCTCTCTCTGGTTATCACTCAGCATTGCCTCCTTCTGGTTCCCAATTTAGACTTGGAACCAAGAAGGAATTATTAAAGTTTAAACAGTGGTGCCAAAGCAGGATGAGAGGGCTGTGGTTTATCAAAGCAGCTTCAGGACGGGGTTCTTCAAAGCCCCAAAGATGCTGGCACCACCCCTAATGCCCTGGGAACCCCACTGTAAACATCAGATTTTTCATCCTCTGCTGTTACAGCAAGGCAGGGAGAGGGCAGAGGGAAAGGGGAATCAGATGAAGAAGTATCTGGTCCTAGAATACTCTGGCAGAGCTAAACTTAACATTTGCTCAGCTTTTGGAGCTGTGTCTGGTGTTCACACCCAGGCTCAGCCGCTCAGCCCCAGCACGCGAGGCAGGAGGAAGCAGTCACCATCAAGGTCAGATGGCGGATGCAGTGACTGACCCTCTGAGCCGCCCCAGAGTTCGTCAGGATATGAATGTCTGTGCAGGAGTAGGCACTGCTTCCAAAATAAAATCTGGACAGTATTAATTTATCATGTCTAAGCCCGAGGCCTGAAATAACAGTTACCAGCATTTGTGGTTTTGTATACACTTTGAAAGTTCTGGGAGCTGAAAATGGCTGTTTTTTTTCAAGAATTAAAGCACTTCTGACCTTCTTTTCACATACTCTCTGTAAACATACTGAGATAAATAGGCACACGTTTATTGGCTTTTTGTAGGGGGAAAAAAGCAAACAACATAAAGTGAAGAGAGGGCAGAGGTAGCTCTGAACACAAAAGGTCTTGCTCTGTTTCTTAAAGGTTCTCCTGTACTAACAGCAATTAGAAAGTTCAGCTCTAATTTCACCCCTCGTTCATATAGGACCTTGTCTCACCTCCAACAGGAAACGGAATGAGTTAGGAGAGCCTGAATATAATAGAAGCCTGTGGCTGTGGTGCACTGCGGCCATCAATATAAATCTGTCATAAACACACATAGTGAGGAAGAGGAACTTCCATACACTGTGGCCTCTACACTTTTGGATGCAGATTTATGGCACATGGGACGTAATAGGCCTTTGAGCCAACGTGGGCCTTGCGAGTGTGCAGGGCTGTGCAGACTGGTGTACCTCAACTGAACTGCACTTCCACAACTGGAACCACCTCCTGCCAGACATGAGACCTGGTCAAAATAAGGCTAAGGAGATGGTCTTTTTATGCTGGATTCTCAAAACAAGGGTTTGGTCTACAAAAGGGAAGCCAGAATTTTTAAGCTGGACTGGAATTGACTTGTTACGTGGTTTTCAAACTGCCACCCTGGTTTCTATCATTCCTGAGTGGGATGTGAATGGGACACACAAGCAAACCAGGGCTAAGGGACCATCCTCTATAAGGAAAGGTGGGAGAATCAGGCCCACAAAGCCATCATGATTCCAGTACAACTTTGTTCACCTTTCCATCAAACTTCTAACCCCTGATAAAAAGAAAAGCCCTATCTAGAAGGCAGTTACATCAAGTAACTGGGATTTTTCTGAATTATGGTATCTCTCTAAGAGAGTTTTTACCTAAAAGGAACTACAACTGAAAGCAGTTTTAGGCAAATTGAAAAACAGCTCAGCGTCCCTATTAATTAATTAAAAACAATTTTTCCAAGTCGGTCTAATAGAAGGCTTCCTACATGCAACCAGTAACTGATCGAGTGACTCAAGCAGTAAAATCATAGTTGAGCCTATTTTCTTCATCCTGGAAGGCCAAGTTCAATATTTTTCCTATGAGGCATGCCTTACTATAAAAAGAATGTGATGTTTGAACGTGAGTGTCTCTGCTGTCGGTGCTGGCACCCGAAGCCTTTCCTAGCCCTCCTGCCACATTTCAAGAGTGCAGGATGAATCACAATCATGTGGCTCACCTCCCTGCCAAATTCTTTTCTTCTGCTACCACTGCGAGTTCCTCCCCGACCGCTGCCAGCAGCAGCTGTCCCCCAGCCAAGACCTTGGGAGTGAGTGTTTGCGGGAGAGACAGGGCTCCCTCCCTCCTTCTCCTCAGAGGAAGCAAGCAGGCGCAGCA